>CM047006.1:28322672-28922672 GCA_025698465.1 Gossypium longicalyx | reverse complement strand
GAATGCCTACTAAGATTTTAAAGTTTCAAACACCTCAATCTATATTTTTGCAGCACTTTCCCCATTTTAAGCCTATCTCTTCCATTTTGCCATTTAAAATCTTTGGTTGCACTATTTTTATCCAAAATATTGCTCCTAATAAGTCCAAATTAGATCCTAAGTCTTTGAAATGTGTACTGGTTGGGTATTCTTCACTTAAGAAGGGTTATAAATGCTATCATCCTCCTTCTAAACGATTTTTTACCACTATGGATATAACATTTTATGAGCAAGATCCCTATTTCACTCCGGCTGAAATTTAGGGGGAAACATGGAGTGATTTTCAGCCACATCAGGTATCTCCTCCTAAACTTCATTCTCAACCTTCAGAATTGCCATCATTTTTGCCTTTACCTGCAGATTTGTCACCCGTGACTACTCCCATTGATTCTCCTATAATACCTATCACTAATTCAACCACACCTACTTTAAACACCCTTCTTGAAAATACACTTACTCCCATTGAAAGTCTTCCAAAAACAACACCACCCAAACAACTTCATGTCTACACAAGTAAAAGAAAATATATCCCTGAGACTGTTTTGCAATCTAGTTCTTACCGAGAATTGGATTTGGGTCAAACTGCCAAAATAGAAGAAGAAATCAGTAAGTCCACTACTCTAGATGACTTCTCTATTGCTATTAGAAAAGGGGTTAGACAGTGCACCAAGCATCCTATTGAAAAATTTGCTAGTTATAATTCATTGATGCCTTCTTTTCAAGCATTTACAGCAACCTTGGATAAAGAATAGGTTCCCACAAGCATAGCTGAAGCTCTAAAAGATCCAAAATGGAGAAGGGCTATTGAAGAGGAAATTTGTGCACTAGAGAAAAATGCTACTTAGACCGTTACAGACCTTCCTCAAGGAAAAATGGCTGTCGGATGTAAATGGATCTTTGCTGTAAAGTATAACTCCAATGGCAGTATCCAACGATACAAAGCTAGACTAGTGGCCAGAGGTTTTACGCAAACATATAGGATAGATTTCACAGAAACTTTTGCACCTGTGGCAAAGCTTAACACTGTTCGAGTACTCCTAAGTTTGGCTGTAAATTGATATTGGCAATTACACCAACTTAATGTAAAAAAACGCATTTCTTAATGGCAAGCTAGAGGAAGAAGTCTATATAAAATTGCACTTGGCTTAAAGTCTATTGAAGGTAGCAACAAGGTTTGCAAGCTCAACAAGTCTCTATATGGACTAAAACAATCACCCAGAGCTTGATTCGAGAGGTTCACTAAAGTCATTCTTAAAAACGGCTACAAGTAGTCCCTTGCCGATCATACTCTTTTCATCAAGGTAACTTCTACAAATATGAAAGCTATCCTAATTGTGTACGTGGATGACATAATTCTTACTGGAGATGGTGAGGAAGAGGTTAGCAATTTAAAAAAGTTGTTAAACAGGGAATTTGAAACCAATGACTTGGGAAAGCTAAGGTATTTCCTAGGAATGGAGGTGGCAAGATCAAAAGAAGGACTTGTGATCAACCAAAGAAAGTATGTACTTGATTTACTCAAAGAAACTGGTTTTCTTGGTTGTAAGCCGGCTGATACACCAATGGAGGCAAACTTGAGATTCAACAAAGAAGATGGGTCTTTAGTGGACAGAGAGAAATTTCAAAGATTAGTTGGGAAACTAATTTACTTATCCTTAATGAGGCCAGATATAGCCTTTCCTGTAAATGTGATAAGTCAACACATGACTAATCCTACTGAAGAGCATATGGCAGCAGCAAATAGAATTCTCAAGTACTTGAAGAAAACTCCAGGACACGGCTTAATGTTTAAGAAGACACAAGATAGAATTGTTAAGATTTTTACAGACTCTAGTTGGGCCAGAGATCTCACTGAAAGAAGATCCACCAGTGGCTACTGAACTTTTGTTTGGGGTAACCTTACAACTTGGAGAAGTAAAAAACAATCTGTTGTTTCAAGAAGTAGTGTTGAAGCTGAATTTAGAGCATTAGCTTTGGGATATGCAAATGAATTTGGCTACTTAAATTATTAAAAGAACTTGGCGCTAATCAGGAGGATCACTTTGAAGTTTTGAATGATAATCAATCTGCCATTCAGATTGCCAAGAACTTAGTTCAACATAACCGAACAAAGCATGTTGAGATTGATAGGCATTTTATTGCTGACCAAGTCAACAAAAAGACAACCACTCTTTCATACATTCCTTCAGAAGGACAGATTGCAGACATTCTTACTAAGGCTTTATCAAAGCCTGTTTTCAATAAATTCCTATTCAAGCCGGGATTATACAATGTATACCCTCCAACTTGAGGGGGAGTCTATGAATTATAGAAATATATGAACTGTTGTCATCCCTTCAATTAAGGGATTCTGTAAATATTCTTTTTATTACAATCCCTTATTTTAAGGGATCATATCTCCTAATATTAGTATCTTTCCTAACTTAGAGTTTCCTAAATTAGAGACATAGTTTGTATATATAAAAGATGTAATATGTTCTATTGAAATAATAAGAAAATACAGAGAATTCCTCTGATTTTTACAGTTATAAAACACAAAAATAACTTAATACTTATCCATACTTGTCCACTTACACTAATCATGGTCTAATTACAACATAAGGACCTCCAATTTAAGATTCCTTAGCTATTAAATACTTTTAGCTAATAGAACTCCACTTTTGCACTTTACTCAATTTAGTTCTTTTTATCAAATTAACTAATTAAATGATAATATTTTTTAACGAAACTTTCACACCATCATTCAATCATGCTGTAAACATTAAAATAATAATGAAATAAATATTTCGACATCAAATTTGTGGTCCCAAAACCACTGTTCCAATTTGACTAAAAATGAGTTGTTACATTTATTATTTGATTACCCCTATTAACACGACTCGGACTCGGATGGATACACAGATCCAACCAACACACTATTTTGGAACCTAGTGCCTCATCGGACAAATCTAAAGTCATAACTGCACCCAGTGCTATATAAATTAACACCCAGTGTCTCATTGGTTAAACCGAAGTAAATTGACACCTAGTGCCTCATCGACTCAAAGTCAAAGAAATCCCTGAACTCTTCCTATCCTATGGCATGGCATCTATATCTGACTCAACCTGATACACTTAATAAGGTTCCAGTTCACTTTCCAAATACAACCAATATCCAATTATCATATTTGCACATTATCATATTTACACATATATTCATTTCAATTCAAATAATCAATACATTCATAATATATATATACCAATTCAATCCATTTCAATCAACTATAATTTCAATTCAATATCAAAGTGTCAAAATACTCACCTCAACTACTTACCATATGCATTAAATCAAAATATAGCAATTAATAACTAGGTTCAGATTATAAATACAAACTGTGGATTCCAAGCTATTCGACGTCGATTTTATCCTTCCGTTTTTAGTCGAGGATTCTAGTATGACGTTAGCTACGGAATTAAAATAATTAAAATACATCAATACAACACAATTTAATTTCATATTGACTATTTTAATTTTTACTCAATATTTGTCTAAATTCCAATTTAGTCCAATCAAGACTAATTTTTATTCTTCATGTTTAATCCTATATTTTTATACCAATTTCACTTTAAGCTAAATTTAAATTCCTATTTTTAATTAAACCCCTAAATTTCAAATTTTTCACAATTTAGTCCCAATTACTCAAAATTTACAATTTATTCTACAATTTAATCATTTTTCATTTCTAGCTTAAAAATATATCAATTTAATCTCTAATACTAAAACTATTCAACATTAACAATATTTAAAATCTTAATAATTTATAAAATTTTAACATGGGTTGAGTAGTACTTAACACCGGGATTCCAAAAATATAAAAATTATAAGAAAATAGAATAAATTAACTAACCAATTTTGATTTTCAACCTTGTTTTAAGGTTGCCACAACTTCTTCTCCCTTTTCTCTCTTATTTTTTTTCTTTCTTTCTTTTTAATTACATGAATCCACTTTCTCTTATTATCTCATTTTATTATACTTTAATTATTATATTATATAACTATTATCATTATTATATAATACATATATATTTAGTTTCTTTTAAAATTACTTAATATTATAACATATATATAACATATGCCGTCCAACATATTAAGAAATTGTTAAATTACTACTTTAATCCCTCAATTGATGTTTAATCTATAATTCAAATTTTATCCTATACGCGATTTAGTCCTTATACGATAATAACTCTTAAGTCATGCAAATTCATTTAACCGAAACCTAATTAACTACACAACTAGATTTATAAATATTTATTAAAAATATTTACGAGTCCAATTTATGGGAACAAAGTCTCGGGAATGCACTTTTCGACACCCCTGACTATAGGGTCGTTACAACACGGCTAGACACATGCCCGTGTGAGCCACATGGGCTGGCCACACGCCCATGTGCCAGCCCGTGTTGATTTCTCACCCTACTTCTCAAATACGTAGAAAAACTTAATTTTTAGGGTTTCTGAGCATTCAAAAGTTTATAAATATCCATTAGAAGAAGCCATAATGGAGCAATCAGAGAAGATCGAAGAAAACACTCGAATAACACCATCGAAATCAACTCAGAAGTGGATCTCCATCAAGATCAAATATCTCTATTTAATTTCTTTCAAAGTTTTATTGAGTTTCTTTAAATCTTGTGGTTATTTTGACTTTGAGATGTTTCTATTTAGGATTATGAACTAAATTCCCTAGATACCTAGGTAAGATGAAATCTATGGTGAATCCTTTTATCTAATTTCTGTTTTTACGCGATAAATACTTGATTCTTGTTCTCAATTATGTATGATTATTCCTTGTTTTAATATTTCCAAGATATTAATTCATGTTTAATGTGCTTATTTCAGTGGAGGAAAAGTTCATGTTTAAGAATAGGTCGAGTATAATTGAGTGGAGTTCCATGCAATCCTAGAAATAGGACGACATAAATCTACCGGATTAGAGTCAAACCTGATAAGGGAATCCATAAATCAAGTTAATGCAAAGATAGTGGCTTTAATTAGAAAGAGATTTTAATTAATCAACCTAGAGTCAGTTGTTCTTACTCTCGAAAGAGATATTAACATAATTTAGGAATTTCTACGGATTAAGACACAAGTGAATAAATCGTAATTCAGATTCATAATAAAATGTGAAGTCTAGGTGAATTCTTTCCTGGGTATTGTCTATCTCATTGGTTAATACTTGATTATTTCATCGATTCATTCTCTGTTGCGTTCTTAGATAAATCAATTTAGTAATTTTAGATTCAATCACATCACCCCAATTTGTCGGGTAGATAATAAGAAAACAGTAATTACTAGTACTTTTAGTCCTTGTGGATACGATATCCCCTACTTACTATAGTTATACTATTGTTCAATATGTGTGCTTGTCTTTGTCATATTTATAGTTAGTTTTGTGACCATAAGTGATTAAGCATATTTTTTAAACAATTAGAGGATAAAACACACTTAAGCGCATGTGAATCCACATCCTTCTAGTTGTTGTAATAACGGTGCTAATTGAGCTAAGGCTCAATCGCGTTGATTTGACATATTTAAAACATATGGATCAAATTGTAAATACTTCGACATAGAGGTGAAGCTTAAAAACTTAGAGGGATCAAAATTTATTTATAATTTTTTGGAAGGGGCCAAAGTGCAATTTTAATATTACATTAGCTAACAATTCACAATTTCTAAAGACATCTATCCACAAATTTACCAATTTTGGAAAGCTAAATTTCTCTGCCTACCTTGGCTCTGCCTCTACTGTACACGTATTGTATGGACAACTTGGATTTTGATATATTACACAAGATTAAAATATTCTTGAAGCCAGTTTACTCTTTGCACATTTAGGAATTTATCCCTCTATTTTTATTTCTAGGAATTCAGTATCTCTACTTTTCAGATTTAAAAATTTAGGTCTATTTGTTATCATCGTTAAAATTATTCTGTTAAATTTGTTAATGTGACATTTTGAAATGAAAAAAGAAAAAAAAACCTCATCCGACAACCATGTAACTAAAAAATGACATTGTAATGGACTTGAATAAAATAAAAGAATTTTAATGAAATTAAAAAAGGATTTGCATTTTCAAATTAGAAAAGTAGAGGTATTAAATTTTTAAAAATAAAAGTATGAGACTAAGTTACAAATGTACGAAGAGTATAACAACTTGAAGCATATTTTAACCATTCAAAAATGGAACTTCTAAATTCTGTTACCATTTTTTTTCCTAATTCTTCATAGCAAATTGTTCATGCTATAAGTTCACTTGTGTTTACAATTCACTTGTTGTAAATAAACTTAACGTGTGATCCAAACCAGCATATAATACCAAAATTCACGGCTAACCTACCTAAAAGACTTGATTGATACCATACTAATACTTTAATACTCTAAAAACTCAAGTAAAACACCTTAACATTTAGAAATCAATTTGAAATTCACATAATAGTTGGGGGGATGTATTGTAGAATTAACCCTATTACTTTTTAGGAGGTTGAGTGGTAAGAAAAAGTTGACCCAGTATGAGCATCACAAAATCACAACTACGAAAGGGCAGTCAGCCAACCAACTCAACCCGTCATGCCATTGCTATTCCTACACCTATTGTGATTAGGTCACCCTTATAGATAAGTATCACAAAATAGTTGAAGAATAAAAATATTTAGGGATAAATTATAAAATTTAAATGAGTTTTGATTTAACGTATAATTTGATACATAAATTTTAATTTAATATATAATTATATATGTAACTTTCTTTGTGTTTCAAATGTATAGATAAAAACTTAATTTTGATTTATTTATACATATTCAAAAAAATAAATACATCAATTTATTTTTATATAAAATAAAAATATACTATCTGTATATGCAATATGTAAACTTATAACTATACTAACAGTTGATATAAATTAAAAGTTTTCACAAAATTAATTGAACCCAACTAATTTCATCCTCAAATGTGATATTTTCAAGAATGTATTATGATTTAAAATTGAATATATTTTTATTTTTAAATTAATATTTATTCCAATACCTATTATTGTAATTATACTTAAAAGAATATGAGAATATTTTGTCGCATCATCTTAAAAAAAACTTAGTGTGAAAATATTGACCTTGCTTTTTTCAATTTTTACAAATCTAGAATTTAGTTTGACTTTATGTTGATGGAATTTAATGTTATAATTAAATAGAAGGATATTATGTTTCTGTATCAGCAGAGGGATAATATCTTGTTAGCTTTAATTACACTGCTTTTTTTACAAATAATAATGATTTAATGTGTTAAATATTGGAATAAACTTCATAGAGCCTTCTATTAGTTGTTAGATTGTATTTTATCTATTTTATTAAAAATATAAATAAATTAGTCCATGTATATATATTTGATCAAAGAGCAAACTAGTATTTTCTATTAAAAAATTTATTCATTTCTATTGTTAGAAACTGGCATGGTTGACATAATAACCAAACAATGACACGTGGTGTGCTATGTGTACCTCATGCTGACGTACAAGGACCAGTATTTAACAGTAAAAACGAATAAAATTTTTAGCAGAATGACCAATTTACTCTTTGATCTAACGTATAGCAACTAATTTGCCTATTTTTTAGTAGAGGGGGCAAAATGCAATCTAACTTCTAATAAAGGGGCTCTATATATGGTACTTTTACTGTTAAATATTGATTTGTATTTTATTGACAGGGTAATTTTGAAATTCAACATTACATTCTTAGTAAAGTACTTAGTGAACCAAATAAATCAATATAACTTTTTCATGATTTTAATAAGCACTTTTCGATGTTATTATTTGTGTATAATTACCCTTATAGGGCACTTGTCAACCTCTTGACATTACTTATAGAGTTTAAAAACTCCAGTGACAATGTATCAAATAATTTTCTTTTGCTTAATATTATAAAAATTAAAAAAATATTTATTTAATATTTCAAGACAAATCAAGGATTCTTTTACTTTTTCGGGATCTAGTATTTTTTTTTTTAAGAAATAAGATTCAAGATAAGATCATAATAAAAGGTATAAAAATCGAGTTAAAATCAGAATGAGTACCCCCGCCCAAGTCGACAAAAGTATTATGGAAGTTTTTATATTAGAAGTTAGATTAAAGTTTGCCCATTACCCAAAAAAATAGATAAATTAATCCTTATAAATATAAAAAAAATACAAGTTGGTCCAGAATCTTGGATTATTCTTTTTAATTTTAAAACATATAAATTGTATTTAAATAAAATATCCATCGTATCTTAACATTGAAGGCATTGCACCTATCCACTACACTTGTACGATTCTTTTCCAGGCTTAAATTCATGCAATTTGTGCTACATCAATCACCCATATACTGCTAGGGCACCATGGGAGCAGGCAGCAGGGGGGAAGTTAATCAATTTTTTAGAAAGACTAAAATTAAAATTAAAATCTTTAATGAGTTCAGTTTAAAATTTTATAATTTTTAAAACAAAATTAAATCTTAATTTTATGTATTAAAATATTTTTTCTGTGTATTAATTCATAGTTAAAATTTGTAGGGCCTAGACCCTTGCCACCCTTGTCAGGTAGAGATTTTGACTTCATTTGGCTCGATAATTTATTTTTTTGTGACTTTTCAAAATTATAAATTTATTAATTAATTAAATTTTTACAATACCATTTCAGTAGAAGTTATAATTTATAAAGCATCTTTTACTATATGCTTGCATGGTGCAATTTGGACATGCAAATGCTAAATGCTAGTTTTAAGTTTAATTATTATCCAAACGTTTTTAATGGTTTAGATTTTAAATTTTATTTCTAAATTTTAAAACATTTTAATTGAGTTCATAATATATTATTATTGTATTTATTAAAAATATCAATTTAAATGTTAAATATTAATTTACATATAATATAAAGCATATTTAAAACATGTGGACTACCGTATATGAGTAACTTAAATTTGACATGTTAATAAAATAAACAATATTATTAAAGCTATAAATCTATATACTAATATATGGTAAAATTGCATATTAGGTCCTAAAAATGATAAAAAAAAATTATTTAGTCTTTCTAAAACATGTAAAGTTATAAGCTAACATAGTAGTAAAATTGCATTTTAACTCACAAAAAATTATAACTCAATTTCAACCACAGAAATTTTTTTAACTTTGCTCATGTTTAAAATATGAATCATAATTTGAGAATGTGTGATGTATTAACCCTAAACATTATGATTTTTGTCCCATTCATATAAACTAACCTATATTACTATAGTTTAAGGGCATGTTAACTTATTTTTACTGTTCATAAAATTTAATATTTTTAAAATTCGTGATTACTATCTTAATAATATTGTCTTCAAACTTTAAACCCGAATTTTCTCCCTAAAAATATATGTAACTAATAATCGAAACTTTTACTCTCTTAAAAGTCAAATCTCAGCCATTTAAGGGTCTCCCAAGTTGGAATTGGTCCATTAGAAGGCTCTATGCCTATTATTAGTACATAAACAAACCTAAATGCGAAAAGGGGTATCCCTAAAATTTAAAAAAAGGGGACATTTTGTAATAAAAAAAAAAAAAAAGGTGTGAACTCATTAATACATTTATTACAAATTTAATGAAGCTGACCCAGGGTTTAATTTATTGTTTTTATTGATCCAATGAAAATAAAGGATACTCTGCGTTTCTAAAGTCAAGCTAAACCAGACACGTTATTCTCTCAAAAAAAACAAAACAGCGGATTTTACCCTTTTTTTTTTTTATATTACATTTTTAAAAAATGTATATTTATGGTAAATAAGATTAAGGGTAAAAATATCGTCAAGCCCCCCAGTCAAATTTAAAAGTTGTTCCCTTTATTAAAAATGAGTATATTTAGAAAAATTAGTATTTTGCGTTAAACTGTTAAAAGTTAACGTGTCAACAGAAAAATTAATTTACTCATTAATATAAGGTATAGTTTTGAAGACAATGAGAGTAAAAAAAAGTAAATAAATATTGTCTGTTTGTTCTAGACTACTGGTTTAGCAGATTTGTAGGTAAAGCATGAAACAGTTTCAGACACAAGCAGAGAGATAGAATGAGTCACGAAAATGCAATGCAATGAAATAAAAAATGTATAATTAAAAAAAATATATTGTTGAATTTGTAATAATGGCAGTAAAGACAAATGGAAGGTACCTTTAATATTTAAAAAAAAAAAAAACCAGTGTTTTGTTTTCGAAAATGAAGACAAGTGGTTTTGAAGTTTGAAGTTAGTAGAGTGATCAGAACCCAGAAAAATGTAATCCAACAGTGAAATAAACAAAACAAAAACATGTTTGGGAATTGGTCTCTAAATAATCAGTTCTTACAAAAACAAGAAGATAGAAAGATAATATGAAAGAAAAGAATTACAGTTAGAACAAAAATACCTTTTGGACCATCAAAATTAAAATGGTTTGACAAATTCAGCATCAGACACAGCAGAAAGTTCAATTTGACTAATATCATCATCATCCATTGGAGCAGGAAGGTTAAGATCTATTAAACTATCTCCCAACTTTTTGGAACTTGTAACAGCTGCTTTAGTTGTTGATGTTGCTATTACTTGACCAGTTACATGAGATCTTTTATGTCCACCCAAAGCTTGTCCTGATGAAAAGATTCTAAAACAAACAGGGCATTCATGTGTTTTCTTTTCCGGGATGGAAGTACCCACATTTTCCGGTGGTTCATTAGTTGCCTCCGTCGCCGGGAAGTAAGGTTTCATTTTTTTGTGACTCGCTCTGTGTCCACCCAGTGCTTGATACGATTTGAATACTCTGTTACACGTTTCGCATCTGTATTTACCACGAGTTGATCGGTTGGGTTTGGTTGATTTTAAGTACTCTTCCGATTCCTCTGTTTCTTCTTCGGATTCATCATCTTGCTCTTGCTCTTGCTCTTGCTCATCATGTTGTTTCCATTGGTCTCTTGAAAGCATCATAAGACAGAAAGCAACATCTTCTTCGGTCGTGGTATCAGAGATCGAACTCACTGACTCAGTGATATTAACTTTAACCAATTCTTCTTCTTCGTGTTGGTATAATGTTTTCCGAGTTCGTTTTGATCGTCTCCGAGTTAAGTTCTTAGATGACTCAGTTTCACTTTCTCTATCTTGAACAACAACCGAACCAGCATCAATGAACTCAGGATCTACCATACGAACGCTTCTTTTTGGATTCTCTCTAAGCCCATAAATTTGTTCCTTCTTATCATCATCATCATCATCAGATGAATATGAAGCTGAAGCTGACACGGATTCTTGACTCACTTGATTCACATGAATTGGAAGATTCAACATATGAGACCTCATATGACCACCTAAAGCTCTTCCATTTATAAAGCTTTTTAAACAAAGCTTACACCTATGTTTCTCCATTACAACACAGAGACAGAACCTATCAAAAAAAATAAATAAATAAAACACAGCTTAATGTTTTATGTTTATGTCTGAAAATCTATGGTGGTATAGAGAGAGAAAGAGATAGTTCTTTAGAAAGCATGGAAAGAGAGTGCAAAAACTAAAAAAAGGAGTAGGTGACAACTGACAAGCATTCCTCCACCAAGAGATATATACAGAGAAACAACAATTTCTTTTTTCTTTTTTTTTTTTAATTTAAGGGTAATTTAATTTTTTGATAAAATTCTCATGGAAGCCCTAGTTTAAGAGTAAGATTGTATTTTGTTCCCTCTATCAAAAAAATAGTAAATTGGTCTTTTCTATTATAAATATAATCTATTTGTACTATTAAAAACTTGCAGAATACTCAAACAATGGAAACATGGCATGCCATGTGTATCTTATGTTGATATACATAGACCAATTTTTAACAGTAAAAATAAACGAAATTTTTAACAGAAAGAACTAATTTACTCTTTAATCTAATATAAAAAGATTAATTTGTCTATTTTTTAAGTAGAAGGAACAAAATGCAATTTAACTTCTAATACAAGTCCTCCAACATACTTTTACCAATTTTCATTTAAAACTGAAAAAAATTAATAAAAAAGCTTATGCAAAAAAAGAGAACATGTAACATGCGAGACTTTACCCGTTTTTTTTTCTGTCTATTTATTAATTTGAGCCTCTATTTTCTTTAATTTTCCTAAACTACCCTTTTCATTAACGGAAAACAGAATAACTCTTTAAGGGTATTTTAGGAATAAACCGGCCGGTTTTTCCTTTTGTACAAAGTCAATAAAACTGCTGGGATTTGTTGTTACAATAGAAGAAGCAGAATATGAAACCAAAATTACACGGCGTATTCTTTTTCACTTGGCTGTGACGTATACCAAATGACAGACGGATGATCTTCTTCACCTGTCAATACTAATGAAATAAATAAATAAATTAATTGATTAATTAAAAGTTTGAATTCTATTGTAGTTTAATTTATCAAATTTAGTTCTTATACTTTTCGAATCGATCAACTTTAGTCTATTTACATTTTTAATTTTTAAAATTTAGTCATGTCTGTTTAGTTAAAGTTAATTTCTAGTTTTGTATTCTGCGTATAATTGTAAATTTAGTTCATATTTTCAACTAAATCATTCTAAGCCCCTATCCTTATTGAATTTTAGAAATTTCAATTTTGATGTAAATAACGGTCATTCTAATAATATGTGAAAATAAACAACAAGCTTACGTGATATTACACATATAATAACATGTTTTCCTCATCAGATTTCAAAAATAATAAAATATAAATGAATGAATTTAATAGTTATCGTTCGTGAAGATTTAAAATTTAAAAATTGAAAAGTACAAGGACTAAAAATGACCAAATGAAAGTGAAAGGACTAAATTCATAACTTTTACAAAGTACAGAGAGTAATAGTAGAAATTAACCTAATTAAAATCTTGAAGGGTATCGGTTTTGATTCTTCGCGGGTGAGATTTGGGCCAACTGTCAGTGTTGGTAGCTTTAGCAATGCCAGCTGGGCCGGTTTTTTTTTTTTTTGGCATCATATATGGTGTAAATATAAAAAAAAAAAAAAAAAAAAAGGGTTAAGAGATGAAAAATAGCAAAAAAAAGGAGTAGAATGGCAAAAATGTTTTTTTTTTTTTTTTTGGGGGAGGGGTTAAGTTGCCTTTAATTATGGATCTATTTGTTGAAATGTGAGAAGGGGAAATGAAGGGTGGGGAAAACTAACAACCTCCCATTGAGGAAGGAGTTTTGTATGGAGAGTAAATGCCGTTTTGCTAGGGTTTGGTAGACCCAATCCTACTCTTTCATGTGCACAATTATATATATATATATATATATATAGGTAAAACTATCGTGAAGGTCCTTGTATTAGGAATTATATTGCATTCTTCTCTCTTTACTTAAAAAATTGACAAATTAGTTCTTATACGTTAAATCAAAGAGCAAATTGATCATTTTCTATTAAAAAATTTATCTATTTGTACTGTTAAAAATGGGTGTGACTAAAGGAATAACTAGATAATGACACGTGGTATTCCATGTGTACCTCATGTTGACATACATGGACCAATTTTTAACATAAGGTTCGGTTTACACTTTAATCTAATGTATATAGACTAATTTTTATATTTTTTTAGTAGAGGAGGCAAAATGCAATCCGACTCCTAGTATAAGGGCCTTCATTGTAGTTTTACCATATTTATACCTATTTGATTAAGTTGTAGTTGTGCTTGGTCTTTGTGGAAGAAATACTTTTTGGGAGTTAGATTTGAATTTTAAAATTTGAGAGTTAAAATACTGTTTATTATTGTATTTATGTAAAATTTTAGGGATTAAATTATAAAATTTTCATTCTTGAATGAATTATAATTAAAATTTAAATTTTAGGGGGGGTCGAAATGCTATTTAGCCATTGGATTAATTAAGATTTTACTAATCTTTTGTGAAAGTTTACAAGTATAATACAATCAAAGTACAAGTACAAATATATGTTTGAGTAACCACAAAGTGTAGAATTAAACTATTACAGTACAAGCAGACTAAGGATTAGAACAAATAATCAAACTATTATGAACTGGAACAATTTAAACTACAAACTGACTAATCGGACTAAAACTCGTACATGGCAACAACTCTTAGTGGGGCTCGGAGACCATAACTTTTATTGGATTGTGGGTCTCAAACTTGGGTACTTTGGACTTCAAAGTTTCTGCCCTTTTCAATTGTGTGCAGACCCTTATTGATAATTTTACAATTTTTAAAAGGACTAAAGAAACAATATTTCATTTGGGGAGGGGAGGGGAGGGGCAAGACTCTTGCCTATCCTCCTTTAGTGTTGCCCTTGGTTTAATGTCCATGCAAATGCTTAAGGCAACTTAAAATTTAGGTGTAATTATGAAATTCATTCCTCTAATTTATGAAAATTGAAAAGATATCTTCCTATTTTAAATGGTCATAATTTGATTCTCTTAATTTATGAAAATTGAAAGGGTTAATCCTGTTGTGGATGAACACATTGATTTGTGCTAATTTGTTACGTATAAATGGTTGAATTAAAGAATTTTATTAATCATTTACATATGAATTTATGAAAATTGAATATAGCATTTTAATATGAAAAAAAATATGAAACTTTAAAAAAAGGAAAGGAAGTGGTGGCCTTTTCTTGCATTACATGGATGATAGCAAGTAAAAGTACAAGCATTTGGGGGCACATCAAGATCATGTCTTTTTCACTATAGTTAAGACCAATTCAAAAATGATAGAAACTAGGCATGGGCATGAACCAGAGAGCACATAGTACAGAGCATGTCCAGTGTCTTAAGGATGACAATTCTCGCTTTGCAATGAGTACTAAAGTACTACTACTCTTTCAATCTCTTGTCTGTACATCTTCATCATATGTGTTTTTCACAAATAGGAGTATTGATGCGAGTAAGTTATTTGAGTTCCGCTTAATTGGGTTGTAGTTATCGAGTCAAGCTTTGCTTGAACTATTTACCAAGCCGTATATTTGATTGGAATGGGTTGTGAACTTAACAGAGCTTTTCATTTTCAATATATTTATATATATTATGAAATTACGTTTTCACTTTTATTATATAGAAAGAACTTAAGGATAAATGAGTTGCAGTTTGAATACAATTAAACTTGAGTATAAAAATTAATAAATGAGTTTAATTGAGCTCGAGTAGTTTGATTTTGTCTTGAGCCAAGCTCAAGCTTATAAGTTGATATATGTCCTAACTCGAGCCTTGAATTTTGAGTCATGCTCGAGCTTGCTACTATATAGATTCGGCTCAGCTTCATTACACCTCTAAGCCTAACACAATGATCCATGACATAATAAATTAAATTTATCAATCATGACCAGAATTTAAAAACTTGATATGACTAATTCAATTTCAGTTAAGAATTAGATCTCATCCCATCCCAATAAAAAATGAATTAAAATATATCAAATTTAATTCAAAACCAGCCATTTCAATCGGCGAGTCTTGGGCAAATCCTACTTTTCACTAGCAAAATGCATAGGCATGCTACATCATGTTAGCCTAGGTGCATTGAGTAGGGGCACCAAATTCATCCACCACATACGGCTATGCCCTATCTCATGATACCAATTTCTGATATGATAATCATCATTTTCACATTGAAATGATTTTTTGAATAGACATTTTGGGGAATGATATGGAACAAGGTACTGTAAAGCATGCAGGGAACATTGCTAGATGGTTCATTTCTTGATACTTTTATGTAACAAAATAAATACATTTGACCAAAAATTATCAAATATAATCTTTTAAAAAAAATTCAGATTCAAACTAAAAAAATAGCAATTATGAATGCAATGAATCAACACTTGATATGAGAATTGTTGGAGATTTGTGTTGATTATTAAATGTAAAGTTCGTTTTAGAGAATTTTATAAGTTACTATTTTATTTGAGAAAAGTTTAATTTTCACTATTAAATAATAGCATGATTGACACAAGGAATCAATACCATTTACATAAGTGATGATTGGAACTATACTTGCAATGAAGTTGTTAATGGGGAATTGATCCCACATCAATTAGTTAAGTATTAGATTGTGACTATACATAACAAAAGTCACCTTCTTCCTTAAAGGTTTTTTTTTTTATAAGACAAAATCACGAGGAAAGTTTCACTTACCAAATGGGCAATTCCTCATTACTAGTACATTTTGACAATTGCTTGTGAGAACTCATTTTGAATATGTTCGACCCTCAGCAAAAAAAATACAGTTCTATATGTACCGTTATTTAAAGGTGGAGGTGAATTGATCCCATTTTGACTAGTCAAGGATTCATACAAGGCAGGTGGCAAGAGATTTGTAAGGGTCCTGACTCTTTAAAATTGAAAATTTATATTTTTAGACATTTGAAAGTTATTAAATATATGATAAAATAATATTTTGTTTCAAAATATTATATTTTAATTAGGATCTTCTAAAAATTATAAAGTTATAAGTCAATGTAATGGTAAATTTATATTTTGATCATCACAAAAATTTATAACTTAATTCTAATCCCGTAAAAAAGTTTGCTCACTTCACTCATATATAGATTCATATGGCAAATGTTATAACACGAACATAATCCAACAATCCTTGCGTGAACAGAATTATTATAGATAACAAAGAGAGAATGAATAGAGAGTATTTGCTACTTCAACACACTTGCCCTAACTTAAAACAATTGTCAGTATCAAGTTAGAAGCCACTTAAATGTCTTGTCTTCTTTGATCAAAACAAGTATGAAAAAAGCGAATAATATAGTGAGGAAACTATGGTAACATATAGACATGTATGTATATATGTCAAGAAGAAGACATTGTGTGTGTGTAAATTGGTGGGTTGTTGTCAGTTCAAAGTACTCTTTTTTATAGACATGAGCAGCTTCCATGGTTGTTCGGACTTGGGACAAGAATCGTAAAGGGATTGCGTGCATTCTTAGAAAAACGAGAATAAAATCAACAAATGGTATTTAAATTGCGGCCTCTGTTAAGTCAAATTTGCTAACAAGTTATATTCTTTTATCGTGCTTGTTTTTGCTGCACATTACGTACGCTGCTTTGAATAAAAAGGGAGTTTGTTTGATTCAAGTGTGAATAAAAAGTTTAGTTATTTAAGGTTGGCTGCACATTGCCACAACGCCAATATTGTGAGGTGACCTAGTTTTATTCTAGACCCACTGAAATGGTTAAATTTTGATTTTGGTCCCTCTACTTTTACAATGTCATTAATAATATACTTGTTGAAGGGGGTTGACTTCTTTAAGAGAAGTCTTTGAAGTATAGTCTGCTGGATAGTTAGTTGGTTGATCCCCCAACAATGTTAAGATATTGTCTTCAAATCATATCGGGGTATGATTTATAGAGGAAAATTGTACATAGACGCATGACCACTCACGAATGGGACATGAATGTCTTCACTCTTGTTGGGGTTTGAACCATTGATCTTTGATATAGGTCATTGCTTAGGGGATATGGTACCACTTGAGCTAGGGAATGTCCCCTTAGGGTGGGAGACAAAATCCCAACATGATACAAAGACAATACCATATGTTGAGAGAATTGATTGACTGTCCAACAAATAACACTTTAAAAACTTCAACAAAAAAGAGCCGGCCTTCCTCAACCATACTAATATAAATTCTTTTTTTACTTAAAAATATTCTTTCAAAATCAAAGGAAAACAAAATAATAAAGTCATTAATTCAGTGGTAAAAAGAATTGTGTTGATTTTAATTATTAGCTGACATCATACCTCTAGGGGTTTAGATGGAGCAAGCAGTAACCTTGACCTCTCAAATAAGGTAAATTAGTTCTAGAGTCTTTTTAAAATTTATAAAATTATTATTTGGTCTCTCAAAATTTTATTTTTCATTTTTGATCTCTTTAAAGCAATTTTCTAGTTTTATCCCTGCATATCTCGAGTTTAAACCTTGGTCCCTTTCTCCTCCCCTATAAGAAAATAATGATAATTTTTAATTATTGGACTAAGTAATGATAAGAGGAATAAATTTTGCCAGATTAAAGTATGATAACTTTGTTTAAAAAAAAAAGAAGTATGATAACTAAATCTCAAACTTGAGAATAGTAAAGGGACCAAAACCAAAATTTAAACTAAATAAAAAAACAATAATGGCTGCAAATTGGACACATTCTTGCTGGTGTCATACTAGGGAAGTTTCGTCCCTAAGAGTAAAATTAAATTGATCAGAAAGTTTTGCTGGGAACTTCATACTAGCCTTTGGCTGCTTCTTCTTTTTCCTGTTTTAGACTTAGTCACTTGAAAATATGAGTTGGAACAGTACTGAAATAATCACTTTTGATGATAAGAAAGTAAAAGGTGCTTTCTATCATCACATGAATAATTAAAAATTTCTTAATATTGATTATCAAAATTATGATTTTTGTTGTTGTTATTCATGAGTTATATATATTTGTTTTAGTTGTCGGTGGGAACATATAAATATATGTAATCTAACAAAATGAATATAAATATCTTAATATTGATTATAGAGATTGTGTGACTCGAATCTCATCACTTGTTGAAGAAATAAATACACTGGGAAAATAAAGGGATCTGTGGGCAACTCCTACTATTTGACTTTGATTAGAGCAAGATTTTTCAGCCCTTAAATAGATGTAGTCGAAACTCCTCTTGTATCATTCATTAGTGAATTTCTTCTCATTTGCATGTGATTTTCTCCCGAAATGATTTCCACGTAAAATCTGTGTTATCATTTTTCTTTTCTTATTGCTTTGCGATCGTTCTATCTTCATTACTTACTTTAATTATAACAAGTATTTAAATTTTGAGTCACATGTTTTAAATATATTCAACTTGACAGAATATCCTAATTGATAAGATACTGAAACTTTGAGTATTCAATTAAGAAGTTTTAAAATTATTGATGACCAATTTAAATTTTGAACAATAGTTTAAGGCATCTAATGCAATTAACCCGAAGATGAAATTAAAAATTTAGCATTCCCAATCATAGTTATTAGAACAGTTTAATGGGTTTCTAGTCATATATAAAAGTAAACAAAGACTAACAACTTTGGCAACAAAGCACACAAAAATTAATTAATTTTTAATTTAACTTGCATTTACTTGCTAGTTGATGAAGTAGGCAACTTCCAAAGTCAAAATAGGTAATTGAAGGCACTTTTTGTAGGAAGATTCCACTTGAAGATAAAAGGAGGGCTAAGAAACCCTTTCGCCCTTTGCATTTGTCCCAAAGATGGAAAGGTAACCAAATAAGAATCATTGCTACTCTTTCCCCTCCCTCAAGATTTAGGGTTTAATTATGTAGCCTTTGAAAAGTTGGGTATATAGAGTTGATATACTATGAATTCCCCAATTTTGATGGCCATTTTAAGGAGATTCTCATGTACTTTGCAAGTTGTTTTCTTTATCGATACAATATTGGGACTGAGATGATAACGACAAGGTTTAAATTCGTATCGCTTAGATGTCTGATGAAAACTTTAACTACTGTTTCAAACAAGTGTCGTGAGCTGTTACTTATTAATTCGAGTTAATATATTATTTGCTGCATATATTTAATTTCAATGTTTAATTTGGTATTTGAGTTTTTCTTATCCCATACAAGTATCTAAGTTTGACATTAATATTCAATTTGGTACCTAGTTTTTTCTTTTGTCCCAATTAAGTATCTATGTTAATTTTTTTTTTACTATAGCATACATATCAAATATTTATTGGACTACATGATGTTGTTTAGTTTGGGCACCAAATTGAACATTAAAGACAAACTCAAGTACCAAATTGAACATTAAAACAAATATAGATACCAGATATTATATTAACCCTTTCTACCATAATAATTCAATATACAAACATATATACATATAAACCTAAAATCTAACCTTCTCATTTCTCAGCAACTACACTTAAAAGGTCTTTGTTATAGTATGGGACATCCCATTCATTAAGCAACCAATGAGAGGTATAATTAGGCATCTTTGGATGGCCAATTACCTCTACCTCAAACTCTTTGGATAACATTCCAATGTGGTGAGTTTGGGATTTCAATTAATTATTACAAAAGAGGACTAATACATTAGTAAGATTAAATAAGCAATTTAATATTTTCAAATAAAACAAAAATCACCCACTTTTACTCATATATAGTGTTCTTTTTATCAAAACTGTTTTCATATTTTCTACTACCTTATCAATAATTATTATTGTTTTTAAAATCATTTTTATTTCTTTTACTCACATAAGCTTTTAAGTTAAATGTCACTAAATTATTAGTAAGTTTACGTTTTGGTTACTCAACTTCAAAAAGTTATAAAATGGTCACTGAATTATTCAAAAGTTTTCATATAAGTTATTAGGTTGTTAAAGTCGTTATTATATGGCCTTCTCTATTCACACCCCTTGCACCAACCGAAAGCTCTCATTCTCCTTCTTTTCTATAGTTCATTTTTTTTCTTGAAATAACTTTGAATATTACGAATCTACGAGTCAAAATTCAAACAACTTTCTTTTCCAATCTCTGACACTGATCGTTAGATTGACTTATATCTAAGATGGGTACTAAACAAACATACTGATTGCCGAATCGTCTCTAGGAGCTCGTTAGCCAAAATTTAAAAAAAAATTAACAGCCCAATGACTTAAATAAAAACTTTTAAATAGTACAATGATATTTTATAACCTTTTGAAGTTAAGTGACCAAGACGTAAACTTACTAATAGTTTAATAACCTTGGCTGCAATTTACCCTAATCAGAAAAATGGTGAACGGGTGAGTAACCATTGGGCTGAAGGCCTATGGGCTTCTATCTTATTGATTTCCAGAACAGAACCAAAGCAAGCAACTAGTGGCACCAAAAAGCCATTTCTGAGCATTTCATTTTTTTTTTATACCTAATACTAAAACATGCCAACGTTAATAAACATGTTCTGATTAAAATCAGTAATTACAGTTTCTTTTTTTTTTTAATATATAAATACAAAAAATGTCTACAAAATAATCCAATTAAAAGTAAAAATATACTGAGAAATGTTCTCATAATATTTAATATTTTTGTCACAAATTCTATTGATCAGAACCAACATTAGCAGTTGAACCGATCCCAACTTGCAGCCATGGAGATGAAGCTCCGGTCGTATTAATGTCCTTTAATTCACTTAGCTTCGCTAATTTTGCCTTACTATCTGCTTCGTCATCGGCATTTTGCAGTGAATCATTGTAATTATTATTGTTGTTGGTGTCGTTGTTTTCGTTGTCAACTTGCAAATAAATTTCACGGTTCCGTCGTACGTTATCATCGGTTGGAGCGGGAAGATTGAGATCAAGTTTAAGATCAAGTGGTTCGGGTTTGTCGATGAACGTAGGTCTTTGTTGTTGAATTTGTTCGATGTGATCTTCGAATTGATGGAACTTAACCAACGAGGAAGTATCGGGTGAGTTGGAAGTGATCCAATGACATCTTTTATGACCACCTAATGCTTGTCCCGATGAGAAAACACGGTGGCAGATTGAACATTCGTGTACTTTTGATTTCCTTTTCGATGTGGATGCCAAGGGATTAGTACTAGTTCCTGGATCGAATTGTAGCGTTGTTGATCTCGATTTCGTCGGGAAGAACTCTTCGTGTGTGATAACATCTAGGTCTTCATCGACTTGACTATCATCAATATGATCGAGCCGTGCGAAACATCCTTTAACTTTTTTATGACTAGCTCTATGTCCACCCAATGCTTGATGTGAATTGAATACTTTCTTACATGCTTTACATTCAAATAACCCTTTAGCAACCCCTTTGGCCTTATTATCCATAGGTATCTTACATGCAATAGGAGCAATAAAATTCATGGTATTTCGCCTCTCTTCGTCTTTACTCGCCGAAGCACACGACTCTTCCAGTTCAGTCACGAATGGATCGACCGTCGCGTTCGATAACATCATAAGACAATTAGCAAGATCTTCTTCTTCGCTCGACGGACAAATGGAATTAAAATTATTCCCTACGTTACTTCGTAACGATCGTTTTCGTTTAGACCAACCACACCCTCTCCTCGCCGCAACACCTTCATCGTCGTCGTCTGACCCCGGTGACGACACGAGTGACTCGGCGCAATCCTCGGAACTACATTTACTGTGTTCGAGAAATGATTTCCACGACAAAAACTCCTTACCGCAATTCTCACAAACCCTACAACTCTTTAACCTATTAGGGTTAGTCCTTAATGCATACATACGCTTGTTGGTAGGTGGTACATTGCCTCCTAATTTATCTTCCCAATCACTCGCGGGATCATCGTCTTCGATATGACTGTTCTCGTCGCCTATTCCGTGAGCCCTCATGTGACCACCGAGTGCTCTACCACACCCAAACCCTTTCTTACAAATCTTACAAAAATGCTTAAAATTCGATTGTTGATCTACAATAAAAGCCATGCATATACACTAACCAAAAAAAAAAAAAATCTGGGATTTTTTTAATGAATGGGATTATTGTATAATGAAAGGATGTTGTAAAGTCCTTGTTTTTAGTAAGAGTAATGGCTTGTTTTTTGTGGATGAAAAAAAAAATAAAAAAAATATGAAAAAAATTATTGAAAGAAGAGAGCAATGGTGGAGTTGAGGAATGAAGAGTGAGGTGACAAGTGGTAGGAGAAGGAGAAAGGGAGAGACTTTTTCTAAGGCAATGTGGTGGCGCCGCCGGTCAAAACCAACGGAGTTCCGTTCAAACAGTGAGTTTTGTCTTTTGAGGGGGTTGTGTAAGAAAGATGAGTGAAAGAGAGACTGGCTCTAACTGCCATATACCTATATATATGTATATGTATATGTATATGTATATGTATATGTATATGTATATGTATATGTATATGTATATGTATATGTATATGTGTATGTGTATGCGTGTTATGGCCCTTAAATTTGAAGCTACATGCATTGCGTTCTCCTTCACTGTCGGTTGGTTTAATCGGCTTTTCCATAGGTTTTTCTTACATCTCTCTCTCTTCACTCTTTATTATTATTACATTTGCCTATTATTATCCTATCCCCTTCTTTTTTTGTTCTTTTGTGGGGAAAAAGAAGATAGTTAAACAAGGTTGTTTTAAACATGGATTTGACCTCTTCTATCCTTGCTTTATGTAAAATAAAAATAAAAAAAAATAAACTTTCTCAGTTTCAATGATAATATCTTTACCTTAATTATACATAATTTTGATTGGTATAATAATTACTTTAGTTTTTAAAAGTTACATATTTTGTCTATTTGGTCCTAATTAACAAATCTGGCCTGTAACATTTGTGTAGATGTTGAGTCTAAATTTGTTAAATTTTTTTTTAGAATTATTAAAGAGAGGTTAGACTCACTCTGAGAGAAATCTTCAAAGTGTCGTCCACTGAGATTTAACGAATCCCTCAATGATGGAAGTATTGTGCCTAGAGTGTCCGGGCTCAATTTTATCCTTGGGTTTTGTCTCCCAACTTGGTAGAGAGCCCTCTCTACCCCTCGATGGGTTCACTGAGTGGGAGTGACTCACCCACCAAGAAAATGTGAGCATTTGGCCTTAGTGAGGTTCGAACCCATGCCTTTGTATGGCATTAATGAGTCTGACCTCCCTCCAACAAGAATCATGACCAAATTGACGAGATATGTAAACATTAAGGGTTAAATTTATTATTATACTAATCAAAATTATGTACAATTAATAGAAAACATTAATGTTTGCGATAATTGTCCCTAGTTGCTCACTTTCGAAATTATCAAAGCTTAAATTACGACTTTTTTGAAAAACCAATTTACTCGATATCGAAATTGAGAATAACAAAAAAAAATACTCTTTTTTTTATATTAATATTAAGTAAATGTTAATAAACATCATGTGTGTATATAAATATCTAGTGAGTGAAGTGTGGTATAGGATAAGTAAGCAATGAGTTAGCTTCAATGAATAGGGACAATGTGGGATATGTAGTTTCTTTTAATCAATCAAATGATCATTATATCTTTCTCTTTGCTTTGATTCAAAGCATTCCCTTAAAGACAACTAGCTTAGCTAGTCAATTAAGTAGTGATAGTGATTAAACAAAGAGGAGTCTTGGTTAATTTAGTACACTCCACCCCATGTTTTAAGTAAGCAGTCTACTCATATCAACTGTATTTTGATCAGCTAGGAATTATTCTTCACCTCCATGATTGGGACCTTATAATTTATTGGAAATGTATATATGATTAAATTCGATGATACATTAGGTTGATGAAAGCAACTTTCCATTTCATATGATAGGTGTCAACTAGGCATTGGTTTTTTTGGTAAATTATATTGGTAGTTATCTAATTATAAAAAGTTACAAAATATCACCCAATTATTCGAATTTTTTTTTAGTCACCTAATTATACAATTTTTTCTTTTTTGGTCACCAACTATTAAATTATTGACAAAAAGATAACCTTGCAGCTTTTAAAATTAGTATAGTAACAATTTTAACATTCAATATTTATATATTGTGTTAATTTAGTCTTGACTGCAAAAAATATAAACCTTCAAAATTGAAAAAAATACACAATGTGTAAATGTTGATGGTTAATTTTTTTAGAATTAAGACTAAATTGAAACAATATATAAATGTTAAGGGTTAAAGTTGCTATTATGTCAATTTTAAAAGTTAAATGGCTGACGACCGGAAAAGAAAAAATCGAATAATTGAGTGATCATTTTGTAACTTTTCATAGTTGAATGACTAAAAAAGAAACTTATTAATTGTTGAGTGACTACATAGTGTAGTTTACTCTTCTTTTTTTTTTTTTTTTTGCCGCTGTTTAATAAGATAAAAATATATATAATAATAAGACATATTACATTAACACGAGAAAGACTCAAATTCAAAATTTGAAAATAATATTATTAGAATCAACAATCATAAATCTTAAAAAAATATAATATTTATAAAACATAAAACAGATATAAAAAAAATACTTTGAACATTACTGGGTAATAGTACGTTTTCTGATTGTTGAATCAATCAAATGGAGCACCATGACAAAATTGCCAACATTTTGAATTAATTAAAGAAAAATGTTATATGATTATTTTCTAATAGGATAGTTTGGGCCACATTGACCTATTTGGTTGAGACGGTGAAGGTTCTCCAGGGCCCAATAAGGATAGGGCTTGCAATTTCAATTAG
Source organism: Gossypium longicalyx (assembly GCA_025698465.1). Lineage (NCBI taxonomy): Eukaryota > Viridiplantae > Streptophyta > Magnoliopsida > Malvales > Malvaceae > Gossypium > Gossypium longicalyx. Next base: position 28,897,434 of record CM047006.1, on the reverse strand, counting down.
ATTTATCAGTTGGATGGGTGGGAGTTGTGGATCATTTCAAGTTTGTAAAATTTTCAATTCATTTTAAATCGAGTCAATTTTAAAATTTTGTTGACTTTAGATTTCGGTTAATTTTAGATTTTGATAATTTTAGATTGAGTGGTTTGAGATTAAGAATTAGGTTTTTTTAGAATAAATTATTTTTTTGTTTGAATTATTTCGAATTTATGTTAATTTTAAGTTGAGCCACTTTGAATTCAAATCAAGTTTAAATAGAAAGGATTTAAATTATTAACTTTTTAAATCCATTGAGGTGGAAAAATGTTATAATTTTTTTTTTAAAAGTGTTTTTGGAAAGTTTGATAATATTGATCGTTGTTGTCACAAAGTGCTTTTGAGAAACTTTTGACAAAGTTAAATGTTAATTTTAGACATGATGTTCTAAAATAAAAGATTTAATAAGTGTATAAAAATGTAACTTCATTGAAAAACACTTTCCAAAAGCGAAAAGCCAAAATTTTTAGCTTTTTGGCTTAGTGAAAATCCTAATTTAAAATCAAGGTTTGGTTTGAAAAGTTATATTTTACAAAAAATTTTGGTTTGAAATCAAGGTTTGGTTGAAATGTGCTTTTCAACATGTAATACCCCATACCCAACCTGGTCGCCAGGTCCAAGCTACGAAATACTGAAACTATCGATTTTGTAAATTCAAAACATTTTGCAACATTTAATCATTTAAATACATAATTAATAGCAATCATGTACATAAAGTATTACACAATCATTTTTGGGTCTTACACGAGTTTACGAAAGCTCTTTTGTTAACCAAGCTCAAATTAGGATTAAATTGTAAAATTTTAAAAATTCAAGGCCGGCGTTGCAACTTCACAATCTCCACATTGTGATGTTGCCAACTCAGTAAGTTACGTCATCGCTTCGAACATGTCGATATTGCAACATCACTCATTGTTGGCACCACATTACGACGTTGGATATTTGTAGTTGTGACAAGGTCCCTGTTTTTGGCAAAAAGGTTCCATTTCAACATATGCAATACTACCTAATAGACTTATACCACTTAATACCATCAAGACCAATTCAAATTCATACCATTTAATGCCCAATAAATCACCTAACCAATTCCAAAACAAAACCATCTCAAACGTGAGCTCTACCTAACCAATATCAATTCATTTCAATGCATTCATTCAAATACCAAATTTATCTAAGCTAAAACATGTTAGAACATGCCATTCAACTTCCACAACTAACCTATCCATTTCATGATGTACATCATAAGCCTATATGACGTTATCTTGAACTAAAACAAACATACTTCCAAGCATCAATTTTCAAATAGGTAAATTCTAACCATTCATTAGTTTAATTACCTCTTTTACCTCATTTTTACAACATTCCACATACCAAAACTTATAAGCATATATTATCACTTATTCTAACATGAAACATAACTAATACCATACATTTACCAAGTCATAAAGGCAATACATTATACAAAATAGGCTATTTCACACTTGCTCAGTAGTAAACATTTTCATGTACTAAGATACACACTAAGACCCATATATACATGCTACAACACTAGATTCAAAATGATCGCATAACTACCAAATCAGTGATAGTATGAGCTTCTAGATGATCCGGCTTGACGAGTTCCACAAGGTAACAATCTACAAGAGAAAGAAAACAATGAAGGTAAGCATATAGAATGCTTAGTAAGTTCATAAGTAAAATATATGGCTTACCTTCTTTTTACCTAAACATTTTAAGTTTTCTTACTTAGCATAACTTGGGCTAGACATACACTCAAAACACCAACAAGGTGAGTATTGATTTATAATCAAGATCATTTAATATTAACATACCAATTCATGTTACTTTCATATAACTTATCTCAATGATACATTCAATTAACCATCATAAGATATTAACAAGTATACATAATTCAAATAAATCATCAGTGCTATTATCAATCATAATAATGTATCATTTTCAATTCAATCCATTCAATGACTTTTCAATATGGATACCAAGCTCATTTCATCACAATTCAAATTTTCAATTTCATTTAAACCATTTTGCCCGATGAACCTTCGTAAACGAACTTGGATACACAGGTAACTACACCACACTAGTTGCTCGTCTGAGCTAAGTATATTTATATATATATGGTTACCCGTTTGGGCTAAACCAATATCACAACACATTAGGTTAATCGTCTGACCTAAACTTGTATCACATAATACCCGAGAATCCGCAACGAATGTTGGATCTTGTTAACACCTGCAATAAATCTCGTATAAGTGCGCAAAAAAACTTTATTTGCATGCCAATCGTATCCTAATCTTTTACTAAGTTCACACGGACATCTTTTACACATATAAACGTCACATTTCAATTCAGTCCAATTCTAGCCTTCATACCATTTCATAACTAATCAATCCATAATCAAACATACATGTAAAAAATCAAACACGTAAAAACCTAGAATAATAGATTCCATATGAAATTACTTGTTCAAAACACCAAACAAGTTGATTCTTCAAGGACTAAGCAACATTTTTTTTCCTTTATTAACTCCTCTTTGATCAATTCTTGATCTATACAATTATTTTATACAATCAATCAATACTAAACATTTTCATATTATGTCATGATATGAATAAACTTGTGTGAATTCATTCTTTTCAATACCCTAAAATTGTATATTTTATTCAATTCTGTCCCTAAATTTAAAATAGTCACAACTTCTAATTTTGAATCCCGAATTAAAATATGATTTCACATATATTCATTAAGGACCTTCTACTTTCTATCCCTACCGAAATTTCATAATAGTTTTTCATTTTTGTAACACCCTAAATCTGACCTAGAAGTTTAAAAGTCGAATCTGGACGAGTTACACTAGCGTATTGAAAACCAATTTCAATAATTATCCTGAAAACATTCAAAACTTTACTTGATTCATGGTGGAAAATTTTTTCAGAGTTTAACGTTGAAAACCGAAATCCGTTTTGTCGACTTGAGTGGTTTTGTAGTTTCACGTTAAAAATTATCAACTACTGACGAATTTAGCAAAAACCAATACGAGCTCAGAAACACACTACAAACCCTAAAGATCAAAAGCATTTTTACATTATTGCAAAACAATCTGAGCTCCCACACGTTGTCTGGTCCTAAGTCAAAGACTTACCTGAGCACACAAATATAAAACCAAAAGGTGAGTTATAAAGCCCAATGTATAACCAATCATCAAGTACAATTAACAAAACATAGTAATATAAATCAGAGTAACATAGAGAACTTAATAGCGAGTATAAGACCAGAACGGAACATACCAGAGTGTCATGAAGGTTGCTATCATGCAAATATAATAGAACAACACAAACCTACTAGAATAGAACAAAGCAGAACATGACAGAATAAAATAGAGCAGAGTAGAGTAGAACTGAACTAAACAGAACAGAATAGAGTAGAACTAAACTAAACTGAATAGAGCAGAGCAAGACGAAACAGAGCAGAACAGAACAAAACTTCGTAGAGGATGTCTGTTTATGCAGATGCGGTATTTCTTCAAAACAGATCAGAATGAAGATTTATCAGAAAACATCCTACCCAACTCCACTACACACCAAAATAGAGTTCCCCCCCAGAACTCGTCCAGCCAAATTACACCAACAGATAAGCGTGGGCGAGTTACTGTAATTTTCTGAGCTTAAAATCGCGCGGATCGGATACATGTGGTCAAGCCACTGTATTATAGCCAAGCTACCAGAATAGAAACATGGATAAACCACTAGATAATGCAGATAATCAAACTGCCAGAAACTTCCTCTTTTCACATCATCCCATGTCTCATGCAATGTGTCATGGCATGCATATATAGAAGCAGAGTGGTAAGCATGTAAGTCATGCTATCGTACAGTAATAGAGTCAGTAGGCATGGGAATCCATATGTTATAAAGCAGATTTATCAAAACTTAACAAATAATATCAAATTTGTCATGAAGTCAGATGCATGGTTATAAATCAGAATCAGTACCAATCAGTTCAACATATTCAGATATCACATGTTCTTAAGTAACAGAGTCACGTAACGACATACCAACAAACTTAACAAAATACATATTGTACTTGGATAAATCACACATATTAGACAATAACACATTACATTTTGATAGATCCTACTCACTTAGGTTCAAACATAGTAGACATACGTACAGATCACAAGTTGATCATCATCGAATCATCAAAAGCCTAATTGAAATCGTACGGACCCTACAGTAGGCCTGCATTCATTTCGAATGACGTATTTGGCTCGATGGAAAAATTCTAAATATTAGTCCACACACTCGTTTGGTTTCATACGACTTGGATAGCTAGCCCATGTGCCTCTACACGGCCTAACACATGCTCGTGTGGTCCTAATCCATAATCAATGAGTTACACGGCTTGGACACACTTTCGTGTCATTGGACCGTGTGAACCCTGTATAATACATAACCATACATAGCCTGGGCACACACCCGTGTGCCTCCAATTTTCATGAACAGTGAGTTACACAACCTGACACACAACCGTGTGGCTCACACGGCCTACCACACGGCCTGGCACACGGTCGTGTGGTGTCGATAGTTAGTCTTTTGATGCCTAAACTCGAAATGAAAGTTGGGTTATCAGACCCATCTGATATGGATTCAAAGTAGAAGCAACAAGTTTGAGTTCCCCTCCCTAAAAGACAAGCAATTGTCCAGCAAACAATTAACTTGTAGTTAAATCGCTAAAAACTAACATTCCAAAATCGAAGTTACGTTGAAGAACTTTCGACAGCAAAACTTTAAATCGAACTTACCAGCCAACAAATTAAATTAGAAGGAGAAGTCAGACCTCGTACAGAATCAGTGTAACATAACATAACAAAAAGGAATGTCACTTAAAAATAAGAAACCAAAATGAAGAAACTAAAGAACGAGAAAGGAATGACAAAAAAAACATGGCAGAAAAAGAAAGGACACAATGAAAAACCACATTGGAGGTTTCTAAAAGGTTTTAAGTAACCAATCGAAACTAACTACCACACAACAAAATTCAAAAATAAAACATTCCCTATTACTTTCGTCGGGATTCGAACACAAGACCAAAGAATATACAGAAGCTTAACCATTAAACTAACGGACTCATTCTTGACATTAATTAATTGAATTTAACTTATAAACCAAACGTTCAAAGGTAAGGGTTTTAGCAAAATAACAAAATTTCCAGAAACAAGATTCGAACCGAGAACCTCACACATATACCCAAAATATTTAACCACTGAACTAGATCAATTTACTTGTCATACATTTCAGAATCTTAATTCAAACTTAGAACTTAACCACTCTGGGTTTCACTAACTCACTTTCTTCTAACCTGATTTTTGAGATGTTACAATTTTATTCAATTTGGTCCCCCAATGTATGAATCTGACAATTAAGCTTACAATCTAATCTTTTTCATAAACTAAGCTTAAAATCTATCAATCTCAAGCCTAAATCTTCAAGAAATCAATAATGAAAACTTTCAAAAACTTTAACAGTTTTTCAAATTGGTATATGGGTTAACTAAATCAAGCTCCCATGACCTCAAATCTATAAAAATTACAAGAAAATGACTTAATTTTGCATACCTATTTATAGTTGAATGCTTTGAAAGTTTGAAGGCTTTTCTCTTCTTCTTTTTTTCTCTCTAATTGGACGACAATGGTGAAATGAGGAAGATGACCACAACTTTCCTTCACTAACTTCCTATATATATATGATAATTAGATACTAATTAATCTAGTTTAATTTAGGTTAATCATGATTTAGTTATATTAGTTTAATTATTAGCTTAAATTAATGGAATGGCATCATGATCCATTAACTTTAAATTATAAATGGTTTAACAACCATTTTGAGCTTTGGGTAAATGCCATTTTAAGTCCTTAAGCCTTTGGCCAATTAAAAACTTATAGCGATTGGACTTTAACAATTTAGTCCATGTACCTAATTAACTATTTAATTGACAAAATTGATGAACCAAAAATCAATATACTTTTATATTAACCCCATAAATATAATATAAATATTTACAGACTTGGTTTACGGAAATAGGGTTTCAAAATCACCTTTTTCGGTATCATTGAAAATCGGACTATTACACAATCTCAATGATAAACACACCCTAAATTAGACCGAATTTTAAGAAAAGTTTAATTTGAACTTAATATAATTATATTGTTCAAAAAGTGGAGTGAAATATAATTGGAAGAAGGTGTCAAAACAAAGTATCATATTGGAAAACAATACAATATCATTGATCATATGTTGACAATCAGTGTTGTTGGAATCATACTAAACTGGTCGGTATACCGACTTGATAAAAGGATTGAATCGGCCTTTAAGTGAACCTTTCAGAACCAATAAAAAATTGGAACAAAAAATTGACAGTTGAACCATTTGAATCAAATTTTAAAATTTTAATAACTTTTTAAATTTTTTATTAATTTTACGAATTTTTAATTGTTTATTTAATTATTGTTGGATTGACAATTGAATCGAGAACCCATTCTTATAACATTGTTAACAACATCAAATAATAAAAAGAATCCACCAGTCAGAGCTCCACCAACATTGCAAAAGAGAAAAGAGTGAAACCCATGACAGCTAGATCGAAAATTACTTCAAGATGTGGACCATGTGGAAGACTCGTAAGAGATAAGTGGCTTATGAAGATGAAGTAGCAATCAAGCACGAAACCAAGGGGCAGACACTTCCCTTAAAAAAATAATTATTTTTTGTATCCTCATTTTTATAAAATTATAAGTTAATACATAGTAAAATTATAGTTTGCCCCCCAAAAAATAAAATTTTGATTTAGTCTTAAAATTATAAATATATAAGCCATACAATGATGAATTTATATATTAGCTCTTATGAAAAATATATAGCTTAGTCTTGGCCTCTTCCAAAAAAAATTCTAACTTCGCTCTTAGTAGCAATACATGGTGGTAGCGTTGTCAAGCAAGATCCTTGCACATTGATCAAGATTGGAAACAGAAAGATTATGACATTGTCGATTCCAACAATACCGTTGCTTGAAAGGAAAATGGAATGTTGTGGTGTGTGACTGTGATGCGAGTCTTTTCCTATTTGGGTTGGAGAAAAATTTAAGAAAATGTGATGAGAGAACTAGGATTCAGTCTTTCTATAGATTTTAAAATTTAAGTTTAATGGTTAATATTATTAAAATTATTTTAATAAATTAAAGTTCATTACAATATTATTTTTTAGTTGTATAGCTACGAATTGAGTTTTTTTTTTTTATTTCAAAATGTTATACTAATAAATTTAATAAAATTTTTTAACGATATCAACAATTAAATCTAAATTTGAAATCTAAAAAGTAAAAAAAAATAAAATATTCTAAAAATAAAAATACAAAAATTAAATTTTATATTTTTGAAGAGTATAAAAATGAATGACATATTTCGCCCTTGATGATGGTGATGAAAATAACGACATTAAGCCACACATGAAACAAGTAAAAACGCCATCATGCAACAACTTAAGACACCTAGACCGTAGCAATCACGTGCTCAAACATGTCAACGCTCATGAAACTTCTATGATCATAAATAGTGGCGTTGAAACTTATGTTAAATCGATTTAATCCAACGAATCAATTTAATTTAGTTAATTAGTCGGTAGTTAAATTTAGTTTAGTTAAAGGTTGATTTATGGTTTTTTGGGATTTTAGTTTTCTGTTAATTCGGTTCGAAATCAAGTATTAATCGAGTTAACCGAATTAATCGAACGTAATAATTAATATTATGTGTTAATTTTTAGACTTATGTAGTATTTTTAATTAAGTAGTGTTTTAAGATAAAATTTCGGTTAACTTTCAAGACAAAAACATATATTTCGGTTAATTTCAATATATATTTTTATATGTTTTATACTTGTTTTAACCAAAAGACAAAAACATATAAATTTCGGTTAATTCGTTGGTTAATCGAATTAACCGAAATATTTTAGTTTGATTAATTTTTTTTGAAAAAATTTCGGTTTGGTTAACAATTAAAAAATTATATTTCTAATTCGGTTCGGTTAATAACCAAATCGATTGTTTGAACACCCCTAATCATAAATTATGTCACCTATTTTGATAAAAAAAATTAAAATTCTCTCATCCTTTTTAATTTTTATATTAAATAAATTTATCTCGCTTAAAAAATTCAAAACAATTTAATTTCTTTCAATTCCAAAATTGAGCAATTAAGGTGTTCACTTCTTCTAGTCAATTTATCCTACTTTTAAATGGTGTAATAGCCCTCGATCTTTACACATTCTATCAACTTAATTCCAGTTCTAAAATATTCAATAAAATTAACCCTCAATATTTATATATTTTATCAATTTAGTCTTGATATCTAATAAGGGCTAAATTTATTAATTTTTAAAAAAAAAAATAAAGATCAAACTAATAGAATTTATAAATGTTAAGAGTTAAATTTCTTATTATACCAATTAAAAATAGAATAAATTGACAAAAAAATTAATCTTTAATTACTCACTTTCAAAATCTAAAAAAAAGATAAATTTGCCCCCCCCCCTCCATTCTTTTATTCATTAAAATTCTCCCATATACATTTAATTTATATTTTATACATGCATATTAATTATATGGTTGTATTTAGGGATTAAAATTAACAACCGATCTATAGGTTTTGCCAGGCTCCCAACCAGCAGGAATAACAGCCGTTGCCACAATGGTCTTGCGAGAGTCGAGTGATGTTAGCCTGAGTGAGAAGGGTGGCAGCAAAGTCGAGCCCGCGCCGTCGAGTTTCCATACCGCACCCCACGACTGTTGCATCGGTTGCCAACCGTCAGTGTCGAGAGCTTGTTTAAGGTCAACGGAGGCAAGGTCACCATCTCCATTTGTGTATTCAATAAGGGTTCCAAAATAGTTGGGGTTAGAACCAGGGTCAACGTGAAATGCAATGGTGGTTCCAGGGTATTTACAATCAACCCTACAAGTGCAAAACAACCCCATTATATATAGTATTAACCAAAAGAAACTAATTCCCAATAGGGCCATATGAAAATTAATACGTATAACTGCCGATTCAGTTATTTACCATTAGAGAATGTGGGTTTTTCTCAAAATGGAAAAATTATAGTTTTTACCCTCTAAAATGTATAAGATTATATGCTAGTACATAGAAAAATTACACTTTGACCTCTCAAAAAAATTATAATATTTTGATTAAATCTTTCATAAATTTATAAAGATATTAACTAATGTAGTGGTGAAATTATATTTTAGCTCTTATAAAAATATATAATTTAATTATGATCCCTCCAAAAAACATTTTGGCTTTGCCCATAGATTTTTCTTTCGATTTAAGGGTTGAGAAGGGCAGGGACAAAGCCAGAAATATTTTTAGGAGGGCTTGAGATGAAATTATATATTTTTATGATAGTTAAAATGTAATCTCACCATTGTATTAGCGTTTATCATGATAGTTCTCAAAAAGATTAAATCAAAATTCTAGCATATTTGGCAACCAAATTATAATTTTATTATCTATTAACTTAAATTTTTATAAATTTTGAGAGATTTAAAGTAGAAAATTTTCATTTTAGGGACTAGATGCAAAGGTTACAGATAAAAGTAGGCTTTGTATTATATATCTCATAAAGGGAAATGGATTGTATGAAACTGTGATTTCACGTCATCCCTATCCATTTTCAATGAGAGAATAACAAATAAGATTTTTCTCTTGATTTTTAACATTTTTAATTGAATTTGAATTTTTCAAGAGAAAAAAGTTGAAAATAAGAAGGAAAAACTTGATTTATTATTCTCTACTTGAAAAAGGATAAGAATGACGCAGAATACAATCCATTCTCCCCGTAAAGACTTTCCTTATTACTTAATTTTTTATTTTTTTTCATTAGTAGGATTGAAATGTAAGGTTCTTACTTTTTATATTGAACCTGCAAGATACCAGCGTTACGGAGTAGGTCAGCCAGGCCGGATTTTGCAATGGCACCAATAGAAGTACCGCTTAAATCGAAATGAACCGACTCCGAAACACAGCCGGGGCATTCATCTGTGATTACGACCGTCACTGGATTCCGTGAGCAGGCCGAATTCGTCGAGCATTTTACCTTTACATTTCAAAACCATATAAGCAACACTTAAATTAATCCCAGAATTACTAGTATGTACGTACATACGTACATACATACATACATACGCACGCAATGTGTATGGTACCTCATAACAGGCTCCACATCCTATGCCAGATTTGAATATAGAAGGTCCTCCGGCAGATACCATTGACGAAAATGGGGGTTGCTCAACACTGTCACCATATCCACAAGCTCCACCTACATGAACATAAAAGGTATACAATATCAATATACATATAACAGTGTGTAAAACAGTAAATAAACTCCATTACCATCTGTTCCAGCTCCTTTGGAACCGCCATACCACGTTGCTCCGGCAGGGGACCAACCGGACTGATCATCAGATACAGCCAATGAAGCATTAATGTTAAGGAGCTTAGGGTAGAAGCAATAACAGGAGTTGAATAAGATAGAAAATGTGGCTACAATGGGTAAAAAACAGAACACGTTTTGTCTTACTGCCATGAAAAGGTAAGAAAGTAGTAGAGTAAGCAAAGCTATATTTATATATGTATATATAATTGCAGTTTTAGCTTAGTTTTGGTGATGGAGTTTAGTGTTATACAGTATTTATAGAGAAAAAGGCAGTAATATTGGTTTTTAGTGTAACCATTTAAAAGATGACACGTGCATATAATGGAAGACTTAGGTATTATTTTCTTCAGAAACAAGTCAACGCAAGATATGAATATACAGTTGAGATACGAAATAACATGGAAGAGATAAATTATCTAGATTAAGTCTTAATTCAGTTGCAAAACAATATAAAATATAGATAATTTAAGTACTTACTCTTCCATTTAAAAATGGTTTCAATAACATCTTGCAATATACTACAAATGGTAACTTTAATTTTCTTTCCAAGTTTCTACAAGTTAATTATTTTACCTCGTTTAATTATTAGTATAATAATATGAGAAAAAAATTTATTTCTTGTATTTGTATTACAATAGTTAGATATAAAATAAAGAATAATTAGTACAATTTTTAACTTAAATTAGTAAAAACCTCTTGCTAAAAATAAGGTCCTTCCAAATAAGAGAAATTTTTCCTTCTCTTTAATAAAAATAAATTATGAGAGTGGCTAAATATTACCAGTTAAATTAATTTATTGATAACTCATATACTAACACATAGGCAAAAAGTAATATTCCTACCAAACGTAACATTAGTATTAATGGTTCGTATATATTAGGAAAATCCATATAATAAGATTAACAACTAGCCCTTTTAAAAAACCACAATTAGTCAATTCATTAACTTTTACAAAAATAAATAAAATGGTAATAGTAACAAATTACTTTCTAAAAAAAGTAATAAATTTACCTATGCAAGATAGCATGTTATATACAATGCATTTACTTATACATATAATATCATGTTATATATCTTAAATATAAATATAACAAAATAATGTCTTCTCTCTGTGAAAATTCTGGTTCTGAAAAATTCATTGTGGAGGAGTTGATACCTAAAAAGATTTGATTCAAAGGGAAAGATGATGATACGAATTGTGACATGATGATTGATCTGTCTTTGGAATAGCCTACCTCGTGGAGAGATAAGCTCATTGACCACTCATCTAAGGATGCCTTCAATGGATCGAAAGGAAAAAAAGACCTCGATATCTTGGAAGGGGACATCCAAAAATCATTTGTGAATGGCGTGCCTTCTATAACCTTCTCGGATAGGATTCACCAAATTCTCATTCAAGGTATGAAGAATATCGTGATTTTAAAACTTCTTGGTTGTAACATTGGATTTTCGGTTTTCCAGAATAAAATATATAACATGTGGAGACTCTCAGTGCCTATTGAAAATGGATATTTTCTGGTCAAATTTCAAGATAAATTGGATTGTGAAAAGGCTCTTTCCGAAGGTCCTTGGACCATTTTTGGTCAATTTTGACTGTTCAACCTTGGATGTTAGCCTTTGACCCTACACAGGCTTATCCAAGTGTTGTGATAGCGTGGATCAGATTTCTTGGCTTACCTGGTTACTTGTACAACCATAAAATTATTACAGAGATAGGGGAAATGGTTAAAAAAGTGGCCATGTTAGATATGAACACCGACAACAGGGTTAGGGGTCGCTTTGCTAGAATGGTGGGTTACGTTGATTTGGAAAAGCTTTTGGTTTCCAAATCTTGATCAATGGTCGAACACAAAATGTGGAATATGAATCTTTATCTACAATTTGATTTCACTGAGGGAGGCATGGTCATGTGAAAAACTTTTGTACCTTTACAACTTCTGATCCCACTAGTGAAAAGAAAATTGACTTGCCTGAAATGACATCGAAAAGTCGAAATATGGTAATGGACGGATCGGATAAGAAGGACAAAATTTATGGGCCATGGAAGATTGTAGAAAGGAAATCAAGGCGGAAATTTAGAGGGAAAAAGAAGGATCTCGTTTTAAGGTCCTAAATAATAAGGATTTGTACAAAGATGTTTATGAGGGAGATTTGTCTGATTCTCGGCAATCTAAAAAGAAAGAAACTATAAATGGAAATTTTCATAGGAAAGAATCTGGTTCCCATCACAACGATCAGATGGAATTAAGTAAAAAAAATAGTAATAAAGGAAAGCTAAAAGAGGTGGGCTCTAATATTGGTCTTGGCCCGATTATCAAAGAACACGTTGGACCAAGTATGGGGCCCAGTTTGATCCTCAACAGCATTAATGAAAACTTACAAATTACAAAAGAGCTAACTAAATGCTTGGGCCTTGGGGATAGTCTAGATATTCAGGCCTGGGGTCTACTGGATTAGCTTAGTTTGGAATCAGTGGCCCAGCATAGCTCTGTTGCTATTGGTAGTTGCAGTCGAACCCTTGTGGCGATAGGAGTGCAAAACGAATCTAACGCCGATGTGGTTCTCCATCTAAAAGGTGAGGCTTCAACTTTTCAGGCAGATACGAAAATTAATGGGCGTGACAGAAACGAAGTGGTGGTGAAATTGGGAAGTCTAGATTCCAGTGGCGGTGGTCTTTGTAACAAACCGATTTTGGGGCAAGTTAGAATAGTGATTTCGTAACCACTAAACCGAGGTCGAGGAAATTATTTTAAATATCATTTTATGTATTGTAGCATGATTAGATAAGTACATGAAATTTTGGTGAATTAATTTTAGCGATTGCTTGCTTAATTGTGAAAAAGGACTAAATCGCATAAAGTGCAAAAGTCCTATTTTGTTAGATAAAGGTGTCAATTAGCTAAAGAACCTAAATTGGGGCCCTTAAAGAGAAATTATACCCCCTAATTCTTAGGCTGGCCAGCCATAGAGGACAAATTGATGGGAAAGTCAAAATTAGGTGGTGTTTAGTCACCAATTTTGACTAGTTTGAATAAAATAAACAACAAAAGGTTTCATCTTTTCACTCTTTCTTCTTCCACTGAAAAATTGGCCATGAGAGGGGTTTTTGAAGCTTGAAAATTTCAGCAACTTTAAGCCTTCACAGTAAGTGATTTTCATGACTTTTCTTAATGATTTTTACATTTTTGGACCCCTTGAACCAAGAGCTTTTAAATGAAGGGACTATTTTGCAAAATGGTTGAAGGTTTAGGGTTTTTTCATGAGATAATTTAGGTTTTTTTCTGAATTTTTATGGAAGAATATGAATCTTAGATGAGTAATAAACAACTTTTGTGAAAGGATTTTTCATGAAAACCCTAATAGGGACTACTTTGCATAAGTTGAAAAATAGTTGTTAAATGTGTGAAATAATGGAAATTTTGGATTTTCTATAAGATAAGAAAAGGTTTTGCTAGGCTTATAATATGAATAAATTCAATAAAAATTGATTTTCGATCATAGGGGTAAAACAGTCATTTTGTGAAAGTCTAGGGGCGAAATAGTTATTTTGCCCAATTATGAAATTTTGAGTGTCTAAACCGATGTGCTAATGAAATAAATGAATTTTATTAATTTAGATCAAGAGAAGCATGATTCGGGTCTTGATCGAGGTAAGAACAAAATTTACGAGGATTAAGCTTGTCTTCAACATTTTGTATCGAGGTAAGTACGTATGTAAATATTGTGCTAATGAAGCTTATTTTATAGTATTTTAATAGTTTACATGTATAATTGGCTTATTGTCGTTATGTATATAAAGCCTAATTGTTTCTATGAATGTGCAAATGACATGTTATTTGAGTAAATTACATTGTGAGCAAATGCGATGCAAGTCGATTATATATGGAAGCTCGTTGAACTTTAGACATAGCGTAGGATACAAAGGGGCATATTATGAAAATTATATGGTCTGAACTCATGAGTTGAGTCTGAGTTCATGAGATGAACGTTATAAGTAATGTGGGTCCGGGTACTGACTTTGTGTACAGACCCGTGAGTAGCTCAATGAATGAACGTTACTTGATAAAAAGGCCCGTGAGTAGCTCAAAAGTGAGTGTTTCATAGCACGAGGTAGCTCTAACTACTTGTATGGCATTTAGATGCAAATCCCCTGCGTACCCGTATGCATTCCGAGAGTTCAACGGGTAACTCAAAGACTAATTAGTTGGTGGAAACCTTGATGGGGTACGTATACTGAACTCTTGGTTAAGACCTGAGTAAAGAGAGAGGTGCACTAAGTATATTTGAATGAAAGGAAGAGTAAGATAGAGATGTTAAGTGATTTATATCTTTTGAGCCTGACAAGTCACCGTTTGACGATATGATTTTTCTTTTAATTACACTTTATTTGCAGATATGTACTTACTAAGCTCTCATACTTACCCTCCTTTCTTTTCTTTCCTTATAGTGCCGCCAAACTAGAATCGGGGATCCAGTGACATCAAAAGCTTCGATCACACTATCACTCAAGACCTTGGTATAGCTAGTTTCATTGTTTTTTTTTTTCTGGCATGTATAGGGGCTCGAGTCTTTTGTTTAGTGTTATGTTAGTTTGCCATAATGTGTTGGCTCATATGATGAATATGATACTCATTTGTACAGGCCATGAATGTTGGCTAACATTAATGATTATTCAATGCAATGATGCAAATTTGGAAGGGTGTGGCTATTTTAATTATGCATATTTTGTTTGTATAGATATTAATTGATCATGTGTAGATATGTGTATGTAAATGTGGAAAAGAGGCTTGGTAAATAGCCTTATTTTGTCCACATGGGTAGACACACGAGCGTGTGTCTAGACCATGTGTGACACACGGCCAACCCCATGGGCGTGTTGTCCGGCCGTGTGTCCCCTGCACGTAAAATTTGCAAGTCAGTATGCATGATGGTAAACGCACAGGCAGAGACACGGCCGTGTGTCTTAGTCATGTGAAGGGCACGACCTAGCACACGGGCGTGTGCCTCATCCGTGTGGCCCTTAAGAATTGCTAACGTCAGAAACAAAATGTCCAGGTTTTTGCACACGGGCTAGGACACGGGTGTGTCATGACCGTGTGAAGGACACGGGCCAGGGACAGGGCGTGTGCCAGGCCATGTAAAAACCTCTGTAGGTGTGAACTTAGAATTAATTCCACACGGGTGAAGGACATGGATGTATCCCTGTATTACTTAGGCCGTGTGAGCCACATGGGCCAACAGCACGACTATGTCGAATCAATCACACGGGCGTGTTGCCCCTCCCACACGGGCGTGTGCCCCTGTATTAAGAGTTATTTTTAGAGTTCTTTAAAGGACTCGGGTTGTTTTCCAAATGGGTTCCAATGGATGTTTTGGACTTAGTAGGCTCTTATTAAGGAGTTTATAAAAATAATTGTAAAAGTTTTAATTTGACCATGTTTTGGTGTTCTGAAAACGCTTTTACGCATAAATTTAAGCTAGGTAATGCCTCATATTCCAACCCGGCGTGGGGCACGAGTGTGGGGTGTTACAGTCTTTCCTAAAAACAAAAATTTCAATAACAAAAATAGTGCTCCTTCTTTAAACAGTACCTTGGGTTCGTCTTCGGTGGGGTTTTCCGGTTCGGGAAACGAAATTAGAAACAAAGGAAGAGAAATTACTAAAAAACATAATAAAATTCTTCATGGCAATAATAATTGATTCAAAATTTCTGGATCTCAATGTGTGTCGCTGAAGGAATCTATGGAGCAACTAGCAGAGAGCATTTCGGCTTTCTCCAAAGCCAAATTCCATTATGAAGTTTTCACTAAAACTAATGAACAATAAGGCTGAAATTTACCGTTCTTTTGTTTCTTATGAATTTTTTCTTGATATTTGGGGTTTGTTATACTGTACTTTTCTTAGCATTAAATCAATTTATTCTAATTTTATTATAGGGCTAAATTTAAAATTTTTTACATAGAATTGTCAAGGGAGTGCTAGCAAGAATTTTATTCGAGCTTTTCGAGAATACAATGCAGAACATAGGCCAGAAATTGTTTGTTTGGTTGAAATGAAAGTGAGTGGTAAAAAGGCTAATTTTATTATTGAGAAATTGGGATTTAATGCTCATGTCGGGTTGAAGCTGTTGGCTTTTCAGCTGGTATCTGGATGGGGTGGAAGGATTCTATTCAAATTCAAATCATTTGAAATCATCCCAAATTTATTTTTCTTCGTGTTGACAATCTTATTCTCAATAATTCTTTTCTTATTTCCTTTGTGTATGGCAGCCCAGATAGGTTAAAATGAAAGCTTCTTTGGGAGGGGTTGTAACACCCCTAACCCGTATTCATCACCGGACGAGGGTTAAGAGGTATTACCAGACATATCGGAACATTACAAAATCATAATCATACATCATCATTTCATAGCAATTCATACACAAATAGTCCCTTTAGAAAGTTTACAAAACCGTAAACATGCTTTGGAGAAGGTTCAGGACCAAACTGAACACATACAAAATTTTTCGAAACTTAAATAAATTTTCTAAGTTACAGAAGTCACACACCCGTGTGAATAGGCCGTATGCCACACATGGCATTAGACACGCCTGTGTGTTTAGACCGTGTCAAATCAGGGCAAACATACTGACTTAAACACATGGCCACAAGACATCCCCATGTGCTTTGGCCGTGGTCAAAGCTGACTTGGGTCACACGGCTAGCCACATGCCCGTGTGCCTTGGCCATGCTCAAGACTGACTTAAAATTGTAGGGTACCCTAGGGGACACATGGCCATTCAACATGACTGTGTGTCTCACACGGCTGAGACATACACCCATGTCTCTGCCCGTGTGGACAAAAATAGGCCATTTGAAAAGCCAATTTGCCACCTAATTTGGGTCAAAACTACAAGCATCAAACCAAGCACATTTGCACTATAATTTTGGCCAATTTCAATACCAAAACTTACATCATTCATGCCATATTATTATCAACCAAATTGAAGCATATAATCTTCATTCAATCATATCAAATCATAAGCCAAAGTCATACTAAATTATATGTTACCAACATCTCAATTTCTTATCCATCTTCATGCCAAACTTATACCAAATTTAACAATTAAGCACATACCAAATTGACCATTTCATTTAATCATTCATATGCATCAAATCATACCATTTTCTTATCACATAAACCATAACAAAACCAAACCGTATTCACATCCATTATCAAGCCATATTACTTGGCAAAACATATATTTTCATCTCAAAACATATTCACATACTTATAGCCTATACATGCCACATAACCAAATCTTAAAACATTGTTTACCAAAATGATAACAGGATAGTGTGATGATGTTTCCATCGACTTACAACCCGAGCAGATCTCCGAAAATCTATAAACATAGAAAAAACACACAGAATAAGCTTCGAGAGCTTAGTAAGCCATAAGCAAATAAATCTTCACAAGGTCATGTATATAATTCAACTTGAATAAGCCAAATTTAGTTAACTTCATACACATATTCAATCACTTATCTTATATAATCCAACATCACCATATTAAGTAACTTCATTAGGCTTATTTTTTCGGTGAACATATAAACCATTCTTTTAATTTCAAATAACGACCATTAGATCATTCATATAAATTAAGCTTGCACAATTTCATTACATAACCAACCGAAACATGGTCATTTATTACATTTCATGCATAGAAATATATCAATTTCTTTTTATGCATTTCAAAACCCGAATAACCATAACAAATCACACATCCAAACCATGTTCCATTTTTCCGTAATTCTCATGTCCGAAACATAGGACCACAATTTTGTGTAATGAGCATATATAACATATCGTTCATTATCATATGTTTCACATATAGTCATTTGAATCATACTCACATTTCATATCAGAATTTCATATACAAATCACATGTACCTGAATCATATATGGAAAAACACAATTACGATACCACATTTTTCATATAATTCATTTAATCATAGCTCACTAGCTATTATCCACTTCTCATTTTCACATAGATCATATATCAACTGATCATAATCATACTCACTTTCATTGCTTAATTTCATATACATCGCAACATACCTGATTCGGATGCACATTCATATACACATTTATTTCTCGAAATGCCCATTAAACCGTTCGTAATCAATAAGGATACTCAGATAGCTCATAAGCTCGTACAATGCCAACATCCCAGACGTGGTCTTACATGTAATCAAATATCGATGCCACTGTCCCATACAGGGTCTTACATGAAATCAATTACGATGCCAATGTCCCAGAAATGGTCTTACACGTAAATCTCAAATCGATGCCAATGTCCCAGACATGGTCTTACACGTAAATCTCAAATCGATGCCAATGTCCCAAATGTGGTCTTACACGATAACACATATCAGAATCCTTTGTCGTGACATATGTATCCTAACTATTTCTAAGGTTCGTACGGGGCTTTCGGACGTCGTAACTCGATCGATTCAAGGTCGTAAATATTGCTCCCATGCTTAATTCAATTCAGCATATACATGTACACAAGTAATAATTCAATTCGGCACTATAATGCACATACATTTCAATTTAACAACATTTATTTACTTATGAACTTACCTCATATAGACGCGAACGGATTAGAACGACTAATCGATAACTTTCGATTTTCCCGATCCAAATCCGATTTCCTCTTTTCTTGATCTAATTCAATACAAATTTAAGTTATTCAAACTCACATTCATTCAAATCAATCCAAAACACATATTTAGGGTATTTTACAAATTAGCCCTCACATTTTCACATTTTGACATTTTAGTCCTTAATTCATAAAATCACAAAATACACAAAATTTCTTTTTACACATGCTTCACCGAATTTTTATGAAGTTCATAAAAGTCCATATATTTCATTTATTTTACATTTTAGTCCCTCAAAATCTCATTTTTACAATTTAGCCCAAACTACTCAAATTTATCAAAAATTCAAAGACAAAACATGTTAACCCATCACATATCTTTTATTTACTATCATCAAACTTCATAAAACTCATAATTTAATCAATGGCTCAACTCAAAATCATCAAAAAAATCAAAAATTGAGGCATGGGCTTGATAAAACCCGAAGCAACGATCACAAAAATGTAAAAATTATCAAAAACGATTAAAACACATACCTTAATCAAGCTTCAACTATAGCCGAATGAAAACCTAATCTTTGGCTTTCTTCATTTCTAATTTTTGGTTGAGAAATATAAGAAATGATGAACCATTTGGTTTGTTTTATTGTAATTATCATATAATAAACAAATTACTTAAATAACATTAATGAATAACATTATAAAACACATATTCTAAGGCAACTAATGTCCACTCAAACTTAAAATGGTTTATTTACAACATAAGGCCCTACATAATAAAAGCCATAGCAATATGGCACTTTAGTAATTAGCAAGTCACTTTTGCATTTTACGCGATTAAGCCCTTTTTCACAAATCAACATTCAAACGATAAAATTTTCATATGAAAATTTCACACATATCAATTCACATACTTTAAGCAAGGAGTATAATATTAAAATATTTTTCTGACTCGAATTCATGGTCTCAAAACTACTGTTCCAACTAAGGTCTAAACTGGGCTGTTCAACTCTCCTCCTGTTAGGGATTTTCATCCTCGAAAATCTTATTAGAAAGTAGATTAAGGATTTGCTTCCTCACAGTACATTTCAATTTCACACATAACTTCGGATTTCAATCTCTTTAATCTCACAATTGAAATTTCGATCTGTCTTTTTCTATATGTCATATCAAGTTGAAACTGTTTCTAACTGTATTGAATTACTTTCATCTACTGCTTAATTTTTTTCTGATGGCAAAATCCCATAAATCATTTTCTCACAAAAATCGATCCCAAAACAACAGAGTTCGGTAACTACAACCACATGATATCGCATACAATGTCGTTTTTATAATCATATGATAGCTTATCAAACAACAATAATCTTTCTTAGTTGCTTTCAAACTCTAAAACATAGGAATAAATAAATATTTCGAGTATTTTCAAAATAACCTCGTACTCACAGCGTATGATATTTCCCCCCAGAATTATCATATAAATTTTAAAATTTAGTCTGAAGCAATAATAACTGATGCTATACGCAAACTGACAGTCTCTGTACGAATAATTTAGCTGTTTTATCAAAAGAGAAATCTATGCGTACGGAAAAACTTATTCAGATAACATGTTGAAATAGTCCTGAAGATGCTTAATAATTAACTTTAACGTGTTGATAGCTCAGAAATTTAAAGGCGAGGTCAGAAATATTACATTTTATACCCATTTACCAATACCAGTTTCTCAGATTATCATGCATCTTGTTACTCCTGTATAAACAATATAACTGACACTATGAGCCTCTTGCAACAATGGTTATACAATCTCAGAGTTTCTTGGTATACACACTCTATTTCAAAGCAACAAACAATCATCAATTCCACATCTAAAGTTCTGAATCAGAAATAAATTTATGCTGAACCCCTTTTTAACTTCTAATTTGATAACACATTTCTAAGTTTCACGAACTCACTTAGTAAACATCAATTTAACTTCTAATCTAGCTGACATATAATCATCCTCTGATAAGATCAATCACGTATTCATCATTCATAAACACACAAAAGTTTCTTATTCAGATCATTCGAAACAATAATAATTTCCCTCGAATAATAATATTTACTTACAGAAACAAAAGTTTTTCGACTATTCAAGCTACCTTTGCTGTGCCAAGTTCGGATCTCGCTTTGTAACGTTAAACATTTTAAATTCTTGTAATCATCAAATATGTCACATAACTCTTTTCCTACAGCTTAAACTGTATGGAGTCACAAGATATCTCTGTACACTCTTTTATTAGAGCAAACTTCAAACCATTCATTGATGCAAGTACTGATGTTTCGGTTGACAATATTTTTGTGCAAAAAGGAAAACTTCAACAATTGAACTAACTTTAATTTACCACAATATTTCTCAGATAGAATTATTCCGATAGATGTAATTCTGTATCAGGTCTTCAAAAAATACGAATTCTTTCTCCAGACTATCCATCAATTCACACATGTGCGTTCATAGTTTATTTCCAATCCGGTGAATAGATGCAAACACATATAACCTAATTATCTTTTCAATCAAATAATTCAAATCAGATTAACCACTGAATTGGTCTTTTCGAAGAAATCTTTTCTTCTCATTATAAGGGATAACCCCAAACATATCATTTTACAGATTTGATCTTGATCTTCTATCATTTTCACTTTTGCCGATGTCGAACCTTTCACGAGAACTAGAAAAGAGTTTATAATAAAGCTGTCTCATATATTAATCATCGAAGTTGTAAATTATACTGAAGTCGCCTTTTTCAGATAGAAATCATAATGTCATAATAAGACCGATATCTTACCCGTAACAATAGATAATATCCTAGTTGTTAATAAAGCATTTGAACCCATAATAAAATCAAATATGATTTGAACCATAACCAATGCAGAAGCACAAATTTTATAACTCTAATAACGGTACTATAGTACTTCCCAAATTTCATAACAAAATTTATGATTATAACAAATATAGCCATTTCCGTCAAATAGATATATCTTATAGATAATCACATAGAATCATAAGAAAACCAGAATAGCGAAATTTTCAATATCTGTAGCTACATAGAATATCACAAAATTACAACCCACATAGAATGATATCAACTCTGATGATATCCCCCAAAAAATGTCTAGAAAGAACAATTTCGCTCATAAATACTGGAATACAATAACGGAAGCGATATAATCTTCACATATTTTCAACAGAATAATAGTCAGCAGAAATAGAGTATTAGCATCATACAGATTTTACCGTTGACTTTCACATCCACATAATGGAATAAACACCAGAGAAAGACATAGCAATGTCGACCATAACTCAAACAGACCAACGATACTTTCGTCTATTAGCATATTTAGCTAATGTTCTCATACGATAATAATTCCTTCTAAAATTAAACAATCACATGTACTTCTAAGGATAAATGTACGCTAGAATGCCTAGAAGAAGGCATAGTAACTACCCGACTATAACTACTATACTCAGCTATCAAT
Source organism: Gossypium longicalyx (assembly GCA_025698465.1). Classification (NCBI taxonomy): domain Eukaryota; kingdom Viridiplantae; phylum Streptophyta; class Magnoliopsida; order Malvales; family Malvaceae; genus Gossypium; species Gossypium longicalyx. Next base: position 28,874,749 of record CM047006.1, on the reverse strand, counting down.
ACAATTCAACCATTATTCAACTAACTAATTATGTCATCATTAAGTTCATATTATCCCATCAATAACAGAAATCAATTCAAAAGAACTTTCAATTAATACCTTTCTTTAGATATCATACCTGAATGCTTTTATTTCATCAAATTCAACTTCTTTGTTAACAGTGAATTTGCATAATTTGAATAGTCTTCAAAACTTTTCAATATCTTCTTTAGTACTGTCTTCATTTGCTGGTTCATTCACTTCTCTAACCATATTATTAATCTTCCGAACACGGACTTCTGTAATTCCACACTTGTAGGCTTATTCAACCCAAATCTTACAAATTTCATTGTAACATTTTACAGATAAGGGGGTGAGGGTAGTAAAGCCTTAAATTTAACTTTCTCATACATGCACTTAACACATACTATCACAAATAGCCAGTTCATTACTAATTTCACATTCTCAAAACATTTAATAAACATTTGTTTTTAGTCACTTTTATTCTTAACACATTGTTCATATACCAACTCAAATCACTATTTCATGATCAAAGCATTTCATATAATAATCATAATCCAAATATCATAACTCATATGCTCATATAATTATAACATTTATCAATAACAAAATGTCATACTCTTTGATCCATACCTTTATAAGTTTCAACTCATAATCAACACATTTCCATTCAAACATTTAAGACATATTCCGTACTATCAGAATTAGCTCGATTAGAAAATTTATCTGTCTCATCAAAATAATTTTCATCAGAGTCGGGAGATATTATACTATCGCAGGTTAAACGTGGCAAGTATAGCTAGACTCGCATATGCTATAGTAGTCCTAGAATTGACTAAACCATAGCTCTGATACCAACCAAATGTAACACCCCTAACCCTTATCCACCACCGGACTAGGGTTAAGAGGTATTACCGGACATATCGGAACATTACAAAATCATAATCATACATCCTCATTTCATAACAATTCATACATAAATAGTCCTTTTAGAAGGTTTACAAAACCTTAAACATGCTTTGGAGAAGGTTCAGGACCAAACTGAACACATACAAAATTTTTCGAAACTTAAATAAATTTTCTAAGTTACAGATGTCACACACCCGTGTGAATAGGCCGTATGCCATACACAGCTTAGCCACACATAGCATTAGACATGTCTGTGTGTTTAGATCGTGTCAAATCATGAAAAACATACTGACTTAATCACACGGCCACAAGACATGCCCGTCTGCCTTCGTCGTGGTCGAAACTGACTTGGGTCACACGGCTAGCCACACGCCCGTGTGCCTTGGCCGTGCTTAAGGCTGACTTAAAATTGTAGGGTACCCTAGGGGACACATGGACGTGCAACATGACCATGTGTCGCACACGGCTGAGACACACGCCCGTGTCTCTTCCCGTGTGGACAAAAATAGGCCATTTGAAATGCCAATTTGCCACCCAATTTGGATCAAACCTACAAGCATCAAACCAAGCACATTTGCACTATAATTTCAGCCAATTTTAATACCAAAACTTTTATCATTCATGCCATATTATTATCAACCAAATTCAAGTTTATAATCTATACTCAATCATATCAAATCATAAGCCAAAGTCATATTAAATTATATATTACCAACATCTCAATTTCTTATCCATCTTCATGCCAAACTTATACCAAATTTAACAATTAAGCACATACCAAATTGAACATTTTATTTAATCATTCATATGCATCAAATCCTACCATTTTCTTATCACATAAACCATAACAAAACCAAACCATATTCACATCCATTATCAAGCCATATCACTTGGCAAAACATATATTTGCATCTCAAAACATATTCACATACTTATAGCCTATACATGTCACGTAACCAAATCTCAAAAATTATTTAGCAAAATGATAACCAAATAGTGATGACGTCTCCATTGACTTCCAACCCGAGCAGATCTCTGAAAATCTATAAACATAGGAAAAACACATAGAATAAGCTTCGAGAGCTTAGTAAGCCATAAGCAAATAAATCTTCACAAGATCATGTATATAATTCAACTTGAATAAGCCAAATTTAGTTAACTTTATACACATATTCAATCACTTATCTTATATAATCCAACATCACCACATTAAGTAACTTTATTAGGCTTATTTATCGGTGAACATATAAACCATTCATTTACTTTTAAATAACAACCATTAGATCATTCATATAAATTAAGCTTGCACAATTTCATTACATAACCAATAGAAACATGGCCATTTATTACATTTCATGCATAGAAATATATCAATTTCTTTTTATGCATTTCAAAACCCGAATAACCATAACAAATCACATATCCAAATCATGTTCCATTTTTCCGAAATTCTCATGTCTGAAATATAGGACCACAATTTCATATAACGAGCATATATAACATATCGTTCATTATCATATATTTCACATATCGTCATTTGAATCATACTCACATTTCATATCGGAATTTCATATACAAATCACATGTACCTGAATCAGATATGGCAAAACACAATTACAATACCACATTTTTCATATAATTCATTTAATCATAGTTCACTAGCTAGTATCCACTTCTCATTTTCACATAGATCATATATCAACTGATCATAATCATACTCACTTTCATTTCTTACTTTCATATACATCGCAACATACCTGATTCAGATGCACATTCATATACTCATTTATTTCTCGGAATGCTCATTGAACCATTTGGAATCAATAAGGATACTCGGATAGCTCATAAGCTCATACAATGCCAGTGTCCCAGACATGGTCTTACATGTAATCAAATATCGATGCCACTGTCCCAGACAGGGTCTTACACGAAATCATATACGATGCCAATGTCCCAAACATGGTCTTAAACGTAAATCTCAAATCGACGCCAACGTCCCAGACGTGGTCTTACACGATAACACATATCAGAACCCTATGTCATGACATATGTATCCTAACTATTCCTAAGATTCGTACAGGGCTTTCGGACGTCGTAACTCACTCGATTCAAGGTCGTAAATATTGCTCCCATGCTTAATTCAATTCAGTATATACATATACACAAGTAATAATTCAATTTGGCACTATAATACACATACATTTCAATTTAACAACATTTATTTACTTATGAACTTACCTCATATGGACGCAAACGGATTAGAACGACTAATCGATAACTTTTGATTTTCCCGATCCAAATTTGATTTCCTCTTTTCTTGATCTAATTCAATACAAATTTAACTTATTCAAACTCACATTCATTCAAATCAATCCAAAACACATATTTAGGGTATTTTACAAATTAGCCCTCACATTTTTCACATTTTAACATTTAAGTCCCTAATTCATAAAATCACAAAATACACAAAATTTCCTTTTACACATGCTTAGCCAAATTTTTATGGAGTTCATACAAGTCTATATACTTCATTTATTTTACATTTTAGTCCCTCAAAATCTCATCTTTACAATTTAGCCCAAATTACTCAAATTTATCAAAAATTCAAAGACAAAACTTGTTAACCCATCACATATCTTTTATTTACTATCATCAAACTTCATAAAACTCATAATTTCATCAATGGCTCAACTCAAAATCATCAAAAAAATCAAAAATTGAGGTATGGGCTTGATAAAACCCGAAGCAACGATCACAAAAACGTAGAAATTATCAAAAACGGATTAAAACACATACCTTAATCAAGCTTCAACTATAGCTGAATGATGAACCATTTGGCTTTCTTCATTTCTAATTTTCAGTTGAGAAATATAAGAAATGATGAACCATTTGGTTTGTTTTATTGTAATTATCATATAATAAACAAATTACTTAAATAACATTAATGAATAACATTATAATACACAAATTATAAGGCTATTAATGTCCACTCAAACTTAAAATGGTCTATTTAAAACATAAGGCCCCACATAATAAAAGTCATAGTAATATGGCACTTTAGTAATTAGCAAGTCACTTTTGCATTTTATGCGATTAAGCCCTTTTTCACAAATAAACACTCAAACAATAAAATTTTCATATGAAAATTTCACACATATCAATTCACATACTTTAAGCAAGGAATATAATATTAAAATATTTTCCTAACTCAGATTCGTGGTCCCGAAACTACTGTTCCGACTAGGGTCTAAATTGGACTATTACAGGGGTTAAAATCTGTAATCCCAAATCAACTTATTCCTTGGTTAATTATGGGGGATTTCAATGCCATTTTATCACTTGAGGATAAGAAAAGCCCTATTACCATAGGTAAACATTGTGATTTATCTGGTAATTTTGTTGATTCCTGTGAGTTGCAGAACTTTGGGTATAACGGACCTTCCTACACTTGGCAACGATATGGAACTTTTTTCAGACTTGGTCGAGCTTTAGCAAATGACGCATGGATGACAACTTTTTCGTAGTGTTTACTCGATCACATCATTCACATTATGTCTGACCATCGGCATCTTTTATTGTCTACTAGACCAGACCTTAGTGTACCTAAAGGCAGACCTTTCAAATTTTTAGCAGGATGGACGCAACACAATGATTTCACCAATTTTGTCGTGAGAGAAGTGGAACTTTGTAGGTAATATGGTTAAGTCCTTAAATAATTTTACTTATTTTGTTAAAGCTTGGAATAGGAATATGTATGGCTTTTTAGGTACTTGTAAGCAGAATCTCATGAGATCGCTCAACAATATTCAAAATGCCTTTGATCACTCTACCTCTATTCATTTAGCTAAGAAAGAGATGGAAATTTAGGATGAGTTGGAAAACATTCTTGACCATGAGGACTTACTTTGGAGACAAAAGGCTCGATGTGATTAGCTTCAATTAAGGGATTGAAATATAAAAAATTTTTCACAGTCGTACGATTAGGAGAAGGAAATCCAACCGAATCACAACCTTACATATTGACAATAGGGAATGGTGTTCAGATCAAGATATATTACAATCTAAGGTGGTGGAATTCTTTGAAAGACTTTATGGTAAGGCTTCTCCTGTCTTGAGGGACATTCCTAATTTTGGTTTTCCTTGTCTTAATCCTTCAAAGACTATTTTTTTAGAGGCTACTATCACTATCATTGATGAAGAGATTGAAAGGGCATTATTCGACATGGATCTACTGAAAGCTCTTGGAAGTAATGGTTTTCATGCTCATTTTTTCCAAAGCTAGTGGGATATCCTTGGTAATAATGTGTGTCAATGGGTTAAAGATGTCTTTCCTAGTAGGCCGATCGAGCAGGATTTGAATGATACATTGATTTTTCTAATCCCAAAAAAGAGAGTCTTAAAGATTTCAGTCACTTTCGACCCATTAGCTTGTGTTCTGTTATTTATAAATTGGTGATGAAAGTGACTGCAAACTGGTTTAAGGTGATTTTTCCTAAACTAATCTTTCAGGAACAAGCTGGATTTATAGCTAGTTGAAAAATTTCTGACAACATTATTTTAGAGCAAGAAGTCATTCATTCTATGCGATGCAATTGGAAGGGGAGGAATTGGATGGCTATTAAGCTGGATTTGGAGAAAGCTTACGATAGAGTTAGTGGGGAATTTATAAGTGCTTCCTTGATTGCGGTTGGGATCCCTGTCTTTTTACGAAATGTGATTATGTTAGCTATATCTTCCTCTTCTATACAAATTCTTCGGAATGGCGTGCTCACTCAGAAGTTTAAACCGGTTAGAGGAATCCGTCAAGGATATCCTCTATTGCCCTATCTTTTTATGCTTTGCATGGAATGGTTGGGCCATTTTATTCTAGTTGAAATGGATATTGGTAATTGGCATCCAATTCGTCTATCATGCACAGGACCTGCAATCTCTCATTTGTTCTTTACTGATGACTTGGTGATCTTTTGCAAAGCTTAGCTTGACCAAGCACAGTTATTGGATAGCATTTTTACTCAGTTTTCTGAGATTTCGGGGCACAGAATCAATGTTAGGAAAAATAATATCTTCTTTTCCAAGACTATTGGATTTGATGTCCGCAATCAAATTAGTTAACTATTCGAATTCCAAGAATTCTAGAATCTTGGCACTTATTTAGGTGTTTCTCTTCTTCACGATAGGGTAACCAACAATACTCTGAGTTTTGTTGTTGATAAGGTAAGGCAAAAATTGCAGAATTGAGATTTGAGGAAGTTATCTATAGCAGGAAGAATCACCTTGGCTCAATCAGTACTTCTCCCCATCCCTAATTATTTTATGCAGTCTTTGATGATTACGATAGGTGTTTGAGTTGATATTGAAAGATTGGTTAGACAATTTATTTGGGGATTTATAGATGGTCATCCTAAAATGTCTTTAGTGGGATGAGAATCTATATGTCAAACACGGGCTCGGGGCTGGCTTGGTTTCAGGCATTTAAGCAACCAAAGTTGTCATTTCTTATGAAGATTGGTTTTAGCCTTGTTTCTAAAAGCAATGCGCTTTGGGTTTGGAAAAAGTAGTTTCAAGATTCTATTCGCAGGAATCAATGTTCTCACTTATGGAGGTCACTTTCTAAAATGTGGCCGCTACTTCGAGAGAATTTAGTTTGGTCTATTGGAGAATGTGCCAGTGCCCGCTGTTGGAAAGATCCTTGGATTCTAGGTATGGGCCATTTAATCTCAAAAATTCCATCTTCTGCTAACCTTGATTTGGATTGTTGTGTTAGAGAGATGGTCAATTTAGATGGAAGCTGGAACTTGGATCTCTTTCGTGTCTGGTTATTTAAAGATGTGATTAGAAGGATTACTAGTATTCCCACTCCACATCCCAATTCTGGTTCGAATAGAGTGATATGGGCTTGTTTAGCGTCAGGGGTCTTTTCAGTTCGAAGTGCTTATTAGAATTTAAAATATGACACTTGGAATTCTCAAGGAGAGCATTAGAAGACTACTTGGAAATATCCGGGTCCACAGAGAGTGAGAGTTTTCCTTTGGTTAGCTTTTAAGCAAAGACTTTTTACTAATTCAGAATGTACTAGACGGGGAATTAGTCACAAAAACTCTTGTACCTTGTGTGGGCATGACTTTGAGGATTTGGCGCATGTTCTTCAAGATTTGTTTATCCGCGAAAGATGTGTGGATGCTTGCGCTTCCAGATCAGCTAAAACAAAGGTTCTTCTTTGTCTCCTTTTAGGATTGGCTTTTACTTAACCTTTGTTTTCATGAAAGATTGCAGGGTAGTCGTCTCACTTGGTCATGTCTTTTTGGATTAATCGCTTGGCGTATCTGGAAGAATAGGAATTTATTCATCTTTCAGAATATTTCCTAGGCAACAACTGCTGTTGGGCTCGCCAATACGAATCACATCTTGGTGGTCACAAAAGCAACATTCCTAATTCAAATCCCACAAATAATTCAGATGATACTTGGGTGTACTTATCCACTGATGGGGCAATGGTCATAGATTCTAGATATGCTGCAACAGGAAGTGTGGTTTGAGATCATGATGGAAATTGGATAGTGGGGTTCACTCGCTTCTTAAGTGAATGCTTTCCATTTGAGGCTGAAGTTTGGAGCATCCTAGATGGAATCCTTATTCTGCTAAATAAGGGCCACAGGCGGGCCATTATCATGACTGATAACCTTGAAGTTGCCCAGAATTTGGCTGATTTGGATTTGGAAGACTCAGGGATTACTGTGCTTCGAAGAACTCAGTGCATCATGCGGTCGGAAGGGGAGTGGAAGATTAAGCATATTCCAAGAAATCATAATTTACTAGCGGATCATCTTGCTAAACTTAGTTTGACCTGGAAATCAAGCTTACAAGTCATTAATAAGGCTCCTAAGGAAGTAATAGACTTACTACAAGTAGATAATATTAATGGTTGTTTTATGCAGTTGATGTAATTGATTTTTTCTTCTCGCCAAAAATATATATCATGTTATATGCTACAAGTATCTATAAAAAAATATTTGTTATTTGTAAAAAGAATAATATATTAATTAATTTTCAATTAAATTATTGTTGAGCTAACTTTTAATATTAACTCCATCAAATTTAAATATTTTTTGTCGAGAAAGAAACTAATTATCATTAAATAAAATTAAAATATTGTCTAATACAGGACACTATCTTGCTTGTCATTACCTAATACATAAATTAAACTACTAGGGGAGTCCTACACAATCAGAATAAATTAACACCTAAATGGTCTTCAATAGTAGATCATGGAGGAAAAATACGGACATCACATGTATAATAAGAATAATTATATGTTATTATTTACTATCATAAAAGGTTAGCCCAAATTAAATGTTAAGGCTTATTGGCCTTCAATTGTTAAATAAAGTATGGGTCAAATATATATAGATACTCTAGTAACTAATTTTTAATTGATAATGGGTTGATTATAAATTATGGCTAATGTGTAAAAGTTATAAATTAAGGTTATGGTCCCCAAATTACCATCTTCAAAAAAAAGAGAGCCACCTTCTTTAAATTACTTGTGTATTAATTTTGAGGACCAAAACTACAAGATTTCAAGATCTCAAGATTTCAATGCATACATGTATGCTTCCGCATTTAGTTTTTTTTTCTTGATTTATTCTTGATGGATTGACATTATAGATCCTAATTTATTAAATTTTGTATCAAAGTTTTACAGTTTTAACAAGTTGCATATGAGTCTCATCATGTAGAATCATTGAGAATGATTTTCTATTATGTTTAGAATAATTGGTTCTAAAATTTTATGGATTTGATATTTGAACTTGGTATTTTAATTAAAGTATATGTTTAATTTTTTAGATTTATTTTTAAGTTTTTGGGTTTCGATTTTTATGAATTTGAAAACCGATGTGTGCATAGTATTAAGGCTTATTTACGGTTATACATATTTGAGTTTTTTTATATATGTATTAATATATATTCATATCAATGATTTTGAAGGTATAATGCATGAGTCGGATATTATTGAATTTATAAAAATTTATGGTTTTAAGTTTTATGTGTATTGATGTTAAGGTTTTCGATAATTTTTTATGGATTCAATTATATATATTTTTGTCAAATCGGTTTGATGGACATTCATTAAGATTATCTTTTGGATATGGATATATATATTTAATTTTTGGGTACTTTGATGTAAACTCATATAAATTATAATACAAATTTAGTTTTAAGTTTGGTTCTACAAGATTTAGTTTTGAATATTATTTTAAATATTTTTATGGCTACTTGCTTAAGTATTAAAAAAAATAGTTAAACAATAAGGTTTTCGATTTCTAATAATGGCACCATTGAGACAATCTTATTTTGGATTATTTTAGAAACTATAGCCCATTATTCAAAAATTTCAGATTTGATCTTTGACCATTATGGAAATTTTGAATTTGAATATTGAAATGTTCATATATTTTAAAATAATTTAATCGAAGCAATAAGTCACTAAAGTGACTTTTGTTGTATAAATTATTTTGTTTTAAAATAGAAAAGGTTGTGTGCACATAACTTAAGTTATGTTAATATTTATCGGCCTAAAGGAAGATTATTTGGTTTTACATGTGAGTAATAAATTGACCCAAAGGAATATTTTTGTTTAATATGTACATTATTGTCAGTGTTTGATTACTACACCGATTTCGCTTACAAGTTATTTTACCCAAAAATGAAATATTAATGGAATGCCCAATATCTTAAGATGAGGTTTACCTTTATTCAAATTATTTTGGTTTAAATTTGAAGTATTATGCAAGCTTGTTTTGTTTGATTTAGCTACTATTATACCTATCAACATCATTGCATGCATCGAAACATTCAGGGGAATTATGTCTGATAAGATTATCATGGAAAAAATTCATAGCCGACATTGAAAAGAGGTTTATCTAGAACAAAAAAGGTTGAAATTGTTACGTTTTATAAAAAATCTAACTTCAATTGGATATATAAAGAAAAGTAACAAAGTTGTGAATACAACATCTCAAAAGAAACAACAAAAGAAATTAACCAAGGATGGTTGTTTCTCTTATAGTGCGACAGGTGTATCTCTTATTTTTTGTTTACTTTAAAGTTAATTTGACTTTGTACTTAGACAAACTTGGTGGATAGATTTTTGGTGCAATAGTTCACATTAGTGTATCTATATAGGATTGTCAAAATTGTCAAAAGCCAAATGATGGTGAAATATACATCTACATAGGCAATGGTCATCTCGTAGAAATTCAAGCAATATAAACTTTAAATTATTATTTAGAATTGAAATTTATTTATATTTTATTGAGACTTTTATCATATGCCTTTTAGATAAATTTTGATTTTTAGCTTTAGACAAATTTGTTTATTTTTCAAATTAAAAAAAATTAGTTTTCAAAATTCAAATTTGGTTGGCTTCACTTACTACTATTGCCTCATTCAATGAATCCTTGCATAATACCATAATAGGTAAGAGACACAAATTAATCACTAAGAATTTGGTTTTATTGTGACACAAAAGATTAGATTATATCTTCAAAAGAAGACTCGAGAGATTTGTGTCTGACGATATTCTTGATCCCTTTATTTTTTTGGATAGTTTGAAATATTTAAGGTTTAAAAATTTTATGATCCCACTACTAAGGTTATTTTTAATACGAATAATGTACGTTCTTTGAGGATATTGAATTTAGGGGAAGAGAGAGAATTAAGGACATTGTCTTTGAACAAGAATATGTTAATATTCTTCCACACATTCTTTTAATTGCTATTGATAAAGATCAAGAATAGTTTATTATACCTGATATCATTCAAATAGCAACTTTGGATCAAGACAATATCATAAAACCTTATAGTCAAGTAACAAACTCTACAACCTTAAGAACTAATGCCATTAAGGAGGTTCACTAGAGAAAGAGTTATAATGGCTTTAGTGGCATATTTTGACATTGAGCTACATTAGATGGATGTTATAACTGTGTTTCTCAATGATAATATTAATGAGACTATTTATATGGTGCAATAAAAAACTTTGAGTTTGGTGATGCAAAGTCAATGATTTGCAATTTAAAGAATCTATGAATAGGCTTAAGCAACCTTCTCATTAGTGGTATTAAAATATTTACCAAGTAATTATCTCATTCGATTTTGAGAAGGTTTTAAATAATAATTGTATATATCACAAGTTCAATGGGAGTAAACATAGCCTCAATCAATACCCAAAGAATGATTTTGATGTTATAGAAATGCATAAGATTCCTTACATTTCAATAATGGGAAGTCTAATGTATGTTTAGGTTTGTATACGTTCAAACATTGTTGGGATGTTATGCAAATAGTTAAGCAATTCGGGAATGAATCATTGGAAAGAAATCAAATGATTCATACATTATCTTTAGAAAATAAAACATTACATGCTTACATATCGAAGGTTTGATAAATTAGAGATCGTCAAGTATACAAACTCTTATTTTGATGGAATATGGATACAAAATTTTGTCGCTAGGCTGCAAATTATGACAATGGTAGTCTTTTATTCCAATAACAACAATAGCACATCAAAATCAAAATAGATAGACTTTAAATTCCTAGTTATTAAAGTAAGAGTTCAAAGTGGTAAGGTGTCAATAAAGCATATTGGGGCAAACTCCATAATTGCAGATCCACTTACTAAGGGACTACCACCCAAGTTTTTATGAGCACACTGTTCATATGGGTGTAATGTCGTTTAAGAATATTAAGTTTTAATGAGAGTTTGTAATTTTAAATTCTTTTTTTGTTTTAGAAAATTTTTTAGTTATTTTAATTTACAGTTATTAAGGATTTTTTTTTTGTAGAAATAGAGTTTATTTGATTTATTCACAGTTTTATTTTAGTAAAGTTTGATCTCATTAAGGCTAAGGAGGACCAGTTGGAAATATACATGTTTAGATCACATTACATGCAATTTCCATACTACACATCCATACTTAATTTATGTCATTTTGTTGTGTTAAGTTTCGTGATCAAGGATGGATTTAGTTATAATACATGTAACGAAAGTTGCCCTGGATCTATGTTGACATAATTAATGGATGAGATTGTTCAGAAGACCTTTTGGATATGGTAGTAAAGTTTTGAGATCATAAGGTTATATAATGACATGTAATTATAGAGTAATTCATATATATATATATATATATGTGGTTCAAGTGGGAGGTTGTTGGAAAAATATGGGCATCACATATATAATAAGAATAATTACATGTTATTATTTACTAATGTTGTCGTAAACTAACTAAAAATCTAACTAAGGCAAGTGTACCTATCGATTAATAGTATAGCTATGGTGAGCAAAGATATCGTTCCCACGAGAACTAAAAGTATTAGTAATTATTGTCTTTCTATTATTTTTTTGGAAAAACGGGTTTAGAAAACGCAATAGAAAATAAATTTAGGGAAAAACCAGAGTTTTAAATTTTTTTCCAAAACAAGATCTTAGTTGTTATATCTAAAGTAATAAACACTTAATCAAAATTGTACATTTTCGATTCGTCTAGGATGAGCGCTTCGATCGAGTAGTCTTCTCCACTATCCTCAAGCTCACGTCTACCAAGTGTTGGCTCACTTCGAATCAGAAAATTTTCACAAAAATTACCAGTAGGGTAATTTTGCAATTTCTCTAAACTTTTGGGTCAAGTTGTAAATCAAAAAAATATCTCTAGAAATTTTCTAGAATAATCTCTTAAGAGAATTTTCTGTCTATAACTTTCTCTTGAATTCAAGTGTGTGTAAATAATGACCCAAGGCTCTCTTTATATAGGGTGAGTTTAGAGAGTTCAATTATGATTAAACTTAATCACTTTAATATTAAATTTTATTAAAATAATATAATGTTTATCTACAAGATAAAAATTAAATTAAATTAAATATTAAGATAATCACTTTAATCTTAAATTAATGAAATACTATTAAGATAAGTATTAAATTAAATTTAATATTAAACTATTAAAATAATATTATTTTTGGAATAATTAATTTAAAATAAAATTCTCCGATAGAATTTCAGTAGGAGTATAACTCTTCTACTGCTCAACCACCGATGACCAAACGCTGCCAGCCACCAGGACACCGCCGTTGCAACCACCAATACCACCGTGTCCAATGATGTATGTGCGACACCCTTACAGCACCCCGAGTCGGTTTGACTACTATAGGTTCATTGACTCGACCGGTTCGATCTAGCCACCAGTTGGACCATTAGCCTGGTTTCACATATTGGGCCTGGTTACACCAGTTTTTGGGTCTTGGTCTCGATTTTGGGCTCCTAGACCCAATTTACGATCTCAGGTCCAATTTTCAAGTTCAATTACCCATTAGGCCAATTGTCTGACTTGAAAACTAACTTCCAAAAATATCATATTAATTTTAATTAATTTGATTAATTTAATTTTACTTTATCAAAATTAATTTTTCAAAAATCACTTAGATTTTTCAAGAAAATTCTTTAATCAAATTCTCTAATTGAACAATGCTCATGACCACTTTAATTCCACATTGAATAAATCAACACTCAATTAAATTATTCCCAAAGTCGTAGAATTTTTTTCTGATTCAAATGCAATCCAATCTAGCTTTTGTTGAGCTAGCGGAAGGACCAACTTGACATATACAATGAGACTCTAGTGATTGCAATTATGTCCAGAAGTATCATTCTGATAATTCGCAATTACGTAATCATGGAGTCAATTCACAAGAAGTACCATGATTGAAAACTCCTTATTGTATACTATTTACAAAAGCAATTCATCCAACTACTTTGTCCAATGACCTCGTCAAGTGTGTGTTACCCTCATATAATATCCTTGATTCTTTTGAGTTAAATCTCTTCGCCCAATACAATCCTACTTTATCTCATTGTCACCATTGTGTATTCGTAATGATTAATATGATCACTGTCAACAAATAACTGCGATAAATTGCTCGTTCCAAAATAAGCAACCCGTGGCCATGTTCCATATTTATTAATCCACACAATGCCAATGAGAGGATATCATTAACTCTTTAATTGAGCTATGAATTACACTGTTGCTAGCAAAGCCGTACCATACACAAGTCATGTACCCAACAAATCGACTATAGACTCGATCATCTTTAGAGCATAAGCCTTCACTTATATCAAAGCACATGAGTTTCATACGCATGATTAGTGTCTAACTCGGGATTTAGGTAAATCACACCATGAGCGTCACAAGTGAATTAATTTACAAATGGATTCAGAATTAATTCATCTTAGGTCCAGTCCAATGTATCATTCTACCAATGAATACATCTATGTCTCTACTTGTGGATTTAACTGCTTTAGTAGCCAAGACTAGTCATCTCCCCAATTGGAATTGTAGATGACATAATAATCATTCTCAGTATTTGAATAGAATGTTGTAACAGCTCGATTTAGGGCCTAGTTGAAATAGTGGTCTCGGGACCACAAATTCGAAGTTAAAAAGATTATTTTATTATTATGATGTTTTAGAATTAATATATTAGTGCATGAAAAATTTGGTAAGTGAATCTTGACGTTTGTGAGCCCAATTGCGAAAAAAGACTAAATCGCATAAAATACAAAAGTTCTAGATTAACAGCTAAATGTGTCAAATAGATAGAAAACCAAAATTGGGGGTCTTTAAAGCACAATTAAACCCTCTTTCTATAGCATGGCTGGCCATAGGGGACAAAATTTTGGAGAAGGTCACAATTAGGTGAAGCTTAGGTCATCAATTTTGACTAGTGTGATATTAAATAAAAAAAAAGAGAAGCTATCATCTTTCTCTCTTCTTAGCCAAAATTATCAGTCATTTTTGGGGTTTGAAAGCTTCAAAAATTTCAGCAACTTTAAGCCCTCTCAAGTAAGTGATTTTGATAGTTTCTCTTAATGATTTCTACATTTTTGGACTCCTTGAAGCATAGGCTTTCAAATGAGAAGATAATTGTGCTTAATAAACAAGAGTTTAGGGTTTTTCCATGAATTTATTTGTGATGGTTTCTGGGTTTTTATGAAAGAATATGAGTCCTAGTTGTGTTATAAACAATTTTTGTGAAAGGTGTTAGCATGAAAACACCTAAAGGGACTATTTTGCATAAGTTGCAAAATAGGTGATAAGTGTGAGAAATAGTGAAAATTTTGGGTTTCTGTAAGATTAAAAAGAGTTTAGCTAGGCTTGAGATATGAAGAAATTCGATAAAAATTGATTTTCGAGCATAGCGGCTAAATGGTCATTTTGCCAAAGTCAAGGGACAAAATGGTCATTTTACCCAAGATGTGAATTTTGAATTGCCTAATCGTGTTTAGTGACTAAATGAGTTCATTTTTATAATATAGATCAAGAATTTCCAAATCCAAACCTAGACCAGAGGAAGGCCAAGCAAATCGACTAAACCGACTAGTCGTGTACATTTTGTAATCCGAGGTAAGTTGTATGTAAATAATACAACTACATTGCTACTATATGTGTTTGAATTGTCATTTGATTGATATGGAATGAATTAGTTGGCTGTGAATTGAGAATGCATAATGATAATTGTGATAGTAGAAATCCCGTGGAACCCTAGGAAATAAACCGGATATTCATACCGTGACATTTGGGTCACTTATGTGAGCTAGTGTAAGACTTGTCTGGGACATGCATCAGTCACATTAAAAGAGCCAGTGTAAGACCATGTCTGGGACATAGTATCGACAATGAGACACGTGCCAGTGTAAACAGGACGTAAGCTAGTATAAAACATGTCTGGGATATGCATCGGCTACGAGGCGTGTCAGTGTAAGACCATGTCTGGGACATGGAATTGGCACGGATATGCGAGAGCTAATGTAAGACCATGTCTGGGACATGGCATCGGCCTTGAAGATGATAACCCGTGTGAGACCATGTCTAGGACATGGCATCGGCACATTTACCCATTTGTGAGGTTTATGGAATATCCAGTAGTGTTTTGAATGGTTCAACGGTGAAAGTTATGTTCCTAATCTAATGAGGAAAGTATAATTGTGTTGTGAGTGGCACAGGTACCTAATTGGTACGTATGAGATGTGAGCTCATTGTATAATATGTGACTTAAGTATGGATGGTATTGAGTAAGTTATATCTATACTTACCTTGGTATTATGAGCATGTTGATTATCGATGTATTGTTGTGGTATATTCATTTATATGCAACTTACTAAGCTTTATGCTTACTCTCCTTCCTTTCCATTTCCCTACAGTGCCGTTTAATTAGCTGAAGGATCACTAGAAGTCAGAGATATCAATCACACTATTAGTCAAAACATTCGATATAGTTGGATTTATATTTTTGAATATGGCATGTATAGAGCTTAGATTTCATTATTTTGTGTCTTTGAGAATTGTCAAATGTGTTAACTTGGGATAGATCCCACACTTTGCATGAAGCCTTGAATGATGGCTAACATTCATTTTGAGTTAATAGAAGATGCATCTTCATGGTTGAATAAATGTCTATTATGGTTGATTTGACTATGAAAATTATACTTGCTTTGGTATTGGTTGGTATCTGTATGAGAACAGGTAGGCAAAGGTGGCAATGAGACTTGGTAAATAGCCTTATATTGTCCACACGGGTAGACACGCGGGTGTGTGTCTAGACTGTGTGTGACACACGGTTAGCCCCATGGGCGTGTAGTTCGGCCATGTGTCCCCTGCACGTAAAAATTTCAAGTCAGTATGCATGGTAATAAACACACGGGTAGAGACACGACAGTGTGTCTCAGCCGTGTAGAGGACACGGCCTAGTACATGGGCGTGTACCATGGCCGTGTGACCTTTTAGGGATGCTTAAAATACTCAAGTTTTTTGCACAAGGGCTAAGACACGGGCATGTCATGGCCGTGTGAGGGACACAGGTCATTGGCACGGGCGTGTGCCTGACCGTGTGAAAACCACTGTAGGTGTGAATTAGAATTTAATTCCACATGGGTGTGGGACACGGGCGTGTCCCAGAGTGCTTAGGTCGTATGAGCCACACGGGACATCAGCACGACCATGTTGAAATGCTCACACAGGCGTGTCACCCTTCCACACTGGCATGTACCCTGTTTTAAAAGCAAATTTCCTAAGATTGGTTTAAAGACCCGAATGGTCCCGAATAATTTTCAATAGTCGATTTGGGGCTTGTAGGCTCATAAATAGAAGTTTAAGGTAGAAATTGAAAAAATTTTAATTTGGACCGAGTCTCGGTTACTTGAAGTCATTTGAATGCATGAGACCAAGTTAGGTAATGCCTTGTACTCCGCCCCGGCGTGAGTTACGGGTATGAGGTGTTACAAATGTTCACTTTGATTTTTTTTACGAGATTACGAACTCATTTAGATTATCTAATGAAGTAAGTTGTCTTTCTCGCAATGTAAACGTTCTTTATAATGTCACTTATCTTCAATTTGAACTTTAGACAATCAATGAACTAATATTTGCTTGTCATAATTTTGCTATACATGCAAAATATAAAATTCAAAAAATACAAAAGACATAATAGTGAAATGTGAAATTAACTTTATTTATTCATCATTCAAAAAAATAGTAAACAATTAAATGTTTACTATAATATGAACGCATTTCTCAACATATTTAACCGACAAATTGGAAAGATTGATTAAAATTAAAATTAATTAACTAAATAACACGATAAAGAACGAATCAAGAAAACAAACTATTAACAACCAAGAAGTGAAACAATACCTAGGAAAGAATCCACCTAGATTTCATCTATCATTATTAATCAGGATCAAATAATTTCTTCACTTAGTATCTTGATCCGTCGAAATCCCTAAATTATGATAATACCTCTTTTGAGAGTAAGAGCAACTGACTCTATGTTGATTAATTGAAATTTCTTTCTAATTAAAACTCGTATTATTGCAATAATTCGATCTATCGACCCCCTATTAGATTTTACTCTAATCCGGTGGATTTATGTCGTCCTATTTCTAGGATTGCATGCAACTCCACTCAATTATGCTAGATCTACTCTTAAACAGAGTTTATTCCTTCTCTAATTCAAGCACATCAAATACGGATTAATAATCTAGAAATATTAAACCAAGAATTAAGCATACATAATTGAGAACAAGATCCAAGTATTTATTGCATAAAAATAGAAATCAAATAACAAAATTCATCCTTGGGCTCATCTCCTTATATATTTGGAAAATTAGTTCATGATAGCAAATCAAAACATCTCAAAGATAGTATAACCACAAGAAAAAAAAAGAAATTCATAATAAATTTCAAAGAAATCAAAAAGAGATCTTTAATCTATATGGAAATTTACTTCAGAGTCGACTTCAATGGTGTTTTTCGAGTTGTTTTCTTCAATATTCTCTGACAACTCATTTCGATTTTCTTATTTATGTCATATATAGGTCCCAGAATGCCCGAAAAAACCCTAAAAATTGTGTTTTCCTATTATTTGAAGTGTAATATGAGAAATCGACACGACCTGTAACATGACTGTGTGGAAACCCATTTGGCTTGCATGGTCGTGTGGAATGGTCCAGCTCATATGGCCCTTGTACCTTGCTCTAATTTTTTTATTTTCACTCGTTTTTCACTCCTTTTGCTCTCAAACGCTTTTCTAAGTATAAAAAAATGAATTTAAAGGATTAGAAGCATAACATTCACAATTAGCATCGAACAATCACCTAAAAAGGCATTAAGAATGAGACTAAAACATGTTACTTTTAGCACCTATCAAATATCCCCAAACTTAAGCGCTTGTTTGTCATTCAAGTTAACTTCTCTCAATTTATTGTTATCATCGATAATGTCTTCGGATAATTAAGAAATATTCATGCATTGGAAATTCACACTAAAATGACACTAAACAGTACAAGAAATCCAAGTAGAGAATTTTTAAGCTTTAAAAACATTAGGCATCTCTCATATCTAAATAATTACCTGAAATTCAACCTCAACAAGAAATAACATCTTTACTAAAGATTCACTCAAAACACTCAAAGTGTTTAAGGTTCAATTATATGCACTCAATAGTCAAACGAGAAATGTCATTACCAGAGGCTTGCTTGAAAATCAAATCTTCACCACTATAGAATGAGATGACACACCAATCAAGAGATCTTTACAGGGTTGTCATGGGGCTTAGGTTAAGGGTATGGAAAAGGTTAGAAAAAATTGGTTATAATCAAGTTGATAAGTTACCAAGCTAGAAAAAAACAAATCAGTTGTTGAATTAAAAAAATCTACATAAATAAGAATACTCACAAATGGAAACGAGTTTTTCAGCAGAAATGAAACTAATTATTCAAGCTCAATCAATTTTTTTTCTTTGATATATATATATTTTCCCTTTTTTATTGATTTTTTTGAAACAAAATAAAATTTAGCAATTCAAATAATGAAACATAGTGTAACACCCATCGCCCGTATCCGACGCCGGGATAGGGTTCGAGGCATTACCGGTAATTCCCCTTTACAAACTTACTCAATTGGGTTACTGAATTTCGCTCGTGATTTAACACTTTTCAAACATGTGCACTTTGTCTCTTATATAGGCCTCCGAGGCCTAAAACACTCCTAGGGGTAGTACGGAACAAAACCGAAATTGTTCGATAGACTTGGGGCACTTTAGGAAATTTTCACCTTAGTTGAAGTGTAACACGCCCGTGGGGCTTAGAACACGCCCGTGTCCTTTTTTCAGTATGCAACATGGCCAAGGCACACGCCCTGTGCTACACTGACTTTAACCTCACCATTCTGTTAAATAAACACGGCCAAGGAACACGCCCGTGTGCTTAGCCCGTGCTCTATGTTGACTTAAAATTTCAGGTGCAAGGGACACACAATCATAACACACACCCATGGGAGTAGCCTGTGTGTCACACACGGCCTAGACACATGCCCATGTATCTACCCATATGGACCTTATTAGGCTATTTCCAAGCCTTAAGTCACCCTCTACTAGCCAATTACACTTATAGATTACTATAGTGCATATTTGGGCCAAATTATCCATTTGTAAATATGAAATTTTGATTAACCTCATTGCATGTGAACCTCATGTCATTGGTTTCATACATGCTAAGTTAATTCTTAACTTGCATTTAATGATTTACATGTCTGCTTGACATATTAAGATTGGCTCGTTATTATAACTCATTGCCAATTATAACTAAGCCATCGCATATGAATATAAACATGCATAGATTTGTAGGGCATAGCCTACTTCAAAATGAGCCAATTCCCATGGCCAAATACAAAAAGATAAACATATTTTTACATGCCTTTACTA
Source organism: Gossypium longicalyx (assembly GCA_025698465.1). Taxonomy (NCBI): domain Eukaryota; kingdom Viridiplantae; phylum Streptophyta; class Magnoliopsida; order Malvales; family Malvaceae; genus Gossypium; species Gossypium longicalyx. The sequence continues at coordinate 28,854,532 of CM047006.1, read as the reverse complement.
GGCAAATCAAATGACATATATAACAAAATACTCAAAAATCCTATACATGCCATTGGAAAAAATAGAAATGTTTTTATACCAAAGCTTGTCTAGTTGATAGTGTGTTGACTCTCCAATTGTCTTCCAATCCTTATGAGTCCTTGAGCTCTGAAAAGTAGGGAAAAGAGAGGGGTAAGCATTTACATGCTTAGTAAGCTCGTATAACTGGAAGGTAAACTTACTGATTATTTAGCATGCAACCATACTAGGCAATTAAACCAACAAGCATGAAATGGTTTCCCTAACACATATACTCAATCATCAAGTTAGTTACATAACAATGTACCATGTAATTCATCTTAGATGAGCTCATCATTTAACATATCATCTATACATATTCCTTATGATAGTCCCGTTGAGTTTCTAGGAAATCTTGATGGATCATCCATTTACCATCAATTCGTACGAATGATCATTTCAGTATGCACTCCCGCGAACCTCACATCTTACGGCGGGATTACCAGTCCAGGCTAAATCCCCCGTAATATAAACTCATAAGGTGATGTCAGGATTACCAGTCCAGGCTAAATCCCTTATAATGACAAACACCCTTAATAAGCTTGGATCTGAATTACCAGTCGCGGATTACCCGTCCGGGCTAAATCCATAATGCACACATATTCTTCGGAAGGCTCAATCACTCAAGGAACACCAGTCCAGGCTAGATCCTTTTAATACTTGCGATCTTTGGATTACCAGTCCAGGCTAAATCCTTTTCTGCAACACATGCAGGATCTCAAGTCTCATGTAAATCATGGTTTATCCATCAAATTCCCTTTCCAACCTCAAGCGAGGCATTATCAAACAATTCATTATTAAAGATGCAATGCATGCATTTTCATGCCATCAACAATGCAATTATCATACATTCACAAAACATACAAATATGCATGTTATAGGTTTACTTCGAGTTATCCGAACTTACTTGGTATTCGTTTCGGAGCTGTGTCTCGGTTATTCTGAAACCTTGCGTTTACCTCGATCGACCTCCGAAATTTGTTCCTCGGGGCCTATAACAACAAAATTATATCATTAATTCACTATATTACACTTTTCAAGTTTAATTTCTATCCCCGGTCCAAATGACCGTTTTGCCCCTAACTTTTGACATTTTTACTATTTAGTCTCTAGGCTCGTATAATGAAACACGTGCAATTTATATCTTACCCAAGCCTATCCGAACACTTTTCCCTCATATGGCAGTGCACATTTTCCATTATTTTCACATTTCTACCACATATTTAACAATTTTTGCGAAAAGGTTACTTTAGGGGTTTTTCATGAAAATCACCTAAGAAAAGATGTTTAACACACCTTCAACTTTCATACCCCTCCATAATCCACCAAAATACAAGCAACTCATGCATGGGTAAATTTTTAAACATGAACCCTAGCATGAAATATGGGTAGAAATGGAAAGATCAAGCTACCGCGATTCCAAAAATACAAAGAACATTAAAAACAGAGCTTGGGAGCACTTACTATTGAGCTTGGAAAGCTTGAAAACCCTAGCTATGGAGACTTTTCAAATTTCAGCAGCCATGGAGAAGAAATGGCTTATTTTTGCCTTCTTTTTCCTATTTTATTTCATTAAAAAGCCAAATGACCAAAATGCCTTAAGTCATTTCTTTAAAATTTCATCCATGCAAGCCCATTTTTGTCCAAAAACTTAGAAATTTGGAAACTTTATCTTTAAGACCTTCTAATTTATAATCTAAAACAATTTCATACAAATTTCTTATAGAATCCAAGTTTTGCAATTTATTCAATTTAGTCCCTAATTTTTAATTGGACACCTTACTCAAGGAATTTCTTCATGAAACTTTAACACATGCATAATATCATATTCTAGACGTCATAATAATTATAAAATAAATATTTTTATCACAGATTTGTGGTCTCGAAACCACTATTTTGACTAGGCCCTATTTTGGGATGTTACACATAGTTAGGCAACAAATCAAATCAAATCTCGACAAAAAATGAGTCAATAAAAAAGATAATTTTACAATATAGATATGAGTTATGGGTTAACATTAACGAGTTAGAAAAAAAAAGTGTTAGGATCAACGGGGTTTATTAGGGGATAATACAACAGGCAAGCTGTTTAAAGGTTAAACTAGTTAAATCCTAAATGTCTCTATTATCTGAGTATATCAAATCAATAATATGGTCTCGACATGTATAACCGAAGCAATTTCTAGAATAGCAAATCAAGTCGACACACTCACAACCAAAAATAAAATGAGCACGAAAAATTTATGCTCTATAGGCTCAAAGGCTTACAAAAAAATTATGGTTTTGATGTTAAACTTGCAAATTTAAAACTTCAAGATAATGCTTCAATCCTGGGAGAAAACCTAAAATAATAATTTAAAAAAACAATTTATCATGCTTGACTCTCTCAATTAATAAAAACTCCAAATTAATGGTAAGTGTGAAAATTACTAAAATACAAAAAATAATTCAAGGCTTATATCACATAAGCATATAAGTAACCTCCCCACACTTAAGATGTACATTGTCCTCAATGTACGAACAGATAGAAACAGGATAAGCAAAATATCATAAGGGAGGGAGAGAACTGAAACTGCCCTAAATTTGGATGAATTCCTCGGAATAGTGAAAACCGAAATCATAGGCTATTCTAAATGAAGTACATGTTTCCAAGCAAACTAATAAGAAAATAGACAAAAATAAATAAGATAAAGAGATTACAAACTAGAAAAAACAAGTGAAAAAGCATAATAAAAAATGCATAACAAAATAAAATATATAAATCCAGAAAATAAAAAAATAAATAATAAATTAAAATAGAGCTTGGGGTAGGGTGGAACAAAGGAATAAAAAGGCAAAAGAAAAAAAATAGCTTTAAAGAGGGGAAATAAGTACATGGCCATGTGAACTACACAGCCAAGTGGACAGGCCGTGTGGAATTATCTTTTTGTTAATTTTTTTTATTTTTTTAAATAAAAATAATAGAAATAAATGTACTAATGTTTTTTTTAAATAATAAAAAAGTAAAATAAATAAAATAAAATAAAAACACTCAGGTTGCCTCTCAAGAAGCCTTTATTAAAAGTCTAAGCTCAACTTCCCTTTTCAAGCTAATGACTAAGGTGGATCTTGGAGTCGAAGCTCCTCTCTCTTTGTCAGTATTACCACCAAAATAAAGTTTGAGACGAAGACTATTTACTTGAATGTGCCACAATTAAGGTGCATTACCTCAATGGTTTCGTATGCAAATGCATTTTATACCACAAATGGGTTCGATGTTGGAAAATATAGACATCACATATATAATAAGGGTAATTACATGTTATTATTTACTATCATGATAGGTTAGCCCAAATTAAAAGTGATCTAATTTGGTTAAAATTTTTATTGGGCTTTAATTATTAAATAAAGTATGGGTCAAATATATGTAGATACTCTAGTAATTGAGTTCTAATCAAATTCTAATTAATAATGGGCCAATTAGAATTTGATTAGAACTAATATGCCAAGGTTATAAATATTAGGGTTATGGTCCCCAAATATACACAAGATAGCTTTTCTAATATCCCATCATTAGGAAACAGAGAGCAGATATTCTTTGAATTTCTTGTGTACTAATTTAGAAAATCAAATCCTCAGGATCAAGTAAAACTTCAAGGAATTCATGGATTCAAGTACGCTTCCACATCTAGTTTTGTTCTTGATTTATTCTTGATGATTTGACATGATAGATCCTGGTTTATTCAGTTTTATTTTTAGATTTATTTTACAAATTTCTAACAAGTGGCATCCGAGCCTCGTCATGTTAAATCATTGGGAATTGATTAAAGTTTCTTCTTTAAACGATTGATTCATAAAATTTTATAGGTTTTATATTTCGGATATATATTGATATTTGAAGGCTTATATTAAAGTATTTTTTTTAATTTATAAAAATAAAAATAATAAAAATAATTTGAAATTCTTACTTCGTAGAATTGATCTGCAATTCAATCTATGTCTACACTCTTGCATTTGTTTTTATAATAAATAAATAAAGAAGCATGAAAGTTTAATTTGAAGTCGGCCAACGATAATGTTTTGTTTTTTATTTTTATTCTTTATATCACAGCACACTAATAATGCATGCAATTAAAATTTTAAGGTTTTCCTTTTCTTTTATTTTTTCTTTTCGATGGATTAAAAAAAAGGGATAATAGTAAATATGAATAACTTAATTCATATATATATTGATTATATACATATATAATAAATGCATGTTGTTTTGGAAATCTATATAAATATATATAATTATCTTTTAATTTGATAGAAAGATGAAATTAAGGTAAATATTTTGAAACAAATAAATTCAAATTTTGGCTTTAAATAAATTAATTGAAACAAAATGCTGCCAAAGTGACCTCTTTTGTGTAGATTAGTTTATTTGAAATATTAAGATGATTATATGTTTTTGTGATTCATGCGTTTATTGATTGACCCAAAGGTAAGTTAATATTTGGCAGAATTTCAACGACATCTGTGGTGATAAATGTGTGACAATTATAAGATATTTTATGTGAGCAATAAGTTAGTTTAAAGATTAATTCATTGTTTGACATAATTTATTGTCAATGTTTGATTGCTACAATAAGGGTACCGCTTACTATTAATATTACTTTTCAAAGACTTGATACTAATGCTGTGTTTGGTATCTTGGGATGGGATTAACCATTATCTTGAATTTATTGTTTACTTATGAATATGGTTTAAGCTTGTTTTTATTTGTTCTATATTCAGCTAATTCATCTTCTGCTGCCACAATATCTGCTAATATAAATTCTATACTCATGCTTAATGGGACTAATTTTAAGGAATGGAAAAGACACTTACTTATACTGCTTGGTTGTATGGACATGACCTTTCACTAAGGGAAGAACAACCTGCACCTCTCACTACGGAAAGCACCCCTGATGTTAAGAGGGATTTTGAGAGGTGGGATCGTTCAAATTGCATGAGTCTAATAATCATGAAACACAGCATTCCAGAAGCCTTTAGAGGCACAGAATCTGAAGAAATTACTCAGGCCTTTCCTTGATGAAATTGAGAAACATTTTGCTAAAAACGATAAGGTTGAGATGACATCAGGTCTGACTTCTTTGTTGTCTATGAAGTATAAGGGTAAAGGGAGCTTAAGGGAGTACATTATGGAGATGTTCCATACTACTTCAAGACTTAAGGCACTTAAGATCGAGCTTTCTGAGGAATTGCTTGTTCTTATGGTTTTGATATCGCTTCCTGCACAGTTTAATCAATTTAAAATTAGTTATAACTGTCAAAAGGAGAAATGGACCCTAAATGAGCTCATTTCTCATTGTGTGCAAAAGGAAGAAAGGTTGAATCGTGATAAGTTTGAAAGTGCTCATTTGACTAATGCCCCTAAATACAATGGAAAGAAAAGAAAATATCAGAATGAAGCTACTAAGGGTCCATCTCAAAAGAAATAACAACAAGCTATAAAGAGTTGTTTCTTTTGTAACAAGTTTGGACACGTAAAAAAAGATTGTACCAAATATCATGCTTGGCGTGTAGAGAAATTTATAATTATTAATTTGGTCTGTTTTGAAATTAATTTAGCTTCAGTACCTAGAAACACTTAGTGGATAGATTCTAGTGCTACTGCTTACATAAGTGTTTCTATGTAGGGTTGCCTAAGTTACCGAAAGTCAAGTGATGGTGAAATACACATCTTTGTGGGCGATAGAAAATCTGTAGAAGTGGAAGCGATTGGGCATTTTAGGTTGTTATTAGGAACTGGTTTTTGTTTAGATTTAAAAGACACTTTTATTGTACCGTCATTTAGACGGAATTTAGTTTTTGTTTCTTCGTTGGACAAATTTGGATATTATTGTTCATTCGAAAACAATCAATTTACTTTGTCTTTAAATTCTAATGTTATTGGAATTGGTCATTAAAATACTTATGACAACCTTTATTTGCTAGAAATAGTTGCATCCTATAATGAAACCTTGCATGTGGAATCACGTGGTATTAAATACAAATTGAATAAGGAAAATTCAGCATCATTATGGCATAAGTGCTCAGGTCATATCTCAAAAGGTAGAGTTGAACGCCTTGTGTCTGATGGTATTTTAGAGTCCCTTGACTTCATAGACTTTGATGTCTGTGTCGATTGCATTAAGGGAAAATAGACCAAAATCAAGAGATTGGGTGCCAACAGATCTTCAGATGTCTTAGAATTAATTCATACAGATATTTGTGGGGCATTCCCTACGGCATCCTAGAATGGTTAACAATATTTCATAACATTCATAGACGATTACTCACGTTATAGGTACCTATATCTCATTCATGAGAAATCTCAATCTTTGGACATGTTCAAAGCATATAAACCTGAAGTTGAGAATCAACTCAACAAAAGGATTAAAAACGTCATATCTGATCGTAGTGGTGAATACTATGGTAGATATGATGGCTCAGGTGAACAAAGTCCAGGACCATTTGCGAAATTCCTAGAGGAATGCTGTATTGTCCCACAGTACACCACGCCAGGATCACCTAGTATGAATGGTGTAGTTGAAAGACGAAACAGAACTCTTAAAGATATGATAAGGAGCATGATTGCTCATTCTACCTTACATGAGTCCCTCTGGGGAGAAGCATTAAAGATAGCAGTTTACATTCTGAATAGAGTACCCAATAAAGTAGTTGCAAAAATACCTTATGAGCTTTGGACAGGTCAAAAGCCTAGTCTAAAGCACTTTCACATTTGGGGATGTCCAGCTGAGGTAAGACCTTATAGGCCAGATGAAAAGAAATTAGACTCCAAAACAGTAAGCAGCTACTTCATTTGTTATTCTGAGCGATCTATGGGTTATAAATTTTATGATCCCATAATAAGGAATATTTTTTATATGGGAACTGCAACATTTTTTGAAGATGTTGAGTTTGGGGGGAGAAATAAGGTTAGAGACATTGCTTTTGAGGAGGAATTGGATTCTAACTCAATTCCTACTATCACTTTTGACGATGTTTAGGTTCTTATACCTATCATTGATCAAGAAATGAATCCAAAACCTCTACAAGACAATGTTGAACCTCTACAAGACAATGTTGAACAACTTCCAATTCAAAATGACGTAATTGTTCTAAAAGAACAAACTCAACAACCTCAAGAATAAGTGTCATTAAGGAGGTCCACAAGAGAAATGAGAAATGCTATTCTAGATGATTATATTGTATTTCTCCAAGAACATGAGGATGATAATGGAATGATGTAAGATGATCCAATCAACTTTCATCAAGTCATGAAAAGTTCTAATTCTCAAAAGTGAATTGATGCCATGAAAGATGAGTATAAATCTATGCAAGACAATAAAGTTTGGGAACTTGTCCCATTACCTGAAGATGAAAAACCAATTGGTTGTAAATGGATATTTAAAACCAAGAAAGATGTAAATGGTAAGGTAGAGAGGTATAAGGCGCGTCTTGTAGCTAAAGGATATACTCAAAAAGAAGGTATTGATTTTACAGAGACTTTCTCTCCAGTTTCATTGAAAGACTTCTTCAGGATAATCATGGAGCTTATTGCTCATTTTGATCTTGAGTTACATTAAATGGATGTTAAGACTGTGTTTCTTAATGGTGATATTAAAGAAACAATTTATATGGTGCAACCAAAAAATTTTGAGTCGGAAGACTCCAAGAATATGGTTTGCAAATTGACAGAATCCATCAATGGATTCAAACAAGCTTCTCGTCAATGGTACCACAAGTTTCATCAAATAATTGTTTCATTCGATTTTAAGATGAATATTATTGATGATTATGTGTATCACAAATTTAATGGGAGTAAGTACATATTCTTGTTCTATATGTTGATGACATTTTGCTTGCCGCTAATGATATAGGCTTATTGCACGTAACCAAGAGGTTTTTATATAAGGATTTTGAGATGAAAGATCTTGGAGACGCCTCTTTTGTTTAGAAATTCAAATACATCGAGATCGATCTTGATATATTCTTGGATTATCACAAAAGAGCTATATCGATAAAGTACTCAAAAGGTTTGGCATGCAGAGTTGTAGACCAGGTGACATTCTGTCGCTAAAGGAGACAAATTTAGTCTTACTCAATGCCCTAAAAGTAACCTTGAAATTCAGAAAATGCAAAATATTCCCTATGCATCAGCTGTTGGGAGTTTAATGTATGCTCAAGTTTGTACGCGTCCAGACATTGCGTACATTGTTGGGATATTAGGCAGATATTTAAGCAACCCTGGTATAGACCATTGGATAGCAGCCAAAAGGGTTATGAGATATCTTCAGAGAATAAAAGATAACATGCTTACTTATAAGAAATCAAATCTTTCGGAGGTCATAGGGTATTCTGATTCTAATTTCACTGGATTCCAAGATAGTAGGAAATCTACATTAGGCTATATTTACCTGTTAGCTGGAGGAGCTATATCTTGGAAAAGTGTCAAACAAACACTTATAGCTTCGTCCACTATGGCAGCAGAGTTTGTAGCATGCTATGAGGCATCAAACCATGGAATATGGTTGCAGAACTTTGTCATAGGGCTGCGCATTTTGGAGAATGTAAAAAGACCACTCAAATTATTTTGTGACAATAAGTCAACAGTACTGTATTCCAATAAAAACAAGAGTTCATCTAAGTCAAAGCATATTGACATAAAGTTCCTAGTTGTAAAAGAAAGAGTGCAAAATGGTCAAATATCCATAGAGCACATTGGGACAAAGTTCATGATAGTGGATCCACTTACAAAAGGTTTACCACCTAAGGTCTTTCATGAGCACACTGCTCATATGGGTGTTACATTGTTTGAAGATATCATGATTTAGTGGGAGTTTATATTTTATTTGTTTTGTTTGTTTTCAGACATTTATGTATTTGGTTATTTTCTGATCAGAAATAAAGTATTCAGTTTATTCATTGTGTTTATTATTTTGGTGCTGACCTCACTTAAGTTTAAAGAGGACCAGTTAGAAATAGACATGTGTAGATCATATTGCATGTAATTTCCATGCTACACATCCATACTTGATCTATGTCATTTGGTTGTGTTAATATACGTGATCATGGATGGATTTAGTTATAATATATGTAACGAAAGTCTCATTGGTTCTATGTTAACATAATTAATGGACAAGATTGTTTGGAATACCTTTTGGATATGATAGTAAAATTTTGAGCTCATATGGTTATATAATGACATGTAATTATAGAGTAATTAGTATATATATGTGGTCCAAGTGGGAGATTGTTGGAAAATATGGACATCACATATATAATAAGGGTAATTACATGTTATTATTTACTATCATGATAGGTTAGCCCAAATTAAAAGTGATCTAATTTGGTTAGAATTTTTATTGGGCTTTAATTATTAAATAAAGTATGAGTCAAATATATGTAGATACTCTAGTAATTGAGTTCTAATCAAATTCTAATTAATGATGGGTTAATTAAAATTTGGTTAGAACTAATATGCCAAGGTTATAAATATTAGGGTTATAGTCCCCAAATTATACACAAGATATCTTTTCTAATATTCCATCATTAGGAAAGAGAAAGCAGATATTCTCTGAATTTCTTATGTGCTAATTTGGAAGATCAAATCCCCAAGATTCGGTAAAACTTCAAGGAATTCATGGATTCAGGTACGCTTCTGCATCTAGTTTTATTCTTGATGATTTGACATGATAGATCCTGGTTTATTCAGTTTTATTTTTAGATTTATTTTACAAATTTCTAATATTCAACCCTATTGACTTAAGCTCTAGAGGGAATATTCATGGATCTGACTTTTATAGCATCACTTTGTCCCCAACTTTGAATTGGTTCTTCATTTTTAAATGCTCACCATGGCATTGCTTTAAGGGCATCTGTAAGAATGAAACAAGAGAAAAATTAAAATGCAACAATTAAATTTAAAATAAAAATTTCTAAATTAATAGAAATAAAGTTTTCTTAATATTTTAGTCATTGGCAACAATGCTAAAAACTTGATGCAGACGTAAACTAACTAAAAATCTGACTAAGGCAAGTGCACCTATCAATTAATAGTACAGCTATGGTGAGCAAAGATATCGTTCCCATGAGGACTAAAAGTACTAGTAATTATTGTCTTTCTATTATTTAACCGACAAATTGGAGAGATTAATTAAAACTAAAATTAACTAAATTAATTAACTAAAGAACACTACAAAGAACGAATCAGGAAAACAAACGATTAACAACCAAGAAGCTAAACAATACCTAGGAAAGAATCCACCTTAATTTCATCTATCAATATCAATCCGAATCAAACAATTTCTTTCTAATTAAAACCTCTATTATCGCATAACTCGATCTATGGACCCCCTATTAGATTTGACTCTAATATGGTAGATTTATGTCACCCTATTTCTAGGATTGCATGCAACTCCACTCAATTATGCTAGATCTACTCTTAAACAGGGTCTATTCCTCCTCTGATTCAAGCACATCAAACATGGATTAATAATCTAGAAATATTAAACTAAGAATTAAGCACATATAATTGAGAACAAGATCCAAGTATTTATTGCATAAAAATAGAAATCAAGTAACAAAATTCATCCTAGGGTTCATCTCCCTAGGTATTTGAAAAATTAGTTCATGATAGCAAATCAAAACATCTCAAATAGTATAACCACAAGAAATAAAAAAAAAACTCATAATAAATTTCAAAGAAATCAAAAGGGGATATTCAATCTTGATGGAAATTTGATTCAGAGCCGGCTTCAATGGTATTTTTCGAGTTGTTTTCTTCAATATTCTCTGATGGCTCACTCCTATCTTTTTATTTGTGTCATATATAGGTCTCAGAATGCCCGACAAACCCTAAAAATTGAGTTTTTCCGTTGTTCAGAGTGTAATCTACGAAATCGACACGGCCTGCCACATGGTTGTGTGTCCTGGTCGTGTGGAATGAGCTAGTCTGTATGGCCCCTGTACCTTGCTCCAATTTTCTGATTTTCGCTCGTTTTCCGCTCATTTTGCTATCAGATGCTCTCATAAGTATAAAAATATGAATTTAAAGGATTAGGAACATAAAATTCACAATTAACATCGAATAATCACCCAAAAATGCATTAAGAATGAGACTAAAACATGTTACTTTTAGCCTTATCATTTACTATCATAAAATATTAGTCAAAATTAAAATTGGTCTAATTTGGTTAAGGCTTATTACACTTCAATTGTTAAATAAAGTATGGGTCAAATATGTGTAGATACTCTAGTAATTAATTTCTAATTGATGATGGGCTGATCGAAAATTCTGGTTAATGTGAAAAAGTTATAAATTAAGGCTATGGTCCCCAAATTATACATACGTAAATGTTTTAACATCCCATCTTCAAAAAAAGAGAGCTATCTTCTTTAAATTACTTGTGTGTTAATTTGAAAGATCAAAACAACAATATTTCAAGATCTCAAGATTTCAATGGTTTCAGGTATGCTTTTACATTTAATTTTGTTCTTGATTTATTCTTGATAATTTGACATGATAGATCTTAATTTATTAAATCTTGCATCAGATACAGTTCAACCAGACAAATCAAACTAAAAGCTGCTACCAATTTGAGCTAGTGCGTTGGCACATTTATTTCTTTCCTAAAAGACATATGTCATGTTGTAGAGGAACATCATACGCTCAATAATCAAAGAGGTTAAATAAATATTAGAAACTCATAAAATGCTCTTCAATATCTAGATGAATAATATTTTGTTCCTTAACTAAAGATAAGCCATCTCTTAAAGTCTAAAGTTGAACCTTAACATTAATAACTTTTGAAATATATGGATAAATAGTTTCTGCATTTGTTTTCCCAGAATTTCCGATTGATGAACTATTAGTATTAAATTTAAATCTGCCGAAGGTGATTTACAAGACACACAAACTTAAATATCTCATAAATTAATATTTAATAATAAAAAAGAATACAAAAATAGAAAGACCAATAAGATCTTTGTCTATTTGTGCATAAAACTTGCTAGCATACCTCGAAGTGGTTATGTCTCAGCATGTGGGTCGCAGTAATCATAGTATAAAATATATCATTCACTCCCATCAATTAGTTAATCTCCTTTCTTTAATTCAATCTTAATTCAATTAGTATAAGTATTATTGTCATTACAGAAATATATTTATTTATAACATCTTTAAAATAAAACATGTGTACTAATTTTAGAGACGAAGGTAATCATTAATCTAAATATTATATTATATAACGTTCAATTTCATTCAAATACCATAGCATGCTTTTATCAAATAATAATAATAATAATAATAACATAGCACGCAATAAGTTGAGAATTTTAGCCTCTAATTTCAATTTTTTAAGATAAATCATTTTAATATTTTTTAAATGCTCTTATTTTAATTATTCAAATAAAAAAATTTACAATATAATTATTTTCAATACGATAACTCGTCGTTTTGGTTATGTTACTATTTAGATGACCAAAATGGTCTTAAAATAGAACAAAATTTATATATATTATTTTTTTTATTTTTTGAAATGTGAACCAAAAAGTTTTTTGAATTAGGTTGGTGAAAAACATCACATATATGAAATTTATATATATACGCATTTAATGTTGAATTGGCAGCTCATAATTTCAATCATCAAAACTAAAATATATATAATGATAAATTTATTTTTTAATATTTATATTTTTTTGTTAATTTTATATTTATTCTATTTTTTAAGTTAATTTTAATCACTGACTTTTTAAATAAAGTTAGATAGTTTTTTTAAATTAAAATATTAACTAAAACATTAATTCTTTTAACGATGTTGGCTCAATAAATTCACATGGCAGTCCACGAGTAATTCATATTTACATTGCAGTATTTATCTTATATATTATATTAACAAATAATTTAAAAATTATAAAAATATTTAAAATTTTAAAAAATAAAAATTTCAAAAAAAAAAGACATAAAGTACACTAGATTGTTATACGCTCTATTATTTTTAAAAATTTGACTTTTTAGTCACTATTCTATTAAAAAAATAATATCTCTTTTTGAAAGGTTAGTAATTAAATTTAACTTAAAAAATAAAAATTAAATTAACAAAAATATAAATATTAAAACTAAATTTATAGTTTTTAAATTATTCATAGATTTTTTTAAAAAAATACTCGAATGATAATTGAGGAGGCTTTATAAGCATTGGATTGATAAATTAATGCACTAAATTTCATCTTTAGATAATGAAAGCATATATTAGGTTACTTTTTCTTCATCCTTAAGAAAATATCCCAAATTTGCTTAATACGTGTAGGTTGACAATAATGAAATAGTAGCAAAAGAATTTATTTAGGTTGAGTCGGGTTTAGGTTAAAAAAATCATACTTGAGGCTCGGTTAGAAAATAAGTTTTTGTTGTAAATACATTAATTGATGTCTATAACCTTTAAACATTTATGAAAGTAATGAGTTAAACCCCCCAATTCATTATTAAAGATGTTTAACGTACGTGCTAATGAAGCTATTAAATAAGCTTCATTCATTTATGTTGCATTGAATGTCAGTGGCTTATATATTGCTCTTTTATAACTGAAAAGAGGAGATGAGAAAGTTCTCTATTTACTTTAAGTGTTCTTTTAATTAATTATTTTATAATACGTTATCAGCACGAGCTTCTACAAGTTCATAGTGAAGTTCACATCATTTCAACTTTATATAATTTACATGTATAACTCCCGTTAAACTATATACGGTATACATATTTTCATAATTCTTTATTTTATTTTCTAGATAAAATATTTGCTTTGGGTAACATTTGCACATTTATTTTTACAACTCAAATCTAATAATGATAATTATATATGTATTTTTTTTATTAAAAGAAATTTTAGTTAATGTAATTTGTGTTAAGTTATTATTATGATTATTCCTCTCTATGCCAATATTTGACATACATATTATTATTTAGCAATTTTGGTATATATGATTGAATTATTTTACAATTGAGAATGCTTATTATTTTACTAATATTTTTTTTATTTTGATTCAAGTGATTATAATGTCAAATCTTGTCAAACTTGAATTTGCGGCCTTAGACACCTCAGGCAAGAATTATTTGTCATGGGTGTTAGATGCTGAAATTCACCTAGATGCTAAAGGTCTAAGAAATACTATATTAGCAAATAAAGAAGCATCTAATCAAGACAAGGCAAAAGCAATTATTTTCATTTGTCATCATCTACATGAAGGATTAAAAGTGGAATATCACACTGTAAAATACCCTCTTAAGTTGTGGAAAAACTTGAAAAAATGATTTGACCATCAGAAAACGGTGATACTCCCTAAAGCTCATCATGATTGGATGCACTTGCGGTTGCAAGAACTTAAGACTATAAGTAAATACAATTCAGAACTTTTCAAAATTAATTCTCAACTAAAATTATGTGGAGAAAACATAACTGATGAGGACTTGTTAGAGAAATCATTTTCAATATTTCATGCTACTAATGTACTCCTGCAGCAGCAATACCGTGAAAAAGGTTTTAAAATGTATTCTGAATTGATTTCATGCCTTTTGGTGGCTGAACAAAATTATGAGCTGTTGATAAAAAATCATGGAATTCGTCCCACTGGTTCTACACCATTCCTTGAAGTGAATGTAGCAGTACACAATAATTATGAAAATAGAAAATATAAAGGTTGCGACCGTGGCCGTGGACGTAGTGGAGGACGTGGTCGAGGACGTACTAGTAATCGTTATCATGGTGGTCATAACAATGATACTTCTAAACACTAGAAAAAGAATAATAATGAAAGACAAGAAAGAATTGGTCAAAATAATCTTTCAAAGATTGTTGAGAATATATGCTACCGTTGTAGTATGAAGGGGCATTGGTCGCGTACCTGTCGTACGTCTGAGCATGTAGTAAAACTTTATAAAGCATCCATTAAAAATAAGGGAAAGCATATGAAGACAAGTTTAATATCCCAAAATGATTAAATGGAGGCAAAATGATGAAGATATTCACTATAATACTAAAAATGATCATGCTTATGAGGGTGATAAATTTAATGACCTTAATAATATAACTCACCTAGATGTAGCAGATTTCTTTGAGAATCATTAGAAAAATTGATGTTATTTTGACATTTTTATGTTGTTTTAAGTATGTTTTATTTTCTTGCATAAAGAATAATCTATATATTTAATAAATATTTGCAATGTTTCTCATATTATATGTTGTTTGTTTTTATGAAGAATACAAATATTCAACAAAATTTCGATGGACCCAAAATCAATGGAGACATGTATTTTACAGATAGAGCTACAACACATATGATATTCAAAGATAAAAAATATTTTTCTCATTTGGCAACGAGTAATACTCATGTTAATACAATATTGGGTACTTCAAAACTTATTGAAGGCTATGGAAGAGCTATTATATTATTACCTAAAGGTACAAAATTTGTCATTGATGATGCTTTATATTCCACTAAGTCTCAAAGAAATTTATTGAGTTTTAAAGATATTCATCTTAATGGATATCATTTTAAGACTATGAATGAGAAAAATACTTAATATCTATATATTAAAAATATTGAATGTGGAAACAAATATGTTTTGGAAAGACTACCTGCTTTTTCATCAAGCTTATATTATACACATATTAGTGTAATTGAGTCACATGTTATTACAAACTAGAATTTTATAGAACCACATACTTTTACTATTTGGCATGACCAATTAGGCCATCCCGGATTTATTATGATGCGAAGAATCATCGAGAATTCAACTGGACACCCATTAAAAAACCAAAAGATTCTTGAATTCAAGGATTTATCTTGTGTTGTTTGTTCTTAAGGAAAATTGATTGTTAGACAATCACCAGCTAAAGTTGAGATTGAATCTCTCGCATTTCTGTAACTTGTTCAATGTGATATATGTGGGCCCATTCATCCACCACATGGACCATTCAGATATTTTATGGTATTAATAGATGCATCTAGTACGTAGTCACATACATGTTTATTATCGACTCGTAATCTGGCGCTTGCGAGACTACTTGCTCAAATAATTCGATTAAGAGTACAATTTCCAGATTATGCAATCAAAACTATTTGTCTTGATAATGCTGATGAGCTTACATCCCAAGCTTTACATCCCAAGATTTTAATGATTATTGCATGTCAATTGTGATAAAAGTTAAACATCATGTAGCTCATGTTCACACACAAAATGGTTTAGCTGAATCGTTTATCAAACACCTCCAACTAATAGCTCGGTCATTGCTTATGAGAACAAAACTCCCTATTACAACTTGGTGATATGCTATTTTGCATACAGCAACACTTGTGCGTTTAAAGCCAACAAGTTATTATAAGTACTCCCCAATACAATTGGCTTTTGGTCAGGAGCCAAATATTTCCCGTCTTAGATTTTTTGGGTGTGTAGTATATGTTCCAATTGCTCCACCACAACACACAAATATGGGTCTTCAAAGGAGGTTGGGAATATATGTTGTTTATGAATCTCCTTCTATAATTAAATATGTTGAACCATTAACTGGAAATTTATTTACTACATGATTTATTGATTTTCAACATTAGGGGGAGAGAAAATACAAGCGGTAAAAGAAATTACATGGAATGGGTCATAATTATCTCAATTAGATCCTCGCACAAGTCAATATGAATAAGAAGTTCAAAATATCATACATTTGTAAAACATCGCCAATCAACTACCAGATTCATTTACTGACCTAAAGAGAACTACAAAATCTCACATACTAGCTAAAAATGTTCCAATACAAATTGATATCCCAATAGGGCAAATTATTATTGTAAAAGAAAGTAATCCACGCCTGAAGCGTGGAAGGCCAATCGGTTCCAAAGATAAAAATCCTCGTAAAAGAAAATGAGCAATTATTCAATATGGTAATATTGTGGAGGCAAGTGCCCAAGAAGAGGCCAAAGATATAATTAATTAAAAAACCCCAAAAGAGGTTCAAGTACCTGAAAATGGTGATAACAAAGAAATCTCAATAAGTTATGTTACTTCAGGAAAAAGATGGAACTGAAAAAATATATTTGTCGACAACAATTTTGCTTATAATGTTGCTATTGAAATAGAAAAAGAAAATGAAGATCATGATCCTAAATCTATTGAGAAATGTAGAAATAGAAAAGACTGGCCAAAATGGAAAGACACAATTCAAGCATAATTAAATTCACTTTCTAAACATGAGGTTTTTTGACCTATAGTCCAAACACCTAAATATGTAAAGCTAGTAGGATATAAATGGAAATTTGTGTGAAAAAAATGAGAAAAATAAAGTCGTAGCATATAAAGCACAACTTGTAGCACAAGGATTTTAGCAAAGGCCTAGCATTGATTATGAAGAGACATATTCTCCTGTGGTGGATGCAATCACGTTTAGATACCTTATTAGTCTGGCAGTACGTGAAAAACTTGACATGCATCTAATGAATATTGTTACAGCCTATTTGTATGGTACACTTGATAGTGAAATTTATATGAAAATCCCAAAACGATTTAAAATCCCTAAAGGATATAGAGTTTCCCGGGAAAATTGCTCAATCAGATTAAGGAAAAGTTTATATGGATTAAAACAATCTGGACATATGTGGTACAATCATCTTAGTGAATATTTGTTAACAGAATATTACAAAAACGATCCAATCTGCCCATGTGTTTTTATAAAAAGGTATATGATAAACCATAATATATATATATTTTTACCCCATGCTTGGCATATTTATGGATGATTTTTCCTTGGTTTTATTGAATTCGATGCTCCTAATCCTTTAAATTCATGTTTTACACTTAGGTGAGCTTAGGAGAGCAAAAATAACAAGAAACAGGCCAAAAATGGACAAATTGGGCCTAAATCAGTGTTTCACACGGCCTAAGCACTTCCACACGAGTGTTCCACATGCCCGTGTGTGACACCCGGGTAGACCACACGCCCGTGTGTCATGGCCATGTTGACAATAAACCAAGTCAGAATTGCACACGGCCTGAGCACTTGCATACGGGCGTGGCACACGGCTGTGTCCCTGTCGAGCCCAAGTCTAATTCTACTCGGAAAAGGCCACTTTTGAGGTCTAATTCTACTCGGAAAAGGCCACTTTTGAGGGTTTGGAAGCATTTTAAAATCTATATAAACACCCTAGAAGAGGATTAGAGAGGAGACGCAGAGGAGAAGACAAAAAACACTCAAGGATAGCCATCAGAATCAACTTAGAGGCAGGATCTACATCAAGACTGAAGAATTCTATTCAATTTCCTAGAAGTTCTTTGGGTTTCTTTATGTTTTGTTGTTTTCCAACTTTTGAGATATTTTTCATTATTATGAACTAAACTCCTAAATATCTAAGGGAGATAAAACCTAAGACGGATCTTATTATTATTTAAGTTATACGATAAACACTTGTTCTTATTCTTAATTGTGTGTTTAACCCTTATTTTAATATTCTAGGATATTAATTCAGGTTTTTATGTGCTTATTCAGTGGAGGAAAAGTCCCTATTTAAGAGTAGATCATTCATAATTAAGCGGAGTTGTATGCAATCCTAGAGATAAGACGACATAAATCTACTGGATTAGAGTCAAATCTAATAAGGTAATCCATAGATCGAGTTAATGCGACAATAGGGGTTTTAATTAGAAAGAGATTTCAATTAATGAACCTAGAGTCAGTTGTTTTTAGTCTCGATAGGGATATTAACATAAATCAAGGGTTTCTACAGATTAAGACAAGTGAATAAATCGTCTAATTTAGAAAGCAATAAGTGAAGTCTAGGTAGATTCTCCCTTAGGTATTGTCTTCTTTATCGATTTTCCTAAAGTATTTTCCAACTCTCATCTCTGTCGTAATCTTAGATAATTAGATAATTAGTTTTAGTTTAAAAACACCCTTTAATTCTTAGGCTAGATAATAAAAAGATAGTAATTACTTGTACTTTTAGTCCTCGTGGATACGATATTTCCGGTCTCACCATAACTATACTACTGTTCGATTGGTGCACTTGTCTTAGTTGAATTTTTAGTTAGTTTCACGACCATCAAGTTTTTAGCGCCGTTGCCGGGGACTAAGATATTAGGAACGCTTAATTTTTATTACTTTAGCCATTTTTTATTTTAATTTCAATTTAATTTTTTTTATTTTTTTAATTTTCTTTACTATTTTTTCTTTTCATTACTTCTGGCAGGTTTTTATAGTTTATAACTAGAAGAAGCCCGTCAGGACCTTTGTTTTTTGACAGTAAGATCGAGAGTATAGCTCGCAGAAATCGAAGAGAAATAAGGCGAAGCTTACAATACATAGAAGAAGGGCAAGAGGACGATATCCATACTAGAACCGAGGAGATGAATAAAAATCAAAATAATCTGCTACCTCATGTGGTTGCCGCAAATCCAGTAGATCAGAATCCTGCTCCTCGTACTATGTATGATTATGCAAAACCTACTTTAACAGGAACTGAATCGAGTATAGTTAGACCTGCTGTTACTGCAAATAATTTTAAACTGAAACCTAACACGATTCAAATGATACAACAATTTGTTCAGTTTTATAGTTTGCAGGACGAGGATCCAAACACTCATTTAGCAAACTTTTTGGAATTCTGCGACACTTTTAAGATAAATGGCGATTCTAATGATGCCATTTGCCTTCGGTTATTCCCTTTTTCATTAAGAAATAAGGCTAAACAATGGTTGAACTCGTTACTGCGAGGGTCAATCACCACTTGGGAACAAATGACCAAAAAATTTTTGCTTAAATATTTTTCGTCGGCTAAAATGGCTAAATTAAGGAATGATATCTCTTCTTTTGTACTGATGGATCTAGAAACACTTTATGATGCATGGGAGAGATACAAGGACTTATTAAGAAGGTGCCCTCACCATGGGTTACCCCTTTGGCTACAAGTTCAAACTTTCCACAATGGTTTAAATCCCTCGACGAGACAAATGATTGATGCAGCCGCTGGTGGAACTATCAGTAATAAGACACCTAAAGAGGCTTATGAGTTCATAGAAGAGGTGTCACTGAATAATTATCAGTGGCAAGTCATAAGGACAAAGCCGACGAAAGCAACCGGCATTTTTAACGTCGATTCAGTTACTATGCTTTCCAATCAAGTAGAACTTTTGAATAGAAAAATTGATGGTTTACTTGGTTCTACACAGGTTCACCCAGTAATGCAGTGCGATGTAAGTGGAGGTGGAACGAGCAATTTTAAATATCCGTCCTACGGCCCTAACATAAAGAACGAGCAACTGAATTATATGGGTAATAATCTTCGGCCTCAAAATAATCCTTATAGTAACACTTACAATGCATGTTGGAGGAACCACCCAAATTTCTCATTGGGGGGTCAAGGCAATCAAAGACTACCAACCCCTCCAGGCTTTCAACAACAACGTTACCAGCAAGAAAAAAAAAGCCGAACCTTGAGAAAATGATGACAATTTATTTTAGTAGCAGAGACTCGTTTTTAGAACACTAAAACTGCACTTAAAAATCAGCAAGCATCAATTCAAGGGCTCGAGAATCAAATAGGACAGCTGGCCAAGATGATTGTAGAGAGACCACCAGGGAGTCTACCTAGTAACACCAAACCCAATCCCAAAGAGCATGTGAAAGCAGTTACATTAAGGAGTGGGAAAGTGTTAGCTGAATCTGAAAAGAAGCCGCCACCAGAAGCTGGCAGAAAAGAAGATGAGGAGGAAAAACCCAGAAATAATGAAAAACCAGTGTTGAAGGAATATAAACCACCAATCTCATACTCAGCAAAGTTGAAGAAAGACCACATAGATGCACAATTCGGTAAATTTCTTGAACTTTTTAAACAATTACATATTAACTTACCTTTTGTTGAAGCTATCTCGTAGATGCCTACATACGCAAAATTTTTAAAGGAGCTTCTCACAAATAAAAGGAAGTTTGAAGAATTGTCTACAGTGGAACTCAACGAGGAATGCTCGGCCATACTCCAAAATAAATTGCCAACCAAACTGAAAGATCCAGGAAGTTTTACTATCCTCTATTTAATTGGTAGTTTGAATGTTGAGAAGGCACTAGTTGATTTAGGCGCTAGCATTAATTTGATGCCTTATAAAATGTTCAAGCAATTTGGTCTTGGGGAACCAAAACACACTAAAATGAGTATTCAACTAGCTGATAGATCTATTAAATATACTAGGGGTATTATAGAGGACGTACTTGTAAAAGTAAATAAATTTATATTCCTTGTTGATTTTGTTGTGCTTGACATGGATGAGGATGTTGAGGTGCCTCTAATTTTAGGTCATCTATTTTTAGCCACTACTAGGGATGTTATTGATGTGGGTGATGGTAAACTTGTACTTAGGGTAGGTGACAAAGAGATCATTTTTAAAATCTATGATGCCAAGAGATTTTCCAGGGAACAGGATGACTCATGTTATTTTATAGACTCTATTGATCATGCTACTCAAGATTCTTGACAGGAAATCGTACATATGGACACGTTGGAACTGTGTCTTGCCTAAGGAAAGAAGGTAAATGATGATGATTCTAAGATAGGTAAGATAAAAATTGAATTAAATTCCAATGATCCTTCACTGAGACAAAAGAGCTATGAGGGTATTAAGGTAAAGAATAAATTAAAATTAAAGCCCTCTGTTGAAGAACCTCCTAAATTGGAATTAAAGCAACTACCAAATCACTTAGAACATGCGTTTCTTGGAAATAATTTCACATTACCAGTGATTATTGCCTCAGATTTATAGCCAAACGAAAAAGACGAGTTACTCAAAGTGTTAAAGGAGCACAAAAAGGCCATAACTTAGAAGATTTCTGACATAAGAGGAATCAACCCTTCTTTTTGCACACATAAAATTTTAATGGAAGATGAATACAAACCCTGTGTGCAAGCCCAAAGACGATTGAATCCTGACATGAAAGAAGTCGTAAAAGCTGAGGTAATTAAACTTCTAGATGTCGGAATTATTTATCCTATTTCTGACAGTTCTTTGGGTAAGTCCCAAAGACGATTGTTCCTAAAAAATGAGGCATGACTATTATGGCTAATGAGAAGAACGAACTAATCCCAACGCGAACTGTCACGGGATGGAGAGTTTGAATTGACTATAGGAAATTGAACGATGCTACAAGAAAAGATCACTTTCCTTTACCATTCATTGATCAAATGTTGGAAAGATTATCTGGGCATATGTATTATTATTTCCTAGACAGACTTTCTGGTTATTTCCAAATCCCAATAGCTCCTGAAGACCAAGAGAAAATGACATTAACATGTCCATACGATATGTTTGCTTATCGACGAATGCCTTTTGGATTATGTAATGCCCCTACTACTTTTCAGCGATGCATGTTGGTCATTTTTTATAAGCTCGTGGAAGACATTATGGAGGTGTTTATGAATGACTTCTCGGTATTCGGTAACTCTTTCCATCTTTACCTTAAAAATTTAAAACGAGTTTTAAAGAGATGTGAGGAAACAAACCTTGTACTGAATTGGGAAAAATGTCACTTCATGGTTTGTGAAGGGATTGTTTTAGGCCACAAAATTTCTAGCAATAGAATCGAGGTCGATAAAGCAAAAGTTGAAACTATTGAGAAACTACCTCCTCCTAATTCAGTTAAGGCTATTTGAAGCTTTTTAGGGCATGCTGGATTTTATAAAAGATTTATTAAAGACTTTTCTAAAATAGCTAAGCCTTTAACAAATTTGCCAGAAAAAGATGTACCTTTCAATTTCAGTCAAGATTGTTTAGAAGCGTTCAATACTCTTAAGGATAAATTAATTAACGCTCCAATTGTAGTTGCACCTAATTGGAATTTACCTTTTGAACTAATGTGTGATGCAAGTGATTTTGCAGTAGGAGTGGTTCTTGGACAGCGAAAAGACAAGCACTTTCAACCGATCTATTATGCTAGCAAAACTTTGACAACCGCACAAGAAAATCATACGACGACTGAGAAAAAATTGTTGGTTGTGGTTTTTGCATTCGATAAATTTAGACCATATTTAATATTATCTAAAGTTGTCGTTTACACTGACAATTCAGCTCTTCGATATCTCCTCACTAAAACAAATGCAAAACCTCGACTAATAAGATGGATTTTATTGTTTCAGGAATTCGACTTAGAAATTCAAGATAAGAAAGGAGCAGAAAATATTACAGCAGATCATCTATCCAGATTAGAAAACCAACATCTCAATAGACTAGACGAACAGGAGATAAATGACTCATTCCCTAAAGAACAACTTTTTGCTATCTCTGACTCTGAGGAACCTTGGTTTGCAGACATTGCGAATTATTTAGCCGCTAACATTATACCAAAAGGGGTTGACATATCAGCAAAAGAAACGATTCTTCACTGATGTGAAAAACTATTTTTCGGGAAAACCTTTTCTTTTTCGTATATGTGAAAGTCAAGTAATTTGAAGATGCGTTACAAAGACAGAAGCAGTTAAAATTTTGAAACATTACCACTCAGGACCGACTGGAGGACATTACAGTGGAACTAGGATCGCACATAAAACACTCGAATCAGGTTTTTACTGGCCCACCCTATTCAAAGACGCCAACAAGTATGTCGCTACTTGTGATAAATACCAACGAATAAGTAATATCTCTAAATGTGACGAAATACCCCAAACGTACATGCTTCCATTTGAAATATTTGATTTATGGGGTATTGATTTCATGGGTCCATTCCCTAGCTCATTTGGGAATAAATACATACTAGTAGCCGTTGATTATATGTCAAATGGGTGCAAGCCCAAGCTTTACCTACTAATGATGCTAGAGTAGTGGTGAAGTTCTTTAAGAAACTCGATTTGAAGCACCTAGAGCAATTATCATTGATAGGGGCACTCATTACTATAATGCTCAATTCGATAAAACCCTTAAGAAATATGGAGTTTACCACAGAACAGCTACCCCTTACCATCCTCAAACTAGTGAACATGTCGAAGTCGCCAACCGAGAGCTTAAACGTATCCTAGAAAAGACTGTGGAGTCAAATAAGAAGAATTGGGAAAAGAAACTAGATGATGCTTTATGGGCCTATAGAACATCTTTTAAGACACCTATAGGAACGTCTCCTTATAGACTTGTTTATGGGAAGAGTTGTCATCTACCGTTTGAACTAGAACACAAAGCATTCTGGGCTATAAAATTCCTGAACTTTGATCCCAAACTCGTAGATGAAAAGAGATTGATGCAGTTGAACGAGTTAGATGAATAGCGAGCAAATGCCTTTGAGAACTCACTATTACACAAGAAAGCAATGAAGCGCTGCCATAATGCTCGTTTAAAGCAACACAAGCAATTCGAAGTTGGAGATCTTGTCCTGTTATATAACTCTAGGCTCAAATTGTTTCCCGGGAAGCTTAAATCATGATGGTCAGGGCTTTTCATAGTCCAAAATGTCTTTCCATATGGTACAATAGAGGTAAGTCACCCAACCCAAGGCACTTTTAAGGTAAATAGACATCGTCTTAAACTTTATAATGGTGAGGATTTTAAAGACAATAGAGAGGAGCTACGGCTCTGCGAACCCGCCTAACATTCCGACAAGGTAAATTCGAGCGTAGACTTTAAATAAGAGCTTCTTGGGAGGCCACTCCAGCACTAACCCCATTAAATAACTTAGTCTATTTTTTTCCTTTTTGTTTTTACAATCTAACTACAGGTATTCTTGGCACACACGACCTAGAACACGGGAGTGCGTTAGGCCGTGGGCTCACCACGGGCAAAAGACACGGGCAAGGCCATGACCGTGCTAAAACAGGACAAACATTTTCCCCAATACAAGATGACACACGAGATGGATTAAATAGCCACGGGCGTGTTCCAGACCGTGGTGAAACCGCACTTTAATTTCCCAAATAAATCAGTAGAAACACGAGCTGCGATAAATTACCACGGCCGTGCGAGGCGGCCGTGAGAGCCACACCGCATGTAACACGGGCATGCTTGAGGCCGTGTGAAAACTTGCCCAAAAATCAAAATGATAAACAAAGTCAGAATAGAACACGGGCTTAGGCCACGGCCATGCTTAAAGGCCGTACGCAATCTTGTTTAATTGACACGGGTGTGTTGGATTGAACACGGGCTTGGGAGAAATGAAAGGAGCACCACATGGCCGTGGATGCGGCCGTGGGGGACACACGTCCTAGACACATGGCCATGTCCATGGTCCGTGTGCAATACTGACTTAAAACATCAGACCACAAACACAAGTCATGAACACGGGCATGTTGGACTTAACACGGGCATGGGAGAAGCGAACGAACGAGCACATGGCTATGCAACGTGGCCATGCGCACCACACGGCCTGGGCACATGGGCATGGCCAAGGGACCGTGTGCGACACTGACTAAGATTTCATGAAAAACACGGGCTAGGAACATACCACATGGGTGTGTGCCATGGCCGTGTAGCCCAAAACGGGGCTTACACAACCGTGGCCCCTATTTAACCTTATCCCTTAACCCTAATTTCTCCCCTCTTTTCTATTTAAACCCCCTATCACTATTCATCATCTTCCCCACTACTCACTCTTTCTATTCTGGCCACCATCCTCCGACGAACCTCTGGCGACCAACACTTCACTCTCTTCCCCTTTTATTTCTTCATCTTCTTTTTTTCCCCATCTTTGCTCAACCCCTTCCCCTCCGACCACCACGTGCCGCCGCCAGCCACCCCCCTCTCCTTTCCCCTTCTCCCTTACCCCCTTCACCTCTCATCAAGCTCACTCCCGCCGACCTACTCACCCCGCTCGCACACCGAGCACCACCAAGCACTACTGCGTTTGTCCATCATTTTCTCTCTATTATCTTCATTTCTTCTACTATCTTTATTTTATTTCTTGTTTCATTTGACTATTTTTGGTTATTCTTTACACTGCTAATGATATTCATGCTTGTGATTCTTATTTCTGTTTAATGGATTTCCATTTTACTGCTAATAGTGCTTGACTTATGCATAATGCTACATTCACTCATTCTTGGTCTTTTGTGTTTCCATTGATTTCATTTCTTCCTGCTCTACCCACACCATATTTAGTATTATCATCTCATATGCATCTCTGTTTCATTGTTTCTTCATCTATTTACTGCTTTCATGTCTAACATAAGTTGTCGATGTCAATTCCTAGGTATTTTTTTATCACTATTTCTAGTATTTCTATTGCTAATAATAACTTGATTTGTCTTTTAGTTAGGATTTGTTTATTTTTCAGTACTATTTTCTCACTAATATTTATCATTATTCCTCTGGTCCTTTGATTCCTATGCAATGTCACTATTTAGTTTTAGCATGTTTGAGTATTTGTCCATACTATTTTACGACCAATTTATTATTTTGGACTACTCAGATTTTTGGCTTGTAGGTGTGGGGATTATTTTATTGATAACCTAGTCTTTTATTTGCAGACATCATGACGAACTAAAAAGGCAAGAAAGTTGCGGTCACTGCCTCTAAAACACGAAAAGGAGCGACATCCTCCTCTGGCCCCACCGCTGAGATATGACATCCATTTCTCAAATTTCCACCAGGGCCCCAAGAGGAACTATTTCAGATTCTACGGGCCCGACCTCTAGGTATGGGTCGTTGTATTTATTGAACTATACTAGAGCAGGTCCATCTAGCTGATTCGGTTCGAGCCCTCCTAGCCATCGCTCCATGGGACCGATTCTTTGTCGTCATCAAGCCGACGTATCTAGAGTCCACTTTGGAACTATGTTTGACATTCCAGATGCAAACAGTTTTGGCGGAGCATGACAACCCAGGAACGGTTCAATTCCGCCTTGGCGGTCTAGTACAATAGCTGAGTGTTCCAGAGTTTGGCGTCACCTAGGGACTCTATAAGGGACGAGTGTATGGAGGCTGACAAGTTTCTACACCTCCATAGCCATATACATTTTGCACCTACGAGATGTTGGTCAGCCCTGAGACCTGCTACAGGCATCTATGACCCCAGCCGCTCAAAGGCATCGGCTCTACCTCCAGCTCTGCAATATCTCCACGCCCTCTTAGCACACACCTTGACAGGGAGGCAAGAAAGCACTGGCTTCGTTAACACTCACGACACATACTTCCTGTGGAGCATGAGCGACGGACACCTTTTTTATCTCGCCTACTTCATCGCCCTTGCCTTTCGCCATCAAACTGAGCGACATTGAAAGGGAGTCATCAACATTGGCCCATATGTGACTCGTCTAGTGCGATCCTTTGGGCTCCTGAATACAGTGGCACAGTCCTCTTCACTCACGCTCATTGGCCAGATGTTGCCATAGGGCATCCAAAGTATGCTCCATATGCGGATGATTGAGCGTCATCGTGGGTTCGACCCTCCTCAGTACCGACTTGCACGAGTTAACGATGAGGATGACACCAAGGACATTCTTGACGATATCCCTGTATTTCAGGAGGACCCACCTTCTCATCCACCACCGAGTCACCGACCAGTTCATATGGCTGCTTCATTGTCTTATGTTTCAAACCACCTTCATCGCTTTGAGCAATATTGCACTCAGCGATTCGACAACGCCAAGGCGACTGTACAACAAATTTGCCAACATTTTCACATATCGCCTCTAGCACCACCACCTCAAGATCTAGCTGTCGAAGAGGACTTTTAAGTCCATTTAATTTTCAATTTTTTTATTTTATTTTTATTTTTGCGTTTCTTTTGCACTTTATTTATCATTTTCTTACAAGACTTTTATTAGTATAATTTGAATTTTCTTTCCTCTAGTTTTTTCATAATTACTAACCGTAACAACCCTATAAATATAAATCCTTTAAATATTACTAATGTCATCGCAGTTTTAAAAGGTTTAGTTGATGGGTACTACTCAGGAATAAACAAACAATCCTCCACAACTGCCATGTCCTGCTCGACCACGACCATAGCCACCACGACACCGACCACCACGATAACCTCTTCGCTGGGCACTGTGATTGTGGAACCCAACCTCTACCACCACTTTCACATATGTCTACATATCACATACACATCACTTTCAATGTCTCTAAACCTGTTTCAGCTCTTTCAAGGATTACATCCAAAAATTCAGGGTAATTTCGCTTTTCTCCCTCTCTTCTGATATTATGCTTATATTGCTATAATTTATCTTTGTACATTGAGGACAATGTACATCTTAAGTGTGGGGAGGTTATTTATGTGATTATCAGAAAATCCCTGAACTTTTATCTTATTCACAAATAATCTTCTCATATCACTTTTAGAATGAATTTTGATTGATTTATGATTTTTATTGATATGTTTTGAATTAAATCATAGGTAAACTGTGCATTGATTGTTTAAACTTTAAAACATTAGAGAATCAAGTATGATAAGTAGACTTTTGAGAATTAAAATTGCTAGGTTATTTCTCTGAATTGAGGTATTATATTGAAGTTTTGAATTCATAGGATTGACATTAAATACCCATAATTTTCGTGAGATTTTGAGCCTTTTAGAGCATATACCCTTCTTGCTCACTGATTTTATTGGTTATGAGTGTGTTAACATTGATTTGTTATTCTAGAACTTGCTTCGATTATGCATGTCAAGACCACACCTTTGATTTGATATACTAAAATGATAAAGGCACTTAGGTTTTAACCTATTTACCCCACAAAAAGCCTACCCACATGATTGACCCCTAGTAAACCCCTTTGAGCCTTAACTATTATTTCTTGATTTTCCCTTTAATATTAACCCACAACTTAATCATTTTTTATTCATTAAGAATTTTTCCCTTTTCATTGACTCTTTTTTATCGAAATTTGATTTGATTAGTTGTCTAGCTATTTTCGTTCATTCCAGCCGCTGAATTATTTCTTATTAGATATTTTTCATACTTGTTCTTATTCTAAGAAAAAAATCGTACATTCATTCAGTTACATATTGTTCTAAAGAGCTTGGATAAGTTATCATATTGAGAGAAAAGCTCACTTCATTAGTTTTGGTTAGTGTTAATTCTGGCACTTGTTTGTAATTCAGTGATTAGCTATATTTTTCTAAGTTTGGTAATCTATTAAGTTAATCTCAATTCTAACCCTCTTTTTCAGCTTTTATCCACACCTTTAACCCTAGCCCCATTACAACCCTTTTAAAGACCTTTTGATTTATGTATCATCTAATTTATAGTGGTGGAGATTTGATTTTCATACAAGCCCATGGTAATAACTTTTCATGTTTGACTATTGAGTGCATAATTATTGAACTTTAAACACTTTGAGTGATTTGAGTGAATCATTAGTGAAGATGTCAACCTTGTCAATTTGGAATTAAAGGTGATTACTTAGATAAAAGGGGATACATATGATTTTATGATTAAAATGCTCAATTTGGATTGTTTGAAACTTTAATGTTTTTCTAGTTAAGCTCTTAATGTATTACTACTCGTGGATTATTTCGAACATTATTAATGAGAATTATAAGTTGAAAAGGATTTATTTTATTTGTGAGTAGAGGATTTTGCTTGAGGACAAGCAAATGCTCAAGAAGATTTTAAAAACGATCCAATCTACCTATGTGTTTTTATAAAAAGGTATGTGATAAACCATAATATATACATATTTTTACCCCATGCTTGGCATATTTCTGGAAGATTTTTCATTGGTTTTATTGAATTCGATGCTCCTAATCCTTTAAATTCATGTTTTACACTTAGGTAAGCTTAGTAGAGAAAAAATAGCAAGAAACGGGCCAAAAACGGACAAATTAGGCCTAAATCAGTGTTTCATACAGCCTAAGCACTTCCACACGGGTGTTCCACATGCCCGTGTGTGGCACATGGGTAGACCACACACCTGTGTGTCATGGCTGTGTCGAAAATAAACCAAGTTAGAATTGCACACGGCCTGAGCACTTGCACACGGGCATGGCACACGGTCGTGTCCCCATCGAGCCCAAGTCTAATTATACTCGAAAAAGGCCACTTTTGAGGGTTTGGAAGCATTCTAAAGCCTATATAAACACCCTATAAGAGGATTAAAGAGGAGAAGCAGAGGAGAAGACAGAAAACACTCAAGGATAGCCATCAAAATCAACTCAGAGGCAGGATCTACATCAAGACTGAAGAATTCCATCTAATTTCCTAGAAGTTCTTTGAGTTTCTTTATGTTTTGTTGTTTTCCAAATTTTGAGATGTTTTCCATTATTATGAACTAAACTCCCTAAATACCTAAGGGAAATAAAACCTAAGATGGATCTTATTATTATTTAAGTTATATGATAAACACTTGTTCTTATTCTTAATTGTGAGTTTAACCCTTGTTTTAATATTTCAGGATATTAATTCAGGTTTTTGATGTGCTTATTCAGTGGAGGAAAAGTCCCTGTTTAAGAATAGATAATTCATAATTAAGCAGAGTTGTATGCAATCCTAAAGATAGGACGACATAAATCTTCCGGATTAGAGTCAAATCTAATAAGGGAATCTATAGATCGAGTTAATGCGACAATAGGGGTTTTAATTAGAAAGAGATTTCAATTAATCAACCTAGAGTCAGTTGTTTTTAGTCTCGAGAGGGATATTAACATAAATCAGGGGTTTCTACGGATTAAGACAAGTGAATAAATCGTCTAATTTAGAAAGTAATAAGTGAAGTCTAGGTGGATTATCCCTTAGGTATTGTCTTCTCCATCGGTTTTCCTAAAGTATTTTCCAACTTTCATCTCTGTAGTAATCTTAGATAATTAGATAATTAGTTTTAGTTTAAAAACACTCTTTAATTCTTAGGCTAGATAATAAAAAGATAGTAATTACTTGTACTTTTAGTCCTCGTGGATACGATATTTCCGGTCTCACCATAACTATACTACTGTTCGATAGGTGCGCTTGCCTTAGTCGAATTTTTAGTTAGTTTCACGACCATCAGTATGGATCAAACTTTATCATAATTTTTATTTATGTTGATGATCTAAATATTATTGGAACTCATGAAGAGCTTCAAAATGCAATAAATTATTTAAATAAAGAAATTGAGATGAAAGATCTTGGAAAAATAAAGTTTTGTCTTGGCTTACAGATCGAGCATTTAAAAGATGAAATTCATATCCATCAGTCAACTTATACGAAAAAAATCTTAAAGAAATTTTATATGGATAAAGCACATCTATTGAATACGCCGATGGTTGTACGATCGTTAGAGGTGAATAAAGATCAATTTCATCCTTGTGAGAATGATGAAAAGTTTCTTAGTCCTAAAGTACCATATCTAAGTGCCATAAGAGCATTGATGTATCTTACAAACAACATAAGACCTGATATAGCTTTTACTGTAAACTTGTTATCAAGATTTAGTTATTCTCCAACATGTAGACATTAGGACGGAATTAAACATGTATTTAAATATCTCAGAGGGACCATTGATATGGGGTTATTTTATTCAAATGATTCAAAATCCCTATAAGTTGGTTATACTGATGCTGGATATTTATCAGATCCACATAATGGTCGATCTCAAGCGGGATATTTATTTACATGTGGAGGTACTACCATATCATGGCATTCGACAAAGCAGACATGTAACACCCCTAACCTGTATCCATCGTAGGAGTAGGGTTACGAGGTATTACCGATCAATACATATCATTTAATATCCAAATTTCATACATTCATACATTCATAGACAAATATCATTCAATACAATCATATTGTCCCTAATCAGGGCCTATGAGGCCTTAAACATGCTTTAGAAGTGGTTCGGGACTAAACCGATAACATATGGAAATTTTGGAAACTTTGAAAAAATTTAACATTACAAGTGTCACACGCCCATGTGAACAGGCTGTGTGCCTCACACGGCTAGTAGACACGCCCATGTCATAGACCGTATGGAAACAGGGCATACATACTGACTTGCATCACACGGTCAAGGACACACCCGTGTGTCAGGACATGCCAAAATTGTAGGGTATACTAACTTATCAACACGGCTAAGTCACACGCTCGTGTGCTAGGCCATGTGCCATTTATGGGGGTATACTGACCTATACCACACGACCGGTCACACGCTCATGTGTGAGGCCGTGTGAAGCATACTGACTTTAATTCTGTCGAAACTATTTTTTTTAAAAACGGATGGTCGACTTGGTGTTTGAAAATGAAAACGAACAATGGGGAGTCGCCACCAATCTTTTTTGTTTAGGTGTCATCGGATCACCTCGTAATTTGATTGTTTTAATAAAATATTTTGTTTTACTAAAACAGTGAATTTGGTCTATGAAATTAAAGAAAACAGGTTCGGGAGTTGGTTACATACGAAGAAGGATTAGCACCCTCGTAATGCCCAAAATTGGTACCTAATTGATTAATTAATGTCTTAATGTCGAAAGTTGAAAATCCTTAAAGAATTTAAAAATATGATCCTCTTTTTTTATTAATGTTAATTTAAAAGAAATGCTTGAATAAATTGAATTGAGCATTGAAGGCCTTTTTGTCTCGAGGTTACAAATGTCATATCCCGTAAGTTAGGACACGACATTTGAATCCTCGAAAATAAGCTTGTCTTTCAATTATTTTATTTTAAAATTCGTACTTTGATTTTTTTTAAAAGGATATTCGGTTGTTTAGATCCAACAAGAAAAATTAAAATCCCGTAAGTTAGGGCATGATCTTCTCGAGTTTCTAAATGCGAAACATTGCTTTTATTTCGAAAACTTTCTTTTTTTAATGAATTTGGGTAAAATTAATGCAATATGAAAACAATGTATGAATAAAAAGTTACATTGATGAGTAACGACAATAAGAAAATACGAATAAACAGTTTATAGTACACATAATGACAATAATCATGTACTGCATGTCACTTTAATACCAATGTTAACAATTAAAAAAACAAAAACAAAAATAAAACGAATGATAAAATAAATGATAACAATAATAACCATAGTGTTTACAGTGGCAAGATTTGTGCATGAAATGACAATACTAATTTTAAAATATAATAAAGACAAAGAAGTACATAAATGAATATGTAAATAAACATAGAAGAAAATATTATATATAATATTGAAAATGAGGACTTAATTAAAAGAGATGAAATTATGGACGCAATTTGTAATAAAATACATAAATAAATAGCACTAATAATACATATAGTAATAAATATGGAAAAAGAAAACAAAAATATAAATAAACGTGCAAATATAAATAAATAAAGAAATACGAAGAAAAATAAAAGATTGAAGATCAGGAACTAAATCAGAACCCAAGCAGAATTTAATCAAATAAATAGATATATCAAATTAATAAATAAAATAAATAAAGCAAATAAAAAAATGAAATTAATTGAGTAAAGGACCGAATTGGAATTGAAACAGAATTTAAAGTATGAATCATAAATAATAAACCAACACAAGGATCCAAATGGGACACGCGCAAAAAGGAGGGGGACTGACTGGGTAATTATCCCAAGCCCTTAAAGCGCATCGTTTTGACGTGGACCAAAATGAATCAAAGGCAAAATTCATGGGGCAAAAATTAAAAACCAAAACGAGCGAATAGGATTAAAAAAAGGGTGAAAACTGGAGGGACTCGCCTCACATATAACCCAAAAGTTGAAAACGCACGGATCCTTTGGCGGGTCGGGTCGCGTGTGTGGGTCAGGGGGCTAAACGACGTCGTTTTGGGGCTATTGGACTCCGCCCCAAACGACGTCGTTACACGGGCTTACAAATGTGAATTTTTTTTTTAAAACCTTCATTCTACTTCCTTTTCTAAAAAAGAACTTTCAAAAATCTTCTTTTTCCTCTCAACTCTCTCAAGTCCCCCCTTAACCTCCGGCCAAAGAGCCACCATGCTCTGCCGTCGGCCACTGGCGATGGCACCACCGTCTGCGGTGGTTGGAGAGCTCAAAAATCCCCTTTTTCGAAACCCTTTCGCCTGGTTCACCCTTTTATTTCAAAAAAAATGAAAAATAAAGCGTGTAAATGGTCTCAAAAGGTTCGATTTCTTCAAAAATCGTCGCGCTATCGAACCCAAAACTGAACCCTGAGGGTTCCAGGCTTTCGGCGCCGGAGAGAAACCCGAATCTGAGAGGTCTGGTAAGTTTCTTTCTTGTTTTATTTTCCTTAAAAAAAGAAGAAAAGAAAAAATATCAGAGAAAAATCACCTTCCACTTTCTGGTTTTTTTATTGCTATTCTCTGTCCAAAAATACATTATTATCTCGGTGTTTTTTATAGCCAAGAAAAATATAATACATTTTCTTTTTGTTTTTGCTACGATTTCTATGTTGTTTTGTTGTGTTTGTCCTTCTTGCAGGTACAGTAGGCGACGTGGAGCGAGCACGAAAGTACGGAGGTGACGTGGCGAGGGAAGACGCATGAGGCGTACGGAGGCGAGGGCTGCGGCGCATGGTTACGAGGCTAGGGTTTCCTGTGAGCATCTGCTGAAAGTTGGCTTAATTTTGGGCCTAAGCTTAGAGTTTTAGTATTTGGGTTTTAGGTTTAAGAGTAGGCCCCTTTGGGTTAATGGGTGTACTGATTGGTGTTTTGGGCCATTAGATATTGAGCTGTAATGGACATTTAATTTGGACAATTATTATTATTTCTGTTTTTGTTTCATTTCTTAATCTTCACATGGGCCCGGGCAAATTGGGCTATTCACAAATTCCATTTCAACACCAGGGGACACACGGCCGTGTACTTAACCGTGTGTTACACACGGCTGAGACACACGCCCGTGTCTCTACCCGTGTGGACAAAAATAGGCTATTTGTAAAGCCATTTTGCCACCCCAATTTCATATACATACACAAGCATAAATAACAACATTTTATAGCCCAATAGGCAGCTATTCCATAAAATTTCGTACACATATAGAACCAATTCAACATAGTATTCATTACCTAATAAATAACATACATCTTCCATTCATATGCCCGCCAAATAACAAAACATCATTTGCATAATTTTTCATTCCATCAACTATGGGTCAAAACATACCAAAACATACTATCAAATTTAGCCAAATCACATGGCTTAACTTATACATAACATATACTAAAATCATGATCTCAAGTAACCATATTTATCATCTTTAAAACTAGTCTATAAATGCCATATTTACAATTATCCGCAAATTCAAAAGTACCAATTGGCAATTGGATAGTGTGATATGAAACTCCGACTTCTCCAAAACAAGCGAGCTAACGAACCTCTATAAAACATAGGAAAAGAAACAGGGTGAGCTTTATAGCTTAGTAATCCCATATAATTCAGAATTAAACTTACCATAAATACCAAAATCAAGGCAAATAATCAAAGTGTATTCAATTCAATTACCAAATGCCTAAACACAAGCATTCATCACAAGTTAGTCACCTAAATACATGAATTCATCCATTATCTCAATACATTGCATCATATCAAGTTCATATATCATGTACAACATTGGTAACAATTTCATTTCAAATCATATAAACAATAATTTGTTTAAAAACCGTAACTCATCCGTATAAACAGAACTTATGCCCGTTGAACTTATTAGAATTTTGAAAGATACTCAGGTGATATACATCAGTAATCCATCAATTCATTATCATTTCTACTCTTTCAAGCCATGATCGGTAAGCTCCTCTTGTGCTGATAGACAGTAAGCTCTATTGAGCTGAAACAGTAAGCTCTGATGAGCTGAACAGTAAGCTCATACAAGCTGAGAACAGTAAGCTCTTACGAGCTGATATATCGTTAAGATCATATGAGCTGCGGTGAGTCCGCAACACATGCAGGATCTCAACCAAAATGGTAACCCTAGTGACATGTCACTTGTATCCTACGAATTCTTACGGTTCAAACGAGACTCGGTAACAAATAAACTATATCGATAAGGTAGTCATATTCCAAATAAATCAACTACTCAATTATACATATTCATTACAATTATTTCAAGTATTTAAAAGTTCGATTCTAATTATACGGACTTACCTCAAGTTGCTCGGATAGAAATTATCAACTAATCGTCAACTTTTCCTTTTCCCCAATCTAAACTTGATCTCGGCTTTTCTTGATCTACATATTATCAAATTCAATACATTCAGCATTCAATCTATTCAATTTAGTCCATAATTCATATTTTGGAAAATTTACACATTTGCCCCTATACTTTTACATTATTTACAATTTAGTCATTATCACATAAAATTGCAAATTCATGCAATTTAATACCAACCCATGCCTACCCGAATTTCATAGGGACTCCTAGAAGCCCATATCTTTCATTATTTCACACTTTTAACCACCTAATTTTACATTTTCTCAATTTAATCCCTTTTTGACATTTTTGTCAAAAACCATTTTACGAAACTAGTTTAACTATCAATAAACTTTCATAATCTATCCTCAATATCAATTTACTCAAACATTCAATAATGGAAACATGTTAAGTCTTTAACAGTTTCAAAATCTAAGGTGCGGGCTAGCTAGAATACGAAGCAACGATCTCAAAAACGTAAAAATTATTAAAAACCGAGCTAAAAACGTACCTCAATCTAGCCTCCAAAGATTCGCCAAATGAAAACCTAATTTTTCTATTCTTTCTTCTTAAATTTCAGCAAGATGATGAAGAAAGATGAAATGAAAATGACTTTGTTTTATTATAATTAACATTAATTACTAATTTACCTTTATGACCTTTAAAATATTATAAATTACACCAATTGTCATGCTATCATCATCCACTAACCATAAATGGTCTATTTACTACTTAAGGACCTTTACTTTAATGTTCTACAGCTATTTGACACTTTTAGCTAATAGAACACAAGTTTTACGCTTTACGCGATTTCGTCCTTTTTATCGAATTAAGCATTCAAACAGTAAAATTTCTTTATGAAACTTTCACATAATAATTCTATCATGCTGTAAAATTCAGTAAAATAATAAAATAAATATTTTGACCTCAGATTTTTGGTTCCGAAACCACTGTTCTAATTTGACTCAAAAACGGGCTGTTACTAGACATTGGCTGCTGCCTCTTTAAATCATGCTAAAATAAGTGCAATGTATGAAGCAAGCCGAGAGTGTGTTAGGCTAAGGTTATTAACCCAACATATCCAGAAGATATGTAATTTGCCTTTATAGGAAAATATGTCAATTATCTTATACAAAGATAATGCAGCATGTATAGCTCAATTAAAGGGTGGTTATATCAAAGGTGACAAAACGAACATATTTCACCAAAATTATTCTTCACTCGTGATCTTGAGAAGAAAGGTGACATAGAAGTTCAAAAAATTCGTTCTAATGATTATTTAGCAGATCTTTTAACCAATTCATTGCCAACTTCAACATTTGAAAGACTACGAAATAAGACTGGAATGCATCAACTCAAAGACATAATATGATGTTGACATTAAGGGGAGTCTAAAACACGTTGTACTCTTTTCCTTTAACCAAGGTTTTGTCCTACTGGATTTTCCTAGTAAAAGTTTTTAACGAGGCAACTTATAACATGAGATAGTGTACTCTTTTTCCTTCATTAGGTTTTTATCCCACAGGGTTTTTCCTAATAAAGGTTTTAATGAGACACATTTTTATTTAAAAGACATCCAAGGGGGAGTGTTATAAATACATTAAATGGATGTCTATAACCTTTAAACATTTATGAAAGTAATGAATTAAAACCCCCCATTCATTATTAAAGATGCTTAATGTACGTGTTAATGAAGCTATTAAATAAGCTTTATTCATTTATGTTGCACTGAATATCAATAGCTTATATATAGCTCTTTTATAAATGAAAAGAGAAGACGAGAAAATTTCTTATTTACTTTAAGTGTTCTTTTATTTAATTATTTTATAACAATTTTTTTTGTTTAAATCCATTTTTTGAGCTTATAATTTTGTTCAAATCCTTTTAATTTTTTAGCAGACCTTTGAGCTTGGACAAATGATTCGGCTCAAGATTGGATTTGCAGGTGGTATTTCAAACTTTACTTTCCTCTAATTTATTAAGAGCTGCTACTTTTGCCCATTCACGTCCTTTATGCCACCCCACCTCCACTGTTAAGTGCGTAAGACCAATTTTCATTTGCTGAATATCTTTTAGAACAAGTTGTTTTGTCTAATGCACTTGGATTGTCTTTGATTGGAGGATATGTTTATCACTACACCAGATGTTGTATTCTTTTAGTCAAGACTATGTGAGTTTTGCTAGAGTCGTTCTCAGTCCAATCAGTTTAGCCGCCATTGAATTTTCACAAGGAATTGTCACTGCTTCCTTCCAAATTTGTCTTCTATTGTTTTCCTCGAGTAGGAACCCTGCATCCATGATGGACTTGTTCTTTCTCCATTCAATAACAAGGTTGAAGCCATTCAATTTTTGTCCATCTTCCTTGTCTTTGGTGCATAAGCTTCCTTTCTCTAATTCATCCTTGAAGGCTACAGACGATAGCCAATATACATCCCTTGCTTGTTGGATAGTAGCCACTGCATTGGGTTTAGATTTCTCAAAACATACCTTATTACGTTAAGTCCAAATTGACCAAAGAATACATCCAGTAATTCTTAAAATGTCTGCCTCAGATTCCTTAGTTTGTCTAAGACATTGAAGAATCCATTCTTTAATTGACCTGGTTCCCAAATTATGACTTCGTAGTCCAATTTAAAAACCCAACCACACTGCTTTTGCATAAGGACATTGGAGAAAAAGGTGGTCATTCGTCTCATATGCTTCATTACACATTAGACATTCAGCATCCTCCTGTTCAATTCTTCTATGAATTTCCACCTTACATGGTAAACAATCATTTAGAATTTTCCACAGGAACAAAACAATCTCTCTGCTTCATTTGTAACTTCAACATTCTTCTGAACATTTGATGGCAATTAACTTTAGTCGAGAGAATTCACACATGTCCTTGAGGATCTTTTTGATATTGTGGCAAGTTTCCCAACTCACTTTGAAGAAACTATAACAATCATCCACAAAATTAGGATTCTTGCCTCCAAAAGGTTTGTTTTTTTCCTATCGAATTGGCATCTAATCCTCTCTAAATGGTTTTGGGCTTTCTCAAGATGCTTTATAAATGTGTTCTTTTTTTCAATAATGTTACCAAAACTTGTTTTATTCCAGCATTTTAAAGCATCTCTTGTAACCTTTAATTTTGCCTTGAGTACAAATGCAAGGTTACCTTGAATCTCATTCGTCCATGCTTGCTTGATGATACTCTTGCAACTTGGATCTTGAAGCCACATAGCTTCAAAACGATATGGCCGTCGGGCAAAAACGTTTATCTTGTTTGTACTGATAATCATCATCCCATGATCCAATTCAATTATTGGGAGGTTGAGTACTTGCACTTGAGGATGGAAGTCCAGCCACTGAGTATTGCAATAGGTTTTATCCAATCCTTCCCATATAGCTTCATGGCCTGTTCTGTTGTTTGTCCAGGTGTATCTTTGGCCAACACATGGGATTTCGAATAGCTTGCAAAAGTTTAGGCAGTCTTTGAATCTTTC
The DNA here is from genome assembly GCA_025698465.1 of Gossypium longicalyx. Classification (NCBI taxonomy): domain Eukaryota; kingdom Viridiplantae; phylum Streptophyta; class Magnoliopsida; order Malvales; family Malvaceae; genus Gossypium; species Gossypium longicalyx. The sequence continues at coordinate 28,814,950 of CM047006.1, read as the reverse complement.
ATGCCCTTGAATTCTTATGTATGATAGTGATAATTTCTCCCTTTCATGAATTACTTGATTAAAATCACCAAAAAGGATCCATTTTTCATCACCAATCTAATTTGAAAATTTTTTATTTGGTCCCAGACTTCTTATCTTTTTTATAGTACTGGGTGTCCATAAGAACAGGTAACCCAATTATCTTTACCCTCATCATCATACAAAACATAAGTTTTCATTAATAAAGATAGGGTGAATATTCAAGCAATCCTCCCACAAAACACAATCACCCCTTTTTTTGCCCATAGCTGAAATTCCTACACAATTATTATAACCCCATTTTTTACCTAGATACTCCATGAAATTGATTGGCTTTTTCATTTCCATAATAAAACAAAAGTGGGGCTTTGGGACAACCTCCTAGAGCCCATTGTCTTCTTCTTCCTTATCACCCTTTTCACCTTGTTCCGCTATACCAGCTTCCTAAATTCCCAGGCGTCTCACAATCAGTTGTATCATGACATATTTTTCTGTAAATTTTTCGTTCCTTTCCCTAATCCATGGGTTGCACTTGAGTTCCACTACTTGTTCTTTGATTTTCCTTTTTTTCCTCGTCATCACCAAACCTCGGTCTTCGACTTTCTTGCAACTTTTAGGTTATCTAGAAGCTTTCGTATGTTATTGGTTTCAGAAGTATTTCCACTATCAGATGCTTTAGTCTACCTTTTGTTCGTAGAGTCCTCACGGTTTTCCTCTTGACTTCCTCTCCTTCAGCTTGAATTGGAGAGAGATCTTGTTACAGTTGCTTTACCGGTTCAACATCTCACATTGTAGGCCTTCTTGTGCATGCAGTAAAGGCACTTGATTTCCTCCCATTTTTCTTAATTCACCATGTCGAACAGTGTACCATCTGTGAGACACATTTCTCCGGTTGGTGTTGAGATCATCCTTGAATGTCAGGGTCGGCTGGAATTAGAAGTGTACATGCCCGGTCGGCTAAATCAAAATTTTAGCTCTATTTGTTAGGTTTGGCTCCGGTCAAGTTTAAAAAATGAGTTTTGCTTATTCAAATAAAAATGTTAAAATTTGAGTTCGGTTCGATTGTATTAATTTTTTATATTATTTATTATATTATTTTTAAAAAAAATATAATACATTCAAAATATTAAAATAAATGTTTCCAACAAATTAAAAATAAATATATAGTTATATAATATTCAAACAATAATAACATAATAATGAAATGGTAACAAAATAATAAAAAAATAATAAAAAAATAGCCATAAAAAAGTAAAAAATAGCAAGGAAAAGCAGTTTTTTTTTTTTTTTTTTTTGCATATTTAGGCTAGGCCTAAGCTAAAAAAACCTTATCCAATGCTTGACTTGTTTTATAAATGAGAATTTTTCCCAGATTCATTTTTCAAGCCTATATTTTTATCCAAATCCTCTCACTTTTCAGGTAGAGCTCGCCCGACCCATGAACAAGTCTAGCTGGAATGCATAGCATAACTCTAGACAACTTGTAGCTATTTGTTGTAAGATGGCCAACCATGCAATGGCTCGCACAAATGGCGAACAGTTTCAATGAGAATTACTTGGTGAACAATCATTTGATGAATTGCCTCGTGGGCTGTCACGACCATCATGTGATCATGCGAACTATCATGTGGACAGTCATGTTGTGAACAATTCATACGCAACAAGTTTGGTGGGCTGTTCAAGTGAAAATAAATTTACGAACACATGAAGTTGCAATCTGTATGGTGAGATTAAAGAAATGTAGAGTATATTCGTGAAATGTGCAAATTGATTGTACCCGTAATTAGAACGGAGTTGTTTTGGTGCACACTATCAGTGACAAGTGTGTGTTTATTTTAAGTAAAACTGATTTTAGTTGGTAAATTTTTTGATGTGTTTAGATAATGATTGACATATTTGGTTAATTTATTTGTGTAAAAAAAATGTATTTCAAGGTTCAAGATTGTATTAGTAGAATTCGTTGAGTTGTCTTATAAAGAAACTCATATATATTGTAAAGCTCGAAGAATATGAAATATAGAACACACTCGTTATAGTGCTAATTCTCTATTTTGCTTTCTTTCTTTTTTCTTAACACCAACACTATTTCATTTCTATATTCAGGTAACACACTTGTTGGGCTTGGTTGTTCTCCTAATGCATCTCCAAGTAAACCCAAGTTTAGAAAATCCGTGTTATCATCCTCAGATTCCCAAGGATCCACCTCCTGCACTTCATCATTATCAGATTCGTTAGCATCATGTTCCCAAAAATCTAAATCTACTTGTTCTGGAATTTCCTCACTCGGTTCCTGATCAGCCACCCAATCATCCATTTGGTTATTCAAATCTCTTTCGATCTCTATGTTGTCAACTCCACAACTAGGGAACGTGTTCCCTTTTCTCCCACACAATTTCTGCAGATTTTGAAAACTCATTCGAATCTGAATTGAACCCAAAACCTTCTACCTTCCCCAACCATTATGAAACAACCTGCAAGAAGTGGTCTCCATGGGTCAATTCTCTTAAGAATTGAAGGATGATCGAGATCTTAGTCGAAAAAATTATAAGTATATAGATTAAATTCTAAATTTAGGAAAGGTATAGCAAATTTTAATATTTTAATTTCTACATAACATGTAACATGTGGTGATATGGTGTTGGACATGCAATCTATTGCAATTTGCATAAAAAAAATATTTTGATGATTGATTATACTTTAATCATCAATATTTATTCCTTTGATTAATTAATTATGTCGAAAAAAACAACGTGAATGTGAAAATTAACTTTTTCGTTAATCCACTATGCTCATCAATATGTATGTAATGGCTCAAACTTTTCCTTTTTTTTATTCGTAAATTGGTTTAATTATGGTTTTAGTCAATTTGAATGAGCTAATTGTTAAATTATTCAGTTTAGTACGTAAATTCAATAAAAACCATAATAAATTTACATATCACTTAAATGCTTAAGATAATCTAAAACAAAAACCATAATAAATTTACATATCATTTAAATGCTTAAGATAATCTAAAACAATCTATCATCATTTTAATAGAAAAAATTAATGGTATTATCAATTTGGATCTACTAATAACATTACATAAGTAAATGGACTAAATTACACTAAATTAAAGTAGAAAGATCAAATTCTAAATTTCAATATAGTAGATGAGCTAAAATCATAATTAGACCTATGCATATTCTAAGGGTATGTATCCAAAGTCCTAAGTTGGAGTCCCATTTTATGTAAATGTATAGATTTTAAATTCACGATAGTTAGTTAATTAATTAGTTTGAATGAGTTAACAGTTAAGTTAGTGAATTTAGTACTTGTAATAATTGCCGGGCAACACTAATGGGTAGGTAGATGCCTCCCCCAATGGAAATTTTCCTTTACAAATGGTAAAATTATAAAAAATGATAATGGCGAAATTGCATTAAGAACTCTGAAAATGAACCTTTAAAAATAATTGAATCTATTGGAACTACTGTAATAAAATAATAATAATAATAATAATAGCAGATTCTTCTGTCTAATGGAGGGAAACAATTCAATTGTTTCTGTTCTTGGAGTAGGCTCAGGGATTCTTCCTGTATCTTGGAGGGTTTTTATTTGGTCTTTCAATTTTTGGATTTCTTTTTCTCTTTGTGCAAGGTGAGAAAATAAATCTTGCCCTGGTGCTGCTGGTTGTTTTGCTACTTCATCCAGTCTTTTTTGTAGAAGCTGGATTAGATCTCTGACCATCTTTGTATTGTCATCTATTTTGGCTTCAATGGTTGAGACCTTTGAATCAATTCTTTTGAGGGCATGATTCTGAGCAATAGCATTCTCTGTTTGCCAATTCAGGGTGGCTTCTGCAGCACTTATCTTGGAGGGTGCACTAGAAATATCAGTTTGGATTTTTGAAGGGATTTTTGGTGCATGTGTAAAATTTTTCTCTGAGTACTCTTCAAGGGGTGGAAAATCTTTGTCATATGATGTTGTGGATTTCATCATACACACAGCAGGAATTGGTTTTTGTGGAGCAAGGAAATCTGGGTTCTTTTTAACCCATTTGTTTATTTTCTTGTAACATGGCTGGGAGAAAGGTTTTGGTTTTTTGGAAATAGGAATGACCTCAGGAGATTGAACAGATGGTTTTGGAGGGGGTGGAGAAAGAGGTTTACAGGATTCAGATGGAACCTGTATATTTGGTATAGATTTGTGAGAGGAATAATCAACAAGGTAAACATATTTACCATTGTCTTCTCATAGCGGTCCAATATCTGGATCTCCTTCCATCCATCTTTTGTAGAATTCATCCTGGGAAGAATTTTTCTTCTTCTTCTTTTTTCCTGGTTTTGACGCAGACATATCCATGGCGTCGACCCAGGCAGTCATTCTATCATCTGCGCATAATTCACATGAACAATTTAAAGCCCAAGGATAATGTCTAGTAACAGGGTCTTTAAACATATAATGAGGTTTGCCATTCGCAGAAAAACTTTCTATCAGGCTTCTTTCAGGGCCTGATTCACACAACGAGCAGCAACAGTCTGGATCTTCTTTGTCATGAAGTTGTGCCGGTCTTTCGATTGGTTGCATCATTAATTGAGTCGGGAGGATGTTGGGATTTTGTGGATTATGAAGATGACTATGATCAAACTTGATCTCAGTAGTTCCATCTCCCTTTGATGTGATCTGACTTGAAGTTGATTGAATCGGCTGGCTATGCTCATAAAGTTTTTCATAGCTAGTGACCTATTTTTCTGGGAGAAGTTTAATAAGTTCCTTTTTTGGGATTTGTCTTGGAACATGAACACAATGAGGCTGATCATTTGTGTTGACTGAGATAAGTAAAGAGTCATCTGTTCCATGCCTTGAGAGATTAAAGGCATGATCCTGGATTCTGTAGACAATTTGATAATGGAGGGTGGCAGTAATGGCTGAAGCTACCTGTGGTGCTCCTGCTATTTGAATTTAAACTTTTAAAGCATTGCTGAGATTGGGATCTGCCAACGCCATTGTAAAATTCTGGAAAAGAGTGACCATAACAAGGCCAGAATTCAACGTTGCTTCAATAGTAGCAATGCATGCATTTTGGTATTCTAAGTATCTGGAATCCAAAAGTGCAATTCTTGCAACTACAGGTTTGCCAGCTGTGCCATGATAGTTTAAGGTGAGTCGTATGGCTCCAAAATGGATGTGCGTATAACCTGCACATTTCCATTCTGCTGAATTTTTTGCTGGAATTTCGAGGGTAACAAACTGTTCTGGAGAGGCTGCATATATGGGAAAGCTATCAAACTGTGAGGCTTGAATATATTCCCTTACTTGTTTAGCAGAACCTTTGATCAACGTCCTGATAGATTTTACAGGGGAGAAGGCGATTTTTCTATAGGCAACATAAGGATTTATAGTGGGAAGATCTGTAGGTTGTACTTTATTTTCCTCACTTAAATATTCTATCTCATACAAAGAAGAGATCTTTTTTGTAGAATGAGTTTTCATAGGAAAATCAGGTAAAGAGATAGGAGAAGAAGAAGTTAAAGGTCTAGTTAACATGTTTTCTGTCATGAATGGAAGATTTTCCCCAAATCAATCTATCTTCTAGATTGCTAAAGATGAGCTATTATGAACCTACAGGCTCTGATACCAATACGGGTGTGGATACATATAAGAATTGCAAGAAAGAAGGAATTGTAGCAGGTATGCTATGCCAAACTTAAACCCTTCATCCATATGGGTTATTTCACAGGCACTGCCTTTTAGCTACAAAGCCTTAATTCAAGAAACTTATACTATCCACAACAATATTGATATTATTGATCAGAATTTAAATATTTCTGATGTACAGAATCCATCAGATGGCAAGCACAGAGCATACTCTATTATAATTCTTGGATAACTCATCTAAAGTTTTCTAGGAAGAAGAGGATTTGGAGAGACAGAGTAAATTTAGAAAGCCATGGGTAGATAAAACACACTGGAATTTTATTTAGAGGATTTTTTTTATTTTACAAAGAGTAACTCATCTTCCTTTTATAGTTGAAGGAGATGTAATACAACAAAATAGTAAACAGTGTACTGGATAGACATCAGATATTAAAGCATAAAGTAAAACAGTACAAAAAGTAAAAGTAGTGCTGATATTAGACATTATTTGACATAAAGCGAAATACTTTAATTATTAAAGGCAAGGTTTCTTTCAGCTGTTTGCATTTGAATAGGGTAGCTGAGCACTATCCATGGAATCTTCACTGTAGTAGGTCATTTCTTCATCTTTTTCTTTTTCATCATGCAGCTCTATCTTAGCAAGACTGATTTGACTGTATTGCCACGGGTAATCTTGTGACCATTCTGTGGGGTCAGGTATTCCTTCATGATATTCACGGAGAGCTTTTAATATTTCTTCATGATAAGGTGTATATGTCCTTGGCCAGGTGTCCCATGATGCATTAATATTCGGAGGTGGCCATATCTCAAATGGAATGATCCTATTGAGTTGGCAGAGAAACTTTTGTAATCCTCGATATTGGACATCATCTTTGAAGATTTCATTTTCAAGAGTTTTGTGAATCCAGGTGGTGAGAAAGGAATTGAGCTGAGTTGCTTTTCCACATTTAACAAAATATTGAGGCTTATAGAAAATTATAATCATATAACTTTCATAATTACCTCTTGCTTGATTGCAATATTGCTCAATTATCTGAAGCCATTGTGGGAGAGGATAAAACCAACTAAGAAAAGTAAAGAAGTTATGTTGTTCAGGTTTAATATTTCCTCTAATGGCTTTTTTCAAGTAATAAAGGAGGTCAAGGGTGTTGAACTGGATGGCAATATGGTAAAGATGAGTAAAGTACCATAAAAACCATTTTAATTCATTTGGTTGTTCAACAAACTCAAACCTTATTGGGTGAATGAAAGGATAGTCTGGATAGATACCCCAAGGTTTAAGAATAAGTCCTCCAAAATTCTTGAAAACTTGAAGCTGGTATTCAAACATCATATCCCTTGCTTTTTGGTGAAAGCAATTCTTTTCCACAAGAGTATATACTTCTGGTGGAAATTCAGGGTGAAGGTTGGGAGTAACAGTGTAAGGTGTAGGAGATGTGGATGTTGAAGAATAGGGCCGATACATCATAATTGGTCTAGGCCAAAAAACTCTCTTGTAGGCAAAAGCTTTTGGATTTTCTTTGGGTCTGGAAAGTAAATCAGCAAGAATATTTTGCTTTCCTAGTATATGTCTGACATCAAATGAAAACTGAGAAAACCATTCTGTCCATCTCAAGAGTTGAGGATGAGGAACTGTTTTCTGTTTAAACTTGAGCATTTGTGGGAATGAAGACATATCCATTTCTACTAGAAAATAATATCCTTGAAGATGGAATTTGAATTTTGCCATACCTTTCTTGACTGCAAGGATTTCTTTAAATGTGGAGTGATAATGGATTTCTGCTTCTGAGAATCTTCCACTTTTATATCCACAAAGCTGTTTTTTGCCATTCTTTTCTTCAAAGAGAATTGCTCCCCAATATTTATCACTGGCATCTGTCTGTAAAATTCTTTTTCCATTTGAGGGGATCTGGAGTGGAGGCAAATCTTGGGTGATTTCTTTCAGTTTTTGAAGAGCTTTGGTTTGGGAAGAAGACCATGGAGGAGGGTCTTTTTTGAGCAATTTTTTCAATGGGTTAATGTACTTAGAAACTTTAGAAATAAAATCTCTAAAATAATTAACAATCCCAATAAATTGCTGGACTTGTTTGAAGGACAAATATTTTGATGGGAACTTGAGAAGTTCTTGAGCAATGTGTGGTCCTGGAGAGTATCTCCCTTCTTTGATATCCATTCCTAAGAATTGGATTTCTGATTTGTTAATCTGCATCTTTCTTTCTGACAACATTATCCCATATTTGAAAATAAGAGATTTGAAATCATTAAGAAGTCGAGCATGAGATTCTTCATCTTGACTGTAAAGCAGGATATCATCAATGTAGACTAAGGCATTTTCCATTAAAGGATGGAAAATCTTTATCATTGCTTTCTGGAACAGAGAGGGAGCAGTTTTTAATCCAAATGGCATGACTTTCCATTGGAAATGTCCATTAGGAATGCAAAAACCTGTCTTTGGTCTGTCATCAGCATGAATCCCCAATTGCCAAAAACCTGCTTTAAGGTCAAATTTGGAGAAGATTTTTGCTTTGGCTAAGCTGGAGAAAAGCAAATCTTTGTTGAAGGAAATGATTAAGAGGTTGGTAATTAATTACCAATCTTAACTTTCCTCTGATCTGTTCAGATCTTTTATTTACATAAAACGCTTCACACGCCCATTGAGAATCCGAGGTTTCAATCAGATCTTGTTGCTGTAGATCTTTACATTCTTTTTGTGCTAGCAGCAAATGATCTAGATTCATTCCTTGATGGCTGGCTTTTGTTGGGTTGATATCTTCATTTTTCTTAAAAGGTAGATTAATGAAGAAATCTGGATTTTTCCACAAAGGGTTTGAGCATTTATTCAGGAATTCAGAATGAGATTCTGTACATGATCGGGCTTTTAATTCCTGAACTATGTGATGGAGTTTTTCGAATTGGATTATGAAAAGTTTTGGGATTTTGACAAAGGGTTGGAAAAGATTTTTGTATCTTACTCCTTCAGGGAGTATCCTGAGATGCTGGGCTTTTTTGTAGAGGTCAAAACCTACTACAATATCTTTTCCAGGAAGTTTTGATCCCAATACTATAGTTTTTACACAACAGCCTGGGAAGAACTGAATAGTAATTGGTTTACTAATCAGATGAATAGCAAAAGGAAGATTGGCAGCTGAATCAAAATACCTTATATGAGGTTTCCACCATTCTGAAGGTAATACATCTGGGTTCATGATAGTTTCTGCTGCTCTAGTATCTATGAAGGCAATTATAGTAATGGGTTTACTATACTTGTCTAAATAGACTTTTACTGGTATATGAGGAACTGGGACTGTATCAACAGTTCTGTCAACAGTCTAAGCTTTGGCTTGTATTATCTGTATATCAGAATATTCTGATTCTGGATCAGACGAATCATAGGCAGGAATTGCACAAATCGTTCTTCCTGATGGCTCATCTTCAATAGAGCAAACAGATTCAATATCATCTTCTTCTTGAATCTTGACTCTTGATCGTCTTACTATCTGCGTGATCTTCTTGGCTTGTTTTTTGTTTTTTGTTTTTTGGACAATTCTTTGAAAAATGTCCCTTCTGATTACAGATGTAACAACGGTCAGATTTTGTTGACTTTCTTTTCTTCTTAAGATATCTCCATCGTGGCCTGATCTTTTTCTTTCTTCTTGAAGTTGGAAAAGAAGAATGTTTTCTAAAATGTTTCTTCTTTTTTATGCGGCAATCACACAAGTGATCTTTTGGGCATTTGTACTTCAAATAAGAATCATCACAGGCTCTGTCAATTCTTTTGTCACCATGGAGATAGTCTTTGAATATCATTCTTCTGTTACAGATGTCTTCAAGAGCAACAAAGACTTCTTGTTGAAGTTCTCCAACTGTGATTTGAAGAATGTCTTTGTTTTGTGTCTGGAGGGCTTGATTTACTGCAACTTGAATTGGATTTGGGAGAGATGAGAGAATAACAGGCTTGAGATTTGGATTAAGGCCTAAAGCATAAAATAACTTGGTCATTACTTTGAAGTGCTTTTCCAAATCTTTCTTGACATACGAACAACACTTTATTTTGTAGAATTCCCTTCTTTTTAATGTCAGCAAGTCTTCAGGATTTCCTACAAAATGTTGGTGTATGATCCTGATTGGTTGAGCCAAATCTTGAAGAACTAGAAACTGCATTTGATTATGTTGATCAATGGAGTTCCACCAATCTCTTAACATTCCCGTAAATCTGGAAACAAATTCCATGAGAATGTTGTAATTGCTTTCTTCAGTGAGCTTTCGAGTTTCTAGCCAAGAATGAAATTCTTGGATTCTGTCTGGCCATTTTGCTGGTGGCAAATCATCTAGAGTGAAAGTGGTTCTTCCTATGGAAGATTTTGGCCCTTGTCTGTGATGTGCGGAAGATGATTCTGGCATATCTTGCATTTCATCATCACTTGGTTCTTCAACTTTGGTTGTTTGAAATGCTTTTTGTACGCCTTCATCTATGCTTTCATCTTCTTCATCTGTTTGCTCATCTGGAGATGAGAGTTCAGAGAATTCAGATTCTTCTGATGATCTTGAATTTTCTTCTGAATCGGCTTCAGTGCTTGATTCTGGATTTTGTACAGTTGAGATTCTAGGAATCGAAGATTCTATATAATCCTTTAAAAATTTACTTAAAGGATTTTGATCTTCCTTTTTAATCATCAAGATTTTGAGACTTGTTTTGGAGGAGGTGATTTTGGTGGAGATTCCTCTGAAACTGGTCTTTTTCCCAGTTTCTTTTCCATTTGATAAGCCTCACTTTCATTTTAAGCTTTAGTTTCTCCAGCGGATTTCTTCTTCTTCTCCGCTTCTTGTTTTTTGATTTCCAGAAAAATCTTATACGTACTTGGTTTAGTACGTTTTGGAGGTTCTGGAAAGGTTATCTGAACTCCTTCTGCTGGGAGCAACAACCACAGGACAACATACACTACAGCTATACATCACTCCTTTGTATTGGCCTTACACTGACACTTCCAATGCGACGCCATGAAAGCACATGTGACATCAAAATTTCATTAAAAAAATTGTCACGTCAAGTCCACTCTCGTTAAATGATTTCAACTCAATCCCAGAACAATCATATTCAACTCACTCAAATCCAATCCACATTTTAAATTATACCTACAATCAAGCCCAACACAAAAATATTCATAAAATTGGACTTGCTCCAAGCTTGGATTTGTTTATAGAAAATCCTCTTCACGCATTCCCCATGTGAATGGCACCTATTACAATGAGATCTCTACACTTTTTTATGGTGTGAACCCCCACTACAAACCATAACATATTTATACATCTATGTACATAAAAAATAAATAGAAACAACTAATTGCAAATTGTTTAAAGATGTAGATTATAACAAAATGCCAGCAATTTGATTGTATATCCTTTGGGCTTCACTTTTTCTTGATTTGATTTCCTCAGCACATCTTATAGTCCTTTCAATGTGGTATCCTCCTCCAATGCTCACTTCCCTCTCCAAGTGACTACAATAACTCTCAAACACACTCACATTTACATGCAACTTGAAACCCATCAAAAACAATAATTCAACCTCCAATTTGTTCAATTCTTTTGTTGTCAATCCACCCACTCGTGCAAAGTATGAATTCCTATAATTCCTGCTCAACAAAAAACACTCGACCCCATTATATTCTTCCTCAAAAAAAAATGTTCAACTAAGGCCATTAAACTTGGTTTTATTGAAATTTTCATCTTACTACTTTATAAAAATTAAGCAATTAACCTCTCTACTTTAATTTATCAAAATTTGGTATTTGTATTTTTCAAAAATTGAGAAGCTAGTTTAATTGTTGTTGTATATGGTTTGTTCATCTGTTGATTTTTGCTAATCACTTTTAGATAAATTATCGAATTGTTGACTTTTCAGGTCAATGATTTAACAACATGTGTTAATTAATTAGACTAATATTTCAATTTTAATTTGTTAAGTAGAGGGACTTGTCTCTATACTTTTTATACATTTGCATTTTAGTCCACTACCCTTTCTACTTTACAGATATAAAAATGCAATTGTTAAATTCTGATTTGTTACAATTTTTCTTTTTTGTTACATAGCTATTAATTGAGTATTATTTTCTATTTCAATATATCACACTAGTGAACTTAATAAAAGAATTTGAATGGTGTTAGAGGGTTAACAACTAGAAATGAATTTTGAAATTAAAAAAAAAATAGAGGCTAAACTCCTAGAAATGAAAGTGTAGGTACTAAATTTAAAATATAAAAAACTACATGGAGTTGATCCATATTTTAACCACATCAGTAAAGAGAGTGAGGGAAGCAATACTCACATGTCTTCAACATACTTAGAAGCCACCATCATTGTCGTAATGAGAAGCCTATGCACATTCCGAGCAGTAATCCGAAACCCAGGATTTGCCTCACAAAACCGATCGATATATACATATGCCACAACATAAACCGACGGTCCGGCCTTGGTATATCGGAAAATTCTCTCTAGGTAGCATTGAACCGTCATGTCCGGTGCTTCACGGCAATCGAAAACTTTGCTCCTAAAATCTTTTTGTCTCAATGTCTGTCGTCCACAGTTCTTGGCATCAATCCTTTCGTTTCTAACCATTGTTCTCTCAATAAGAGAAGCAAGAACAGTAATCACCAATGGGTTATTCCCATCGTTCTTATAGGAATAAGAATAGAGATCGGATCGAAGCTTTCTTGGGGAGATTGCAATGGAAGACGAGGATGACGATGATGAAGTAGCCATTTTGGGTTTTACAGAAGATAGGATTGAAAAGAAATGTGAGGTTTTAATGAGAATTTTATAGAGTGAACTTAGCTGTGAAAGGGTATTGGTTTTCTTGAGGGCGGGCCATTTGGGAGGTTGGTGGTGGAAGCCGGCCAAAGATAATAACGAGAATTACTTTGTTTTGGGTAAATTACACCAACATTATATTTCACTTAGTTTTAAAAATTCTAAAAGAGTAATTGAATTATTCGAAAATTCTTATTTAAATTATTGAGTTATTAAAATTGATGTTATATGTAGAAGGGAGCAATTTTAGGTTAAAATCGACTAAATCGATCTAATCGGTTTCATCTATTTTAGTTTGGTTAGTTTTCCTATTATGGGTACGATTATTTTGATCAATTATCGATTTTTAAATTTTCAAATCTACCCAGTCGAAAAAAATAACTTAATTTAATATTTTTTAAATTGTTTAAGTCCAATAACCTAGCCCAATAATTAAAGTTGGTTAACTGATCGACCTAAAGTCAATTTGGTTATGTCAGTTTTTTAAATCTAATTTAGTCGGGTTGTTTTTGTAGATTATGGTTGGTTAAGTCCGTTTAATAAAAAAAATCAACCTAATCAACTAAAAAACAAAATGCTCTCCCCTATCTGTATGACTTTTTCCATTTACACTGTCTGTACCAATCGAAAGCTCTCCTTCCTCTTCTCTTCTACTGTTTAATTTTTTTTCATAAAATACTTGTAAACATGACAAATTTGTGAATCAAAATCCAAACAACTTTTTTCTCTGATCTTTGACATTGATTGTCAAATCGACTTGGATTTAAGGTATTTTTTTCTACTCATCGATGGGTACTAATCCACCTTACCGATAATTGAATTGAAGCTACAGCTCACTAGCTGGACTTTTTAAAAAGAACTTAACCCAGTTAGTTAAATAAAAAACTTTAAAATAGTACAATATCAATTTTGTAACTTTCTAAAATTAAGTGATCAAAATATAAATTTATTAATAGTTTAATCACCTTCAATACAATTTTTTTTTTTATAGATTTGAATACTTCCACTTTGTAAAACCACAGTACAGACAAACCCAGCTAAGCTTTCAACATCTTTAAAAAATCACCCAGTTTTTCTGTATATTTATCCATTTAATCCCTCATTGGTGAAATGAAAATAGAGCTTGCCGACAGTGGGTTCAAGAGCATGAGTGAAAAGAGCCGACTAGTTTTTTTTTTTCCCTTTTCCCTGGTCCTAAGGCTTTGGGAGTTTGGACCCACAAGATTAGATTGGCATCATTAGCCATGTCAATCCGATGGGTGAAACTAGTTTTAGTTCCGGTCTATTTAAATAATTTTAATTTAGTTGATATTAATATTTTTATCAAGATAAAAGAATACAAAATTGAGTACGTTAAGATTTGTTATCTTTTTATTTAAAAATTAAAAGAAATTTACGAATAATTTTTAACATTATATTAAAAATTAAAAATTAAAAATTAAAAATGGTGAATAAATTTTTTGATGTGCTTAAACTGGCATCTAGATTTGGTGTGCTGTGAAATCTTAAAAAAACAAGAGTCCAAGTGTAGTGCTTTCCGGTTACACGTGCTGTATCTACTTATTGACTTCTCCAAGTCATCAAATCTTGGTTTTCTACATGTAGTTGTACCACGTGCTAATTTCTTCTTCTGCTAAATATATTATCACATATATAATAATATATTAATTTATTATTTTTCACGTAATACTTACTAAAAATAAGTTAATAATTTAATAATTTTTGTTTGGGTTAAGATTAAAATTTTAAATTTCGAGTTTCAAAAAGTATGAGATTAACAATGATCTAATTGAAAAACATAGACTACTCTACAACCGTACACATAGTACAAAATTAATACCATAATTCATCTAAACAGTTTGGGTCAAGATTAAAATTAAACTATTGCGACTAATAAATGAATTTGACCTTGATTTTTCCACAACTTTAAATAGCTTTAAGTATTAATCTCTAGATCAAATGGTAAAAAGTTTGAAATTTTTTAAATAAAGTATCGAATTCAAGTCTTATATAACAAAAAAAAAAACACTAAAAAAGCTTTATATATCATTTCACAATCAAACTCGATTTTAACTTTAAATTTAATCGAAATTCAATATAAAACATTTTACATTTCCTACTTCTTTCTTCTTGCTGAGCTGATATCGAATCTTGGTTTGATATATATTTGCATGTTACTCGAATGACACAATGAAACAAATCAAATTGCATTGGGAAATCCTCACATATATATATATATATACAAAAGATTTTCATATATATATATATATATATATTAGTACCAATTGATGTTTCATATAAAAGAAAGTATATTGTATAATTATGCAAGTGGCCAAACCCTAAAATTATTATTATGATTAATCTCTATTGATTAGATTCTAAGCATCAAGTGGGATCATAAAAAAATTAAATAAAGTAATGGAACAAAATGATTATCCAGTCTTGCGAATAGGGTCAAGTTGAGTTTTCATTATAAACCAAATAAAAATTTGCAAACATTAAATATTTGAAGGGGATCTTGTGTTAAAGATCATGGTCCACTTGGGAAAAATCTTACCGAAATTTGAGGTTGTGGCTAATTATATTAGTTTATATTTAATTAGATTCAATTACAGTTTATAAATACAAACACAATATAATCATAGTACAATCACAAATCCATATTCAATCAACAAAAAAAAAAATTAGAGATGGTAAAATCCGAACCGTCCAATGAATTTAAACCGTTCTACTTCAAATGGAGTAGATTAAAAAAAAAAAAAAAGAGTGAATGCAGGTGGATTTTTTCTTTTGGATAGTTGGTTTGAAGTGATTATGGTAATTACTTACCTCACTCCATCCTACTCTACTATATGAAATTATCATTTTATCCTTATTTTATGTTTAAAAGGGTAAATTAAATTGAAATGGATCGAGGTGGGGTAGGCAAGAATGGATACATCCAATGTCCATAAAATTGATAATGGTTTCAAGATATCATATTGATAGTAGAACGGAGTGAGTGGTAGAGCAAAGCGTACTAGGTATAGAGTGAAGATGAATTTAACAATATCCATTCGCACCCTGTTATATTACCTCTCTAAATCAAACCAATATATATTAAAAATCAAAATAATCTATACTAAAACAATTAGATTGATGAAAGTAGAACACACATAAAAAGAGTAGAATCACAATTACCACATTCTTTGTTATCTCTATGAAAGATAATTTGAAATTTCTTCATTTGCAGTTTGAACCGACACTTATACTTAACCACCCCATTATTGAACCAAACAGTTGAGATAGGCCCAACTCCCATCAAAATTCAGGCTCCAAAATCACGGCCGGGCCACACAATTTGCAAATCAATCCCCATTCTTTCATGTGATCCACAATTTTTGCTGATATCATATCTTGATTCAAAATTATTGCACCTATTACACTAACTATGCAATCAAAGTACAAACACATAGATATCTTAAATCAGTTAGGTATAAACATGTTCCAACATAGAGAATTAATAAAAAATTGAAAAAATTTAAATGAAATAAACTAATTAAACTAAAACCCACAAATGACATCAGCATGAGGTGAGACTTTAAAACCCATACAATCTTTTAAATTGTTGATTTTGCCGCAAAATAGAAAATGGGAAAAAGTTGCTTGTTAGATATTATTACTATCCTTACACAATATAAATTAATTAAATATAATAGTAATTGTTATTATCTAAATAATAACACTTGTTATAGTATATGAATGCTTTACTTTTCAATGTCATATTTAATATCAACATTTTAATTTCAATCACAGTAATGTCAAACACCTGAAATTAATAAAACTATATTTTTTAAAAAGCATTTCTAAACCACAAAACAACAATGTTGATTGTCGAAACCATTTTTTAATTTGAAAAATGGGGATCGACTTTAAAAATGAAATATGGAGTCGCCACTAATATTTTTTGTTTTAGGTGTGATCAGATCACCTTGTAAAAGATTTTGTTTTATTAAAACATTGATTTTGGCCAAAGAAAGTTCAGAAAACGGGTTCGGGAGTCGATTACATGCGAGGAAGGATTAGCACCCTCGCAATGCTCAAAATTGGTACCTAATTGATTAATTAATGTCCTAATGTCGAAAAATTAAAAAAATTTTAAAATACAATCTCATGTAAAAATGTCTGAATATACTTGAATTGGATGCTAAACTCTCTTGCCCTGAAAGAATAAAATGTCATACCCAACACGTTAGGGTACAATGTTTCAAACCCTCGATACCAAGATCATCTTATAATTTCCTAAAATTCATGCATTGAAAATTTAAAAGGATATTTGGTTATTTGGTCAACAGAAAATAGAAACCCAACACATTAGGGTACGATTTCTCGAATTTCTAAACACGAAATATTGCCTTATTTTAATTTAAGAAAATATGGACGAAATTTTAAAAAGGGTATTTGGTCATTTGGTCAAACGGAAAATCGAAACCCAACACGTTAAGTTACGATTTCTCGAATTTTCAAGCACGAAATATTGTCTTATTTTGAGGAGATTTTAAATAAGCAATTATAAAACCAAATCCAAAATGCATTTATTTGGATTGTTTTGAAGTAAAGAAAATGAAATGAATAATTTTAGGCAAATAAGTTGACAATCTCAACCATAATACAATGCACGGAAATGAAAAAACAAAGTAGCAAAAATAGAAAACATACATGAATAATATATTATACAAATAATTGACAATAATAAAAAGCTACAAATATACAAATCGGAACACACCCAATAATGATAACCTTACAACATACATTATTTAACATTTCTAAATAAAGACTAATGAAATAAAAACCTATTTAAACCATGAAACAAAAAACTTTTAAATGGTAATGAGCAATGTTAAGGCAAATAATGTAAAAGAAGATAAATTTGAAATTGACAGTGTAAAAATAATTTAAAAAGTAAATTATATGTATATAAATGAATAATACATGCAAAAAATTGAAATAAATCATAAAATAAATAAAGATAAAAATAAATAATATATAAAATTTAGAATTTAATATATAAATGAATTTCAAAATAAGCATTACAGGAAGAAATTTAAAATTAGTTTTACAAAATAATTTAAAACAAAATTTATGAATAAAAATATAATATACATTATGTACATAAAAACAATAATCTATGCCCATAAAAAATTTTAAAATAAATGATATACATATTAGAAAACAAAAGAATATACATAAAGTGGAAAAGAACTAATATAAATAATGTATAAACAATAATAATATAAGAAAGTGCTTGAAATAAGTAAAATATATAATTTAAAATTAGGCCTTTAAAAGAAACAAATGATATACATCAATAGATTTAAAAGGAAAAATATACAAACATGTTTGAAAGAGAATTTAAATAAATAATTTAATATACATTGTAGTGGGCCAAATTTGCCCGGCCCAAACAAACAAAAAAAAAACCCCAAAACAAAGTATAAAATAAATCAATAAACAAAATTTTTTTTTAAACACAAACAGCCCATTTTAATGTCCTTTTACAATCCAACTAATACCCTAGCCCAGTTACAAAACAACCCAAAGCTCTAAGACCCAAATGGCCCAGGAACCAAGCCCAGAACATCACAACTTCAGAATCCTAGGGTTCTTTCCCATGCACCGCAACCAGGCAACATCTCTAGGCACCGTACAACCCCTAGCCTCGCTCCGTACGACCGCCAGCTACCTTTAGCAGCCACACCCACGCCCCGTACGATGCCAACGCATCCTATACCTGCAAGAAGGACAAATACAACGGCAAATACAAACAAAAACGGCAGAACAACAAATGGAAGGGAACGGGAATTGTATTTGAAATTTATTGTCCATTTTTTCTTCATTTTTTTCTCTTCGGCTATAAAAGCAAAGCAGCGAATCGGTTGTAAAAAAAAGGAGGAGGAAAAATATACAGAGATTGAATACAAAGATTAGAGGTGATTTCATACTTTTCGTTTTTTTCTTCCGATTTTTTTTATTTACTCATTGTTATTACATACAACTAAAAACCGATGAAAGCCACAAATATTTCTGCTATGCGGATATAATGGCGAGGGGTCAAGTAGCATTTTACTTTACAAATTTGTTTCCATTTTTAAAAAAAAATAAAAAAATAAAAAAATAATGAGAGATTCGAATATTTCATTCAAACAAAGAAGGAGAGGTGAAAGATACTTACTAAACCCTTTTAAAACTTGTTCAAGTGTCTGCAACCAGGGAAAAGGGTACTTTTTGCATGCCGATGGTCACCAAAGTAATGGTGATTCGGCTGCCAAAAACCAAGAAACTTAGTTCCCAGTGTGTTTTTTGGCTACAATTGGGGACTGTGTTTTAGGAAGAAGCGAGAAAGAAAAAGGGTCTTAAATGACCTAATTTTGAAGCGGTGTCGTATGATGAGAGGAGGGAAGAACCCACGCCTCAACCCGTTTGGGAACCTGGGGCTATGCTAAAGCGCCTAAAATGGCATATTTATGTAGCTAGCCCTTCCCAATCACGCTGCATTACTATTAACTCCTTTTTGCGCCTAATTGGTTTTGTTTTCTTAAAAATCTTCCCTAAAGTTTTACTTAATATTGCATTTTAGCCTAAGTTTCCATGCAGGTTTCAGGATCGGGGATAATTGCAATATTAATCCCTGTGAATTCATGCATGTTAAATGTGGATCCATTTATTATTTGCAACATGTTTTCATTATGGAGTATTCGTTATTTCTACTTTAATTTTTTTTAAAATAATTCATTAGATTTCAGTTATAGCTTTGGGTTTGAGTTTATTTATTTTGTATATCTTGAGTTGTTTTATTAATATATAAATATTTATTTATTTTGTATTATTGATTATTGTTTTTTTTATATTATTGGCAATGTTCATATTAATTGTCTCATTTGTTATTGGTTATTTATTTGTTGTAAATTAAGGTAATTGAACTTTCATATTGCTGTACATCATTTTATATAATATTTTATGTGTTAATATACGTGTATGTACTCCATAATAATTGGTTTTATTCCATGAACATCATTAACATTAAATTATTATGCACATATTTAACCTTTTTTGTGTGTCCACATGATATATATATATTTGTTTTCTAAAATAAAATCACACGTTATATACATTAATTAAATTTTAACTATACATATACAAAAATTATTAGTATATATAATTTAAGAACATTTTTAAACATTGGTATTTTTATACATATAATTTCTCTTAGATTTATTCACATATTTTATATATTTTTCTTATTCAAAAGGAAAATCCCACACATTTTGTGTATTATTTAAGTTATTATTATACATATATTTAGAACTTATATTTAATTTTTATTCATTATTAAAGCTAAGATATTCTTATACATATATTTTTAAATAAACTCATATAATTGTTTTTTTGTATAAAGTTTGTGTTTAATTCTATAATTCATATTTTAATTGAATGATATCTTGAGGTACAATTATTTCTAACATTTCTTCAAATGTATATGGTACATATTAAATTATTTTACTATGGTATACTTTATTATTTTCATATAACTTTATACAAATATTTTTTTCTATATGTGTATCCTTTTTTTTTTTTTTTAAAGCTTGTCAACCTATATACCTAACTTATTATTTCTTATACAATTTTGATTTCTACATTTCATTCGCTTCACACATATCTTATTGTTTTCTTTATATCTTATGGCATGAATATATATATAATCATTGTATGGTATTCGTTTTAATGATTTGTGAATGGTTCTCCGTATGCGAATGAGATTTGATTATAATCTTTTATATTCAATCGTATATTCTGCTAGTCGATTAATATTATTATTCATCAAGCATCGTACCATCATATGTGCCTTTTACCCTATATCATCGTTTCACTTAATTTTTGAAATGTGGTTCTATAAAGCTCAAATTTTACGGTTTATTTCGTCTTATTTCAAACCAAGTTAATACGTCTTAAGCTAGCTTTATAATCGTTCTTTTAAAATTCCTCAAAGCGAAGATGATGTTCGATATTTAGCAATTCGCAGAATCGTGCCCTAACGTGTTTGGTTGCAATTTTTCGTTTGCTCAAATGATCGGGCTTCCCTTCAAAATTTCATTCATATCTTCTAAATTTTTTTTAAAAAAAAAAAACAAAGGCCATATTTGGCATTTGACAATTCGAGAACCATGCCCTATCGTGCTGGGTTGGGATTTCTCGTTTGTTCAAAACGATCAAATATTCCTTTATGTTCTCACCCATGTTTTTTTTTAAAAAAAATGTACTTAAAAACGAAGACGATGTTCAATGTTTGGCGATTTGAAAATCGTGCCCTATCGTGCTGGGTTCCGTTTTTTCATTGATCCGGAACAATTGAACATCCCTTCGGGATTTCACTCACATTTTCTAAAATCCTTCAAAATGAAGGTAATGTTCGATGTTTGGTGATTTGAGAATCGAGCCCTATCGTGTCGGGTTGCGCTTCTCTATTTTTCCAAAATAATCGAGCATTTCTTTGGTATTTCACTTATATTCTCTAAGGTGAGGCAATGTTCGATGTTTGGAAATTCGAGGGATTGTGCCCTATTGTGCTGGGTTTCAGTTTTTCGTTGGACCGAATAGTTGAGCATCCTCTTGTTAATTTCAAATTATAAATTTTCGGACGTCGAAACAAAAAGATTTTTGACAATCAACTTGGGTTATTCAACTTTTATTAAAAAGAGTCACATTCAAAATCATTTTTAGACATAAGGATGATATTTAATTGATTTGGTACCAATTTTGGGCGTAGTGAGGGCGCTAATCCTTCCTCATGCGTAACCGACTCCCGAGCCCAGTTTTCTTAAATTTTCGTAGACCAGAGTCATTGTTTTAGTAAATCGCAAATCTTTTATTAAAATAACCAAATCCTTAGGTGATCCGATCACACCCAAAACAAAAAGATCGGTGGCGACTCCCTTATTTCCTTTTTTTTTCAAAAGTCGATTCCCCCGTATTTTCATTAAAATTAAAACTTTAAAATATCTGAAAAAGGGATGGTTTCGACAGCTTGGCGACTCCGCTGGGGAGTGGTTGAGAGTCGAGCCATAAAAATCGATTATTTACTGTCCTTTCGTCAAAAAACCAAAAATATTTTAAAAATTATGTATCTTTCGATTGCATTCGATTGTATGATTGTTTTGGTGTGGGTCTTGTAGAATAGTACTGCATTTCATTGCATGGCCACTGCGGTCACACCTTCTAAGTGGGAGCAAGAAACTACGCTTTCGTGAGGTTTTCACCTCCGCATGGGCTAGTGGATTGCTTCCGGGGTACATCCGTACCTATGATTTCGTGAGATTTTCATCTCCGTATGGTCATAAGGAAATGTATCCCCCCGAACCGAACTCGATCTATATGAGCCTATAATGGGTGAGGATTGAGGAATCTGTTGGTTCGGGTACCCTTACTCTAGAACCGAACTACATACAGTCAATCTTAAGAGCTATCCTGGGGTGAAGCCGCATCAAACCTTAGTATTTACCCGTATATTGTGTTGAAATTATTGTTTATGTGCTTGCATTTTATCGCCATTATTTGATACTAACTGGTGTTTTGTTTGGATTGTCTTTTTGCATGACATTGCATACTAAAGGAGGTGTTAACCCGTGTTCAATTACTAAGTTAGAAAGTTTGACATGGAGAATGAATTTCTTAGTAAAGTCGAGGATAATGCAGCTGTTTGTGCATGGTCGGAGAAGCTACAATCCGAGAGAGGGGATAGCTTGGCGGAAGGATATATCTCCGAGTTGCAGGATTTCACTCGCGTCAATGTGGTACAGAATGAGCTGCAAGAGTTGAGAGACATTTGGGCTAGTTAGGATGAAGGGACCAAGCAGTTGTTCTACCAAAGCTACGGTGACATATCCTACCTGCTAGACATTAGAGTGGATAAGCATTTGTTCCGAGCCTTGGTGCAGTTTTGGAATTCTCACATGACAGATGTTTCACTTTTGGAGAAGTGGATTTAGTACCTACCATGGAGGAATACACTACTCTACTCAGGTGTCCAAAAATTCAGGTCCGAAAGACTTATGCCCGAGTTTTTAGTGGTCAGACTTTTGTGAAGAAACTGATGAGCATTTCTGGGATGAGCGAGCCTTGGGTCACCGCTCGGATTCAGCAAAAAGGAGATAGCAAATGTATCCTTTGGGAGAATTTACGAGATTTGATCTTGACGCATCCAGATGAAAGAAAGAGGGTCGATATTTTTTCCTTAAGCATCTACGGATTAGTCATCTTTCCTAAGGCTTTGAGGCACGTGGACGAGGAGGTCATTGACTTGTTCGATCGCCTTGAAAAGGGAATCACACCGGTACCGGTAATATTGGCAGAAACGTTCAGATCTTTGAGCTCATGTCGAAAGACAGGTGATGGGCGATTCATTGGATGTGCTCAACTATTGTCGGTTTGGTTTCATGGCCATTTTTGGAAGGTAGACAAGGTTTCTTATCGAGTCTTTTCCGAAAGCTATTCCCCGTTAAAAGAAGAGGCAGCTATACAAAGGAGAGAGGACATCTCGGAAGAGAAGTGGATGGACATTCTTCAGAACCTCAAGGAGGAGGATATCGAGTGGAGAGCTTACTGGATGGTTTCTGATGAGATCATGTACCGATGCGGTAACTTTGATTGGGTACCGTTGTTAGGGATTTGGGGAGCTACCGGGTATACTCCATTACTCGCGTTGAGGCAATATAAGTCGAGGCAGTTCGTACCTGCAACCCACGGACTTGCTCAAAGTGATTTCTCTTTTAGCGGTGCTCACTATAAGAAGAAAGTCCGGGAGCTATCGGATGCTTGGAAGCAAACCTGTTGGATGAAGAGGCTAGCCGTCGGCTCCATGGTAACGCCTGAGTATAGCGAGTGGTTTAAGAAGAGGATTAACGATAATATTCCAAGGCCAAGCTTGGAGAATGCTCGACCTATTGGGGAACAATTACAAATCGCCCCGTCAGAATTGGAGATTATAAGACAAGATTTCAAGAAGAAGAGTTCGGAGCTTGGGAAGAAGATTGAACAACTGGAGGAAGAGAAGTTGCACTTAAGGTTAGACGCTGATGTTCAGAGGTTAGAGGCCGAGAAGTGGAGGAAAGGAAAAACCAAGGCCGAAGAAGATCTAGATAGCTTAAAAGATTGACTATAAGAAGTTGCGCCTATCCATGAGGATGCGGGGTTAGGAAAGACTTCCGAACAATGGCGCCATGAAATTCGGGAAGAAAAGGCCAATACCGACCGGTGGGAAAGAAAATTTCGAGAATCTCAGGCACGAAACGAAGATTTGGAGAAGAGTCTGTTGGAGAGCAGAAGTGAGCGAGGGGAATTGAGGGCTAGAGTGGCAGAACTCGAGAAGTCCTTGCATCAGTACCGAAATCGCAACACCGCGATAGAGTTGAGGGCGAGCTTGACCAAGATAGAAGAAATGAAAGGAAAAATAGAAGAGTTAGAGGCGTCACTGCAAAACTGCGAGATGCAGATCCAGTTTTTTGAGGAAAACGAGGACCGTTGGAAAGAGCAGCTCCACCATGCGCAAGGCCAAGTCAGAAACAGAGATTACCTTATGGGGGAAGTCGAACCCGATTCGGGAGGTAGGCGATTACTTGCAAACTTTAGCGGTTCAAAGCGGATACACCGAGCGTGAAGTATGAGTCGGAATCGGATCGCGGACAAGAGCTGGCCTCGTTGCTCAGAAAAATTAAGACTTTAAGCGTTAGAGCGAAATTTTATTTGTAACTCGACTTTATGTAAAAAATTTTATTTTTAAGTGAACTTTTCTAAGGGCAATTGAATCAAAATTGATGCCTCCTTTGCATTCATGCATTTTCATTACATCATATCATTATGCATTAAAAGCCATAAGAGTTTTCTAATTAATTAAATAAAAATTATTTCAGTAACCTGGAAACCAACGACAACCAACCAACCACGCACCCCTACGATACCAAAAAAAATCAATGGATAAGAGACTCGAGAAATTGGAGCAGATGCAAAAGGACATGCAAGAACAAATGCAGTCACAGATACAATAACAACTAGCCAAGATTCAGCGAGAAATGAAGGAACAAATGATGGAGTCCCAAAGAGAAATGATGTCCCAGTTATCCCAATTACTATTGGGAGGAATAGATAAGGGAAAGGGCCCTATGGAAAAAGTTGAGGAAACTAATGAGGATCTCCAATACCCCCTGGCTCCACTCCGACACACGTACCAATGAAGCCCGAAATTAATTTACCGAAACCATCTGTCACGATCATACCCCAGCAGGTTCAGGCCGGAGCTTCAATACCGATGAATTTCCAAACTGGCTCGGGCTCTAATTTTGTCAACAACCCAAACTATCCACCCGTTCCCGATTTGGATGAAGTTGCTGAAGAAGAAAATGCGAGGATGGATTCACAAAAACAATTAGAAGAATGGTGTAGATGGCTTGAGGAGAAGTTCAAAGCCATGGAGAGCACAGATCACCACCAAGGGATTGATGCCAAAGACTTGAGTTTGGTTCCAGATTTAATCCTTCCCTAAATTCAAAATGCCCGAATTTGAGAAATACAATGGAACAAGTCGCCTCAAGCCCACATCACTATGTTCTGCGCAGCGAATGACGGGATATGTTAACAATGACCAGCTGTTAATCCATTGCTTTCAAGATAGTCTGGTCGGGGCGGCGACTAAGTGGTATAACCAATTAAGCCGCTCTAAAATTAACTCATGGAAGGACCTGGCACAGGCCTTCATGAAACAATACAGTCATGTGATAGACATGACCCCTGATAGAATCACTCTCCAGAATATGGAGAAAAAGTCAAGTGAAAGCTTCAGACAGTATGCACAAAGGTGGAGAGAGGTGGCCATACAAGTTCAGCCGCCACTTCTAGAAAAAGAGACAACAATGCTATTTATTAACACCTTGAAAGCCCCTTTTATCACGCATATGTTAGGAAGCGCCACCAAGAGCTTCTCTGACATAGGGATGACGGGGGAAATGATCGAGAATGCTGTGAGGAGCGGTAAAATAGAATCAGGAGAGAGTGCTAGGAAGTCGGCCCCGAGGAAAAGAGACAATGAAGTGAACAATACGAGCACATTCAACAAGGGGCAGTCCAATTCAATTACCGTAAATCAACCCAAAACGGTGACTACCAATCAACAAAGCTCTGTAAGACAAGAATCCAATGCGAGGAAGAACACGGAAAGGCCACAATTCACCCCTATACCCATGACGTATAGGGAATTATATCAGAACTTGTTCAACGCTCATGTGGTATCCCCTTTCTACCTGGAACCACTGCAGCCCCCGTATCCCAAATGGTATGACACAAATGCCCAATGTGAATACCACACGGGGATTACCAGGCACTCAATCGAAAACTGTACTGCATTCAAGAAAGTAGTCGAAAGACTCATTAAGGTGGGGATAGTGAGATTTGACGACCCATCCACGCCCAATGTAGCAGGAAACCCACTCCCCGATCATACCAACCAAGGAGTGAATGGGATAAGTGAAGGCTCAAACAGGAAAACCAAATACGATGTGGCAGAAGTCAGGACCCCGTTGAAGCGGGTATGGAAGGAGATGGCCAAGAGAGGATTGATAGCATTGGATTCAAGGGAAGAGGCCGAAGAAGAGAGAAACTACTGCAAGTTTCACGATGAGGTGGGGTATGAAATCCAAGATTGCGTGGAATTCAGGGCCCTAATGCAAAACATGATGGACAACAGGGAAATTGAGTTTTATGAAAAAGCTAAAAACCCAGAAGAGGGAGATATATGTGCATCGGAGGGAGAACCGACAGCACAGAATCAAACACATAACTATCCAGTGGTGATCATTTCGAGACCCAAAAATAATGAAGCTGGAATACAAATGCCACCAAGGGTCATAATCCAAAGACCTGCAGTCTTCCCTTACAAAGACAGTAAAAAGGTCCCATGGAATTATGATTGCAGTGTGACGATGCCAGGAAAAGAGAGCCCGGTTGGCGCTTCAAGAGGGGATCAGGACAGAGGTTCCTATACACGTATCGAGAAGCGTTACGATGCGGTGAATGAGAAGGTACAACCCACGAAAAGAAAAGCCCAGATGGTCGAGGAAATGAAAGAAAAAGCAACCAAACCTGTTAACGAGCCAATTAACGAAAAAGAGGCCAAGGAGTTTTTAAAATTCCTAAAGCATAGCGAATACGATTGTGGTGGAACAAATCACGCAAACAACCAGCCCGCATTTCGTTGTTGGCTTTGCTTCGAGCTCGGAAGTCCATCGCGGCACGCTAACGAAAGTCTTGAATGAAACGTATGTTCCCAATGATATCTCCGTTAACAAGTTGGACCGCTTGGTTAACAACATCAGTGCCGATAACTATATCTTCTTTAATGACGATGAGATACCACCCGGGGGCATAGGGTCGACTAAAGCTCTGCATATCACCATACGCTGTAAAGGGTATACGCTGCCAGGCGTACTAATTGACAATGGATCCGCCCTGAACGTCCTGCCATTGACCACACTGAATAGATTACCTATAGACAGCTCTCACATGAAGGATTGCCAGAACATCGTGAAGGCATTCGATGGCACGGAGAGAAAGGTGATGGGCAGAATCGAGGTACCCCTTCAGATTGGGCCAAACACATATGAAGTGGATTTCCTTGTAATGGACATCAAGCCCCCATATAATTGCTTATTGGGGGGGCCCTGGATACATTCAGCTGGGGCAGTGCCTTCCTCGTTGCATCAAAAATTGAAACTAGTATCGGAGGGAAGGTTGATAACGATTAAGGCTGAAGAAGATATTATTGCAACTGTGAGCAATAATGCGCCCTATTTGGAGACAGATGACGAAGCAATCGAATGCTCATTTCGATCTTTGGAATTTGTTAACGCAACGTTCATCGCCAGAGAAGCAAAAATTGCAGTGCCGAAATTGTCCAAAACCACGAGGATGAGCCTCCGGTGACATTTGGAAAAGGGTCCTACCCGGAAGAGGACTTGGGAGACATCTACAAGGAAGAACTGAAACGCCAATGCTGAAAGACAAGAGAGACCGCTTTGGCTTAGGATTTAAGCTGGACGCGAAACAAAGGAGAGCGGAGCTGGAAAAGAAGTAGGAAAGAAGGAGAGCTAGATTAACGGGGAAGGAAATCAAGTGGGAGCTAATGATATTCCCCCATTTATCGAAAACTTTTGTGTCTGGAGGAGTCATTCATCCTGAGAGTGGCACGCCAATAGAAAAAGCCATAGAAGAAAGGTTGAAAAGCTTGGACATCAACGCCACATTTGAAGAAGAAACTGAAGAAAGAAATTTGTCGGGCATTTGCCCCTACACGCCTGGAAGTGTTCTGGACAACTGGACTGCGGAAGAGATTCCTGTAGTTTTTAGAACGGATTCAGAGTAATGTCCAAAACACACTTATTACTCTAGGCTTAGGAGTGATAATAATCTTTTGTGAAATAGGCTGATGTTTAGAAATGTTGTTTTAATAAAATGCGTTATTATCATTTTGAGCAAATGTTCTCTCGTCCTTTCAATTTCATTCATAACCATACGAATGATTACTTTCGGATTCTTTTATTCTTGAAACATTCTTCTATATATTCTTTCATTCGTCATTCATAATCATACCATGCAAATAAATGTTTCGAATTCTTTTGATTCTTTGTATCTGCCTTCGTCCTCATAACAAGTCCCCAGATATTAAAGATACGAGTGACACTGCTAGCGACTCAGAATGTCTTTTCGAACGGGATATGTGTATAGATGATTTTCAGGATTTTGAAGACGACCGAGGTTGTAACCTATCTCCTCATTTGCTGAGGATGGTAGAACGAGATGAGAAACAAATCCTACCTCACAAAGAATCAGTAGAAATTGTGAGCTTAGGAGAATGACAAGAAGTGAAGATCGGAACATGTATCACTACGGAGACGAAACAAGACCTCATTGAATTGCTTCAAGAATTCAAAGATGTCTTCGCATGGTCATACCAAGATATGCCAGGGTTGGACACTGACATCGTGGTACACCGACTCCCCATAAAGGAAGAATGTAAGCCAGTTCAACAAAAACTCAGAAGAATGAGGCCCGATGTCTTGCTAAAAATAAAAGAAGAGGTTCGAAAGCAGTTCGACGCCGGATTCCTGAAGGTGGTAAAATACTCAGAGTGGATAGCCAACATTGTCCCCGTCTCTAAAAAAGATGGAAAACTGCGAATGTGTGTGGATTACAGAGATTTGAATAAAGCCAGCCCGAAAGACAATTTCCCACTGCCTCATATTGACACCCTAGTGGACAACACGGCGGGACACTCACTGTTTTCATTCATGGACGGTTTTTTTGGATATAACCAAATCAAGATGCACCCTGAAGATATGGAGAAGACCATGTTTGTAACCATGTGGGGGACATTTTGCTACAAAGTGATGCTGTTCGGACTAAAGAATACAGGGGCAACTTATCAAAGGGCCATGGTAACCCTATTCCACGACATGATGCATAAAGAAATCGAAGTTTATGTCGATGATATGATCGCAAAGTCTCGGACGGAAAAAGAGCACATACAAGTCCTGAGGAAATTGTTCTTAAGATTGAGGAAGTTTCAGCTAAAACTCAATCCAGCCAAATGTACCTTTGGAGCCAAGTCTGAAAAGTTGCTCGGATTCGTGGTTAGCGAGAAAGGGATTGAGATTGATCCAGACAAAGTCAAAGCCATACAAGAGCTATCTCCGCCGCGTACCCAGAAGGAAGTCTGAGGCTTTCTAGGAAGATTAAATTACGTTGCTCGGTTCATTTCACAATTGACCGAGAAATGTGACCCTATCTTTCACCTCCCCAAAAAACATAACCCGGGTGAATGGGATGAAGAATGCCAAAGGGCTTTTGACAAGGTCAAACAGTACTTATCCAACGCCCCGGTGCTGATGCCACCTAACCCCGATAAGCCGTTGATCTCTGTATTTGGCGTGATTCGAGAACTCCATGGGGTGCGTACTAGAAGCGACATGACGAGTCAGGAAGGAAAGAGAAGGCCATTTACTATCTTAGTAAAAAGTTCACAGAATGTGAGACAAGGTACCCGCCGATAGAGAAGTTGTGTTGTGCCCTAATTTGGACAACTCGAAGGTTGAGGCAGTATATGTTGTATCACATTACTTGGCTCATATCAAAATTGGACCCCTTAAAGTACATGATGGAGTCAACAGCTTTGAATGGAAGAATGGCCCAATGGCAGATTCTGCTTTCCGAATTCGACATAGTTTATGTGAACTAGAAAGCAGTGAAAGGAAGTGCAATAGCAGATTTTCTAGCCAGTAGAGCTTTGGAAGACTACGAGCCTTTAAACTTCGACTTCCCGAATGAAGACCTAATGTGTGTCGATACCACTAAAGAAGGCGCTCTGGAAGAACTTCCTTGGAAATTAAACTTCGATGGGGCATCAAATGCTGTCGGCAATGGAATCGGGGCTGTCTTGGTATCCCCAAACGGAGATCATTATCCATTTACTAGTAAATTGGATTTTGATTGTACGAACAACATGGCAGAATACGAAGCGTGCATCATGGGTGTCCGTGCGGCTATAAAACGCAAGATTAAAGTGCTAGAGGTATACGGAGATTCTGCACTAGTGATTTATTAACTCAAGGGAGAATGGGAGACCAGGGACCCCAAGTTGATCGATTATCAAAAACTGGTCCTTGAATTGATTAAAGAGTTCGATGATATTACTTTCTGCTACCTTCCACGAGACGAAAATCAGATGGCCGACGCTTTGGCCACCTTAGCTTCCATGATCAAGGTGAACAAGCAAGAAGATATCAAACCAATCCAGATGAGTATTTATAAAACTCCGGCCCACTGTTATAATATCGAAGAAGATGAAGAAAAACATGACCACCCTTGGTATCATGATATATTGCAATATGTGAAGAATCGTGAGTACCCGGACCAGGCAAGCGAGAATGACAAAAGGACGTTGAGAAGATTGGCCATCGACTATGTCTTAGATGGGGATATATTGTACAAAAGAAGAAAGGATCAAGTGTTACTAAGATGCGTAGAGCTGTAGAGGCTAAGAAAATCTTGGAAGAAGTCCATGAAGGCATCTGTGGGACACATGCTAATGGCTTTACAATGGCCAGGTAGATTATGAGATTCGGGTATTATTGGTCCTCTATGGAAGGAGACTGTATCAATTACGCCAAGAGATGCCATGAGTGCCAAATCTACGGAGACAAAATTCATGTGCCTCCTTCACCACTGCATGTCATGGTTTCTCCATGGCCTTTCTCTATGTGGGGCATGGATGTGATTGGACCAATATCGCCAAAAGCTTCCAATGGGCATCGTTTCATCTTCGTGGTTATTGACTACTTCACCAAATGGGTAGAAGCCGCTTCGTATGCTAGTGTGACCAAGTCGGCAGTAAGCAAGTTTCTGAAAAAAGAGATCATATGTCGATATGGAATGCCGGAGAGGATCATATCTGACAATGCATTAAACTTGAACAATAGTACGATAGCGAAAGTCTGCAGTCAATTCAAGATTAAACATCATAACTCGTCACCATATCGCCCAAAGATGAATGGGGCAGTGGAAGCGGCCAATAAAAACATTAAGAAAATTGTGGGGAAGATGACTGAAACCTATAGAGATTGGCATGAGAAGTTACCATTTGCCCTCTTTGCTTATCGAACATCGATCAGAACCTCAACTGGGGCAACCCCTTTCTCTTTGGTCTACGGAATGGAAGCGGTATTGCCAATCGAAGTCGAGATCCCGTCTCTTCGAGTGTTGTCAGAATTAAAACTAGAAGAAGCTGAGTGGATCCAGTCTCGATATGATTAATTGAACCTAATTGAGGAAAAGAGATTAAGAGCTATCCGTCATGGTCAGATGTACCAAAAGCAAATGATGCGTGCTTATGACAAAAAGGTTCGCCCTAGAGAATTTCACGAGGGAGATCTGGTCTTGAAAAAGATTCTTCCCATACAGAAGGATTTTCGAGGGAAATGGATGCCTAATTGGGAGGGGCCTTACGTGGTGAAGAAAGCTTTCTCTAGAGGAGCATTGATTCTAGCCGAGATGGACGGTGGAAACTTGCCCAATCCTGTAAACTCGGATTCGGTCAAGAGGTATTTTACCTAAAGAAGAGAGGCTACAGGGAAAACCCACAAAAGGGTGCTCTACCAAAAAAAAAAACGGAGAGGCCAAGGTGAAAACCCGCAAAGGGCGCTTTGGAACCAAAGGGGCTCTTGAGTTGAAAACCCGAAAACGGGCAGCTCAAATTTTGAATATGGGGCATATGGCAGTCTTGTCCTTCCAAAATCAACAAGACAGAAGAACATTACACCTTGGAGCATCAACAGAATATGCGGGATCTCCTGAACACACATTTGGTTTGAAGGAACCTTTGAGAAATTAGAATAGTGAAACTCGTGCTGCGATATCTGGGACATCTTATTCTCATTCTTCGCACCTTACCAGATTCGTTATCCTATGTATTCACATCAAACTTTGCTTAATAAAATGCCATTTTTCCATTATGATAATCTCTTTTGAGCAGGTTTGTTGAAATCGCAATTTTTGAACATGTAATATCTACATAAAAGATGTTATGCATATTACTTTGGAAAAGTCTCTAAATAGTACAAGGACCTAAAACAGGGCCACTAGTTAGAACTAACCAGGTTCAAAGTTGGAAAATATTGGAAAAAGAGAAATCCAAATTAGAACTATTTCTTCAAATTTTCTGGCAGAGATAACGGCTAAGTAAGAAAACGCGATACCACATCAATGATGGAACCCAGACGAATCATGAGCGATGATACCTTAAGCGTTTGAAGAGGAATTATTCGCATAGCACTTCTACATTCATAATCATTCATTTAGTTAGGAGCACTTGATTCATTTTAAACGTAGCATTCTAATTATCTAACATAAACACCACATCTAGTTAGTGACATTTGATTCATCTCGATCATAGCATCCTAATTACTTGATACAGGAAACCAATTCTACAAATCATGTCTTTGGAAGATAGTGGAGTGACATTGGTAAATCCTACAGATTCTGCTTCCTTGAAGCTGCAGTGGAGCAGATCGAAGACGACGAATCTTGACTTCCTGAAGTTGCAGTGAAGCAGATTTAAGTCACTAACCTAGCTCCCTAAAGTTGTAGTGGAGTAGGTTGTTTTTTTTTAGATCTCGTTTCCCTGAAGTTACAGTGGAGCGGATTAAAGACGGTGAATCTGAGCTTCCTGAAGTTGCAGTGAAGCAGATTTAAACCATCACCCTAGCTCCCTAAAGTTGTAGTGGAGTAGGCTGACGATTGCCGATCTCGTCTCCAGTGGAACAGATCGGAGAAAACGAGCCTTAACCCCCTAAGTAGTAAGACAACAGGCTGAAGATTACAAGATTTTGTCTTCCTGAAGTTGCAGTGGAGCAAAATCAAAGCCACAATCTGTATCTCTCTGAAGTTGCAGTAGAGCAGGATAAAAACACACGAACCATGTTTCCCTGAAGTTGCAGTGGAGCATATTGAAGCTACTTAAAGAAAAGAAGCACCAAGAAGTCGAAGCTCAGCAGACCCTGGCAAAATTGGCCCATTTATAGTCTTTGCTCTATTCTCGTTCCACGACAATGAGAAAAGAGGGGCAGCTGTAGTGGGCCAAATTTGCCCGGCCCAAACAAACGAAAAAAAACAACCCCAAAACAAAGTATAAAATAAATCAATAAACAAATTTTTTTTAAAACACAAACAGCCCATTTTAATGTCCTTTTACAAACCAACTAATACCCTAGCCCAGTTACAAAACAACCCAAAGCTCTAAGACCCAAATGGCCCAGGAACCAAGCCCAGAACATCACAACTTCAGAACCCTAGGGTTCTTTCCCATGCACCGCAACCAGGCAACATCTCTAGGCACCGTACAACCCCTAGCCTCACTCCGTACGACTGCCAGCTACCTTTAGCAGCCACGCCCATGCCCCGTACGATGCCAACGCATCCTATACCTGCAAGAAGGACAAATACAACGGCAAATACAAACAAAAACAGCAGAACAACAAATGGAAGGGAACGGGAATTGTATTTGGAATTTATTGTCCATTTTTTCTTCATTTTTTTCTCTTCGGCTATAAAAGCAAAGCAGCGAATCGGTTGTAAAAAAAAGGAGGAGGAAAAATATACAGAGATTGAATACAAAGATTAGAGGTGATTTCATACTTTTCGCTTTTTTCTTCCGATTTTTTTTATTTACTCATTGTTATTACATACAACTAAAAACCGATGAAAGCCACAAATATTTCTGCTATGCGGATATAATGGCGAGGGGTCAAGTAGCATTTTACTTTACAAATTTGTTTCCATTTTTAAAAAAATAAAAAAATAAAAAAAATAAAAAAATAATGAGAGATTCGAATATTTCATTCAAACAAAGAAGGAGAGGTGAAAGATACTTACTAAACCCTTTTAAAACTTGTTCAAGTGTCTGCAACAGGGAAAATGGATACTTTTTGCATGCAGATGGTCACCAAAGTAATGGTGATTCGGCTGCCAAAAACCAAGAAACTTAGTTCCAGTGTCGTGTTTTTCGGCTACAATTGGGACTGTGTTTTAGGGAAGAAGCAGAAAGAAAAAGGCTCTTAAATGACCTAATTTTGAAACGGTGTCGTATGAGAGGAGGGAAGAACCCACGCCTCAACCCGTTTGGGAACCCAGGACTGTGCTAAAGCGCCTAAAATGGCATATTTATGTAGCAAGCCCTTCCCAATCACGCTGCATTACTATTAACTCCTTTTTGCTCCTAATTGGTTTTGTTTTCTTAAAAATCTTCCCTAAAGTTTTACTTAATGTTGCATTTTAGCCCAAGTTTCCATGCAGGTTTCAGGATCGGGGATAATTGCAATATTAATCCCTGTGAATTCATGCATGTTAAATGTGGATCCATTTATTATTTGCAACATGTTTTCATTATGGAGTATTCGTTATTTCTACTTTAATTTTTTTTAAAATAATTCATTAGATTTCAGTTATAGCTTTGGGTTTGAGTTTATTTATTTTGTATATCTTGAGTTGTTTTATTAATATATAAATATTTATTTATTTTGTATTATTGATTATTGTTTTTTTTATATTATTGGCAATGTTCATATTAATTGTCTCATTTGTTATTGGTTATTTATTTGTTGTAAATTAAGGTAATTGAACTTTCATATTGCTGTACATCATTTTATATAATATTTTATGTGTTAATATACGTGTATGTACTCCATAATAATTGGTTTTATTCCATGAACATCATTAACATTAAATTATTATGCACATATTTAACCTTTTTTTGTGTGTCCACATGATATATATATATTTGTTTTCTAAAATAAAATCACACGTTATATACATTAATTAAATTTTAACTATACATATACAAAAATTATTAGTATATATAATTTAAGAACATTTTTAAACATTGGTATTTTTATACATATAATTTCTCTTAGATTTATTCACATATTTTATATATTTTTCTTATTCAAAAGGAAAATCCCACACATTTTGTGTATTATTTAAGTTATTATTATACATATATTTAGAACTTATATTTAATTTTTATTCATTATTAAAGCTAAGATATTCTTATACATATATTTTAAAATAAACTCATATAATTGTTTTTTTGTATAAGCTGTGTTTAATTCTATAATTCATATTTTAATTGAATGATATCTTGAGGTACAATTATTTCTAACATTTCTTCACATGTATATGGTACATATTAAATTATTTTACTATGGTATACTTTATTATTTTCATATAACTTTATACAAATATTTTTTTTCTATATGTGTATCCCTTTTTTTTTTAAAGCTTGTCAACCTATATACCTAACTTATTATTTCTTATACAATTTTGATTTCTACATTTCATTCGCTTCACACATATCTTATTGTTTTCTTTATATCTTATGGCATGAATATATATATAATCATTGTATGGTATTCGTCTTAATGATTTGTGAATGGTTCTCCGTATGCGAATGAGATTTGATTATAATCTTTTATATTCAATCGTATATTCTGCTAGTCGATTAATATTATTATTCATCAAGCATCGTACCATCATATGTGCCTTTTACCCTATATCATCGTTTCACTTAATTTTTGAAATGTGGTTCTATAAAGCTCAAATTTTACGGTTTATTTCGTCTTATTTCAAACCAAGTTAATACGTCTTAAGCTAGCTTTATAATCGTTCTTTTAAAATTCCTTAAAGCGAAGATGATGTTCGATATTTAGCAATTCGCGGAATCGTGCCCTAACGTGTTGGGTTGCAATTTTTTGTTTGCTCAAATGATCGGGCTTCCCTTCAAAATTTCATTCATATCTTCTAATTTTTTTAAAAAAAAAAAAGAAAAAACAAAGGCCATATTTGACATTTGACAATTCGAGAACCATGCCCTATCGTGCTGGGTTGGGATTTCTCGTTTGTTCAAAACGATCAAATATTCCTTTATGTTCTCACCCATTTTTTTAAAAAAAAATGTACTTAAAAACGAAGACGATGTTCAATGTTTGGCGATTTGAAAATCGTGCCCTATCGTCCTGGGTTCCGCTTTTTCATTGATCCGGAACAATTGAACATCCCTTCGGGATTTCACTCACATTTTCTAAAATCCTTCAAAATGAAGGTAATGTTCGATGTTTGGTGATTTGAGAATCGAGCCCTATCGTGTCGGGTTGCGCTTCTCCATTTTTCCAAAATAATCGAGCATTTCTTTGGTATTTCACTTATATTCTCTAAGGTGAGGCAATGTTCGATGTTTGGAAATTCGAGGGATTGTGCCCTATTGTGCTGGGTTTTCGTTTTTCGTTGGACCGAATAGTTGAGCATCCTCTTGTTAATTTCAAATTATAAATTTTCGGACGTCGAAACAAAAAGATTTTTGACAATCAACTCGGGTTATTCAACTTTTATTAAAAAGAGTCACATTCCGAAAATCATTTTTTAGACATAAGGACAGTATTTAATTGATTTGGTACCAATTTTGGGCGTAGTGAGGGCGCTAATCCTTCCTCATGCGTAACCGACTCCCGAGCCCAGTTTTCTTAAATTTTCGTAGACCAGAGTCATTGTTTTAGTAAATCGCAAATTTTTATTAAAATAACCAAATCCTTAGGTGATCCGATCACACCCAAAACAAAAAGATCGGTGGCGACTCCCTTATTTCCTTTTTTTTTCAAAAGTCGATTCCCCCGTATTTTCATTAAAATTAAAACTTTAAAATATCTGAAAAAGGGATGGTTTCGACATACATTATGTATGTATGTATGTATGTATAAAATAACAAGGTATGAAAATAAATCTCATATAAATTTTAAAACATAGAATTATATAAAATAGAGTTTTAAAATAGACAAATTATATAATAAAACAATTTTTTTTAAAAATATATATACAAATGAAAGTATAAAATAACAAACTGGGATCATGCAAAATCAATAAAATAATTCAAAATAATATGTTAAATCAATTTGTAAAGATGAATAATAAATAGATTTTAAAAAAATAAAAGAATTACAAAAAAGACTAAAATAATAAAAAAAAACTCAAATTTAAATAAAAAAATAAAATCCAAAGGACAATTTACAAATAAAACCATTAAAACAACATTGAGGACCAAAATACGACGCGCGCAAATCCATAGTGACTAAGAACACTAATATACCAAATTCCAAAATGAAACGTTTAAACACGGACTAATTTGAAACAGGATTGAAATTAAGGGGAGAAATTGAAAGCAAAGGCAAACTATATTAAAACATAACAGAAATGTGGAAGGATCGCGCCCACAATTATCCCCTCCCCATGAGACGCGCGGATCTTAAGGGAATCCGGGTCGGGTCATCGGGTTGTGCCACGAAACGACGACGTTTCAACACCAACATTCACGGCTTAAAATGATGTCGTTTTAATCATGTATATAAACCAACATTAACCCTAAAAATTCATTTGCCAGATTACTCTTTTTAAAAAAAAAACTTTAAAGCTTTTTTCTCAAAACCCTTTTAGCCTCCCTGCCCCTTTCAGTTGACCCATGGCTTCACCGACGCCTAATACGCCTCCACCTCCGTCGCGGTTTTAACCAGGTCCATCGGGATCTGTCAACCTTTGGGTCGGAGAAGCGATCGTGGACTAGATCGCACCAAATAACAGATAAGAATTTTTTTTTTTTTTTACATTTGTGGGATTGATTCAAAATAGAGTAAGAAATAGAAGAGGAAAATCTGAACGAAAATCGATGAATGAACCACCTTTAAGTCTATTTTCTTTCTGTATTCGATTGTTATATATGCATTCGTGAAAAAAAAGTCCCTCTACACTCTTTACAATCGGCTTTATATAGCCGGAAAAAAGAAATGAAATTGCAAATTTTTTTATATTTTCTGTTTTTCAATGCTATTTGTTGTCATTGTTGCTGTGACTCGATTCCTTCTCGCAGGTTCTGCTGATGTGGAGATGGCCGTACAGAGGAGAAGACTGTGATGTGGAGACCGATGCGAGGCTGGGGCGCAAGGGTGACCTAGGGTTTCCTAGGTTGGCTGATTGTTTAGGTTTTGGGCCATGGGTATTAGGCTTGACAATCGGGTTTCGAATTTGGGTCAAGGCTATTTGGGTTGTTTTATGTAATTGGGTTGGTTTTATTTTTGGTTTGGGCTTCGAGATTTGTATTTGGACTTATGGAGACTGTAACTGGACTTTTAATAGTGTTTTTTTTTACTGTTTACTTTGTTTATTTTGGATAATTTAAGGGCCCGGGCAAAATGGACCTATTACATTGATCAGTTGGCACTTCGTACTTGAGTTTAGCATTTTTTTTATGGTATGATACTTTTTTTTATTTATTTTGCAAAAGCTATACATTTTAGTATCTAAAAGTAACAGTGTTAACTTTCTAATATTTAATTCGAGTTTTAAGGTTACTTTGATGAAAGTTAATCTCTAATTAAACAAAACCTTTAAACTATATTTAACAAATTAAGCAAATTCGCAATTGATACTAAATTTATTTTATTAACAAAACTATCAAAATCTAAACCTAATAATATCAACAATTAATTAAATCAACTTCGAAGTTTAAATTAAACACAAAAAAGTCTGTTTTATTACTTTTTAAGTACAAAAATATGCAACTTTTGTTAAATATAAATATCACATTAAAAATAGAGTGTTTATTTGGTGTTTCAGAAGGAAAATTTGTGGGGTTTTGAGCTTACTATATTTTGGGGGAAATATAGCATCTCATCAACCTTAGTCCAAATGGTGGCATCACATGTTCACAATAAATGGGGGTATCAATGCCAAGTTGAATATTTATCTAACCCAAAGAGATAAACATGTAGCATATATAATCCCATAAAAAAATTAATGTCCAACAACAAAATTAATAATTTTCTATTAAATTGGTATGTGTTAAAAAGTTTTAAATTGATAACATCATTAATGATCTTTTGTTAATTTAAGCACATGTCATTCTAATATTCAAATGTTTAATGTTAAAATTTTAATTGATAACAAATGTTTGAATTTAACATAAATTTTTTTTTTAAATCAGATAATTCCAAAAAGGTGTACTGTAATTACCAAAGAGCTGAGGTCAGTGCTTGGGTAACACTAAAAAATTGACATTTATCAATAGGCTACGTTGAATATGATATTCCAATGACGAGATTCCTTTTGGATGATTTAAGGAACAAAAGCCAATATGCTAAAATCCAAATTCAATAAAGCCATTTTGATGATGACCAACTCTACAAAAAAAAAAAAAAAAAGTCATTTATGCTAAAACAAAAATGGTCCACTGGCATCTGCTGAGAATTTTAACAAAGCTTTCAATTGGCTCACGGTATTGGATCCAACACTTTATAACTTTACAAAGCCCAAGTTTGCAATTTGACCTATTGGGGAATGTGACTGGCAGGACTTGAACTTTGGCATTTGGGCGCCGACTAAGAACTTTAACCACTTGCTCCATCGGGTGGTCTTGAATTGTTGCATCAAACAAATGCAACCCTACCCCCCATTAACTTGGCTGAAATGCTTTGGTTTTCTGCCTTGCCAATTTTCCATCAATTAGCCTAAGGAAGATCCATGAAGTTGGGACTAAGTTGGAATTAGAAACCAAATATGCGCATAAGATTAAGAAAGTTAACAACTTATATTCTCCAAATAGGAGAAAATGATTAGTGGATACTTGATGTTCTTTTGCTTTCAAAGTTCAAGGTGCTAAAATTTCATTGAAAAGCATTTGATTCCCATGCCATCTATTTCCCCTTTTTCTTTTTTCCCTTCACTTTGTTCTACTTTTCAATGGATTTATATGGCAAAGGCATAAGGGAATCGGAGTCACTCAAAAAAGGATATATAATCTTTCTATTTTAAGGCCTACCGACCCTTCAATTTCAATAATAAAACCCATACGGTTTCTCAATTTTAGTCTGGCCCAAGGCTAAACAACATTTATCAAACTAAAAGGGATTAGTTGCATCAGACATCCTAAATTAGTCTCCAAACTTCAAAACGTTCCAATTGAACTTTTAAAGTATCAATATTATATCAATCAGGTCTTTTCCTTAATCGTCAGCTTAGGTATTAAACGTTAGATCAAACCTAATATGGAGCATATTTAAAATATATTGATCAAATTTTTAACACGTTTGTACCTGTAGAGAATTCTTTTGTTAAAGTGAGGAGACTTCACATAGATACGGTGGAGAGAAAGATTTGAGCAGAATTAGGAAACAAGTGGTTGTGGTGATGGAAGCAATAGGTAACAAAAGAAAGTAAAAGTTACTATAGTTGTTGTGATTGTTTAGAGAAAATTATAGAGAATTTAGAGTATGCTTAAGTTTGTCAAAATATCAAAAAATTCCAAATGAAATGTTCAAGCCTCAATTTTTAAGCCTTAGAAGGAAGTTATTAACAAATGGTTATAGAAAAAAGTAGGACTTAACATGCTAAAGTACTAGATAATGGGATTGAAAGAAATTAGTGAATGTATTTCTAAGAAAGAGGGAAATTACAAATACCAGGCGAAAGTTACACTCACGTATCATATTTGGTAAGTAAAGTGTTACTTGTATGATCAAATACAAGTGTACTCTCTATTTACCAAGAGAGAAAGCACTTGTATTTCACGAAAAGGTTAAAAAGCATACTCCATGTCCGCATTTTGAACCTCCAAGATATCTCAACAATGAAGCAACCTAAGAACCCTGCCAACTTTCCCATGTTAGTTCTACAACCTTTGCTTAGTTACTTTTAATTAAGTAATATGAAGTACCAAACTACCAGGGAGCTTTTCACATTGTGGAGTGAGAGCGTTGTTAAAAAGGAGACACCTTGCAAGGAATTATACTTCCTATGCCTACTGCCAATAGTGGTGGAGCCACCAAGAGACCTAGGGGTGGCCTCCCTGGATTTAAGATTTTTCAATTTTCCTCTTTATATACATACTATACCCCTCCCAAATATAGAAGTAGGCTCCTCCAATATTTTTATAGTATTAAAAACAATATTAAAAAAATTATTCTTGTTAAAAACAAAGAAAAAATCTTTTTGAAAAAAATCAAATTTTGAGGAGTAAAAATTGGAGTATGAAAAGAGCGATCACCATTCTTGGCACTCACACTACTTTCCTCATCTCTCCTCCTTGTAAAAATTGGAATAGAAAAAAATTTTTAGGTAACACGTCTAATTTTAGTTCGGCCTTCCCAAAATTAACATCCTGACTTCACCATGACTGCCAAGCACATAGACAATTGTTCATGCAGTAAGCATATGCGTATTTAATTTTTTTTAGGTATCATTCACGGTTGTTTTATAATTTATGTTCGAAATTCGAGATTATCCCTCTCAACAATGCTGTCTTCAAAATTTGCATCTCCCCTTAAAAGAGCAATATACATTACCTTTGCACTCATTACTAATTGATAAAATAATATTAACGACACATTTTAGATATGCTCCATGTCAAATTCAAACTATCTTTCAAAAAATTATTGTTGAAATATTTATCATTCCTTTCATTATCATTTCATAAATCAGAGTTGATAGGCAACAAAAACAAAACCCTAATTATTTAAGGTGGTTTAGATTTTGTACATAAAAGCATGTGGCCATCTCATCGTCCAAGCGTTTCGTTC
Organism: Gossypium longicalyx; assembly: GCA_025698465.1. Classification (NCBI taxonomy): domain Eukaryota; kingdom Viridiplantae; phylum Streptophyta; class Magnoliopsida; order Malvales; family Malvaceae; genus Gossypium; species Gossypium longicalyx. The sequence continues at coordinate 28,773,241 of CM047006.1, read as the reverse complement.
CCCAATCATACACTCTTTTATATATATCTCTTCATTAAATACAATGTGGCTGCACCTGCCCTTTCACATTCAATTAAGGATGCTGCTGCAAATAGCTTAAACGTGAAAGCCCCTTTGAGGTCTCTTTCCACATTTGGCTGCAACGAAACAACCAATTGCTTTCATCTGCTTTGATAAAATTTCCCTATAAGGCCCATAAATATATTGTTTATTTCAAACAAGTCCACTTTGAATTTTCATGTAATCATTGTCAAACTATAAATATGTAGGTAAAAGTATCATGGAGGCCCTTGTACTAAGAGTCAGATTGTATTTTGCCTCTTCTACTAAAAGAATGAGCAAATTAGTTCCTATACATTAAATCAAAGAGAAAATTGGTGCTTCTGTTAGAAATTTCATTCATTTATACTGTTAAAAATTGGTCTATGTACATCAGAATGAGCTACAAGTGGGACACACCGTGTAACTTTATGGTTAAGTCACACCAATTTTTAATAGTAAAAATGAATGAAATTTTTAACCAAAAAAAAAACTAGTTTGCTCTTTAATCTAACATACAGAGACTAATTTGCCCAATTTTTGAATAAAGGAAGGAAAACTGCAATCTAACTTTTAGTATAAAGGCTCTATAGTACTTTTATCAAATATGTATGTATATTGAGTAGGAGATCATGTATCAATCAATAGGACAATCTAATTAGGAATTTCATATCTTTACGTTATTGAAATTAAGAAATTAGTTTTTTTTTTAATTTATCAAAATTTAGTTAGTGTATTTTATAAAAATCGAAAAGTTGGTCCAATTGAATAATACTCTCAAACCTTGTCATTAATAGTTGACTTAAAACTGGTAACTTTATATGCATTCAAGTATTTAGTAAAAATCAACAACTTGAAAATTCATATGCTACAAACTAATAAAAATTTGATGGAATTTTAGCACAATTAGCATTGTTGTTATTATAGTAATTTGAAACATATGAACTCAAATATATTTAAGTGCATTTTTTCTCCTATTTAAGGGTTAGAAAAAAATTATAAGTTGTAGAAAATAATTTTCCCATTTTATAAACTACAAAAATCAAAATTTGAAGGGTCAAACATTAATTTGTGTGGCATTACTAAGCATCGAAAATTTAGATAATAATTTAGATGTTGATTGGATATGCATTAAATTACAATATTAAAAGTAAGATATTGATTGGTTGAATTTTTAAATTAATTTATTGAAACCTTGAAAATTCATATTTTTTCATATTTTACACAAATACAAGTTTTGAGGAAAGGGAAAAGGTTGAGAACCCTCTTGGTAGCTCATGGGAGAACCTTTAATAATATTACAAATTCAAAGACAATAATTTGCAAACAAAACAAAGCTTTGTAATAAAATAAAATAAAAAAACATATAACCAACTACTTGAAACTAAAGAATTATAATCCAAGTTCATGTTTTTTTCTTTTCTTTTTGTGTATTAATAAAGGCACATTGAAAGCTTAACTCTTTGAACTAGAAGCTGGCGGTTGTTGCATTTGTTGATACATAGCAGCCATTCTACTATAAGCATCCATAGTCATCGGTTGTGATTGACTAGCAAGGAATGTAGATAAAGGGTCTGTCATTGAAGCAGCTTGTTGTAACCGATCATTGTTGTTAGAAACATCCCAAGGTGTATTCATTGTCATAAAAGGATTAGACAAAACAGGTGAGATACCAATGATGTTTGGTCGGCCCATGAAATTCATGTCCATAACACTCATCCCCATTCCCATCGGTGCCATCATCGACATTTGAAGTTGTTGTTGCAACATCATCGATGGTAAGTTCATCCTACTCATCACTTGGACTTGTGCTTGTAATTGTTTTAAGTATTCAATCACTTCATCTAACATTGAAGCTTTGTCTGTCTGTAAAATGGTAATAAACATTAAGATTATATCAATGTATTGCATGCATGACCAAGTCTTGTGTCATTAGTTAGCTGTTTTTCAAAGGCAAATGACAGATTTTCAGACATGTCGAGGACCAAACAAGGGGCCTACCATGAAAGGGTATTTATGTGGTAGCAGGTGATTGTCGCCACACCTATCAACCCTCTGTCAAGTTGTCCCCCTTTGGCAAATGTGGCTTAGGATCATTTGCAACAGTCCCGAAATTCCAACAAGCAATTTGTAGGTAATATATATATATTTTTTGCGCCGGGGGGGGGGGGGAGGGGGATGGGGTTTGGACCACATACATATAATATGTTGTTCTATGTCTAAAAAATAGATCTCCTAATCATGTGAAGTAAATGTTGGATATTTTTTATTCATGGGATTTATATATATATTTTTAAATTACCCATATTAAATAATTTGTTCCATAAAATATGTATATACATACCATCTAAGATAAGGATAAGCTTGTCGATTGAGTCTTAGTTCATTTGGTATCGATATTGTTATCAGTGTAAAAAAGACGTAGATTCGAGTGCGCTGAAGCGCATTATCCTCTTATTTAAAGATTGGGAAATAATTAAAGATAGTTCTAAGCATTGTATCAAAAATCAAAAACTAAAAATTGTGATTAAATAAAAATATGAAACCTGAATAACTTACAAATAACATATTAAATAATGAAAGAATTATTATTATTTTTTACTTTTTTGTCAATAATCCATGAAAAGAACCCAAAAAGAATCTAAAAATTATGAAGATTTTTTTTCAATTTTCCTAAAATACTTGCTTGTAGACCACAAAAAAAATGTAAATATAATATAATATAATATAATAATAGAAAAAATGAAAATAAGACCCCACAAAATTATTGGGTGACAGTGAAGTGTAAGAAGACTTCCAAAATAACACCAATAAAAGTATATTATTTGATTGGTCAGCCTTTTTTTTATTCTTCCTTTTATTTTCTCTATTATTGTATATCTTAGGTGGGTCCATTTATTTAAGGATCTTTCCTAAAATCTTTCCAATATTGTTTTGAGATAAATAATCTCGAATTTCGAATAAAATTAAGGTGACAAATATAAAAAAAAAATTATTTTTAAAAGAAAATTTCAAATACAAAAGAAAAACACTTATAGGATAAAGTCTGTATTTTGTAAGTAGAATATATATATATATATATTATCATGTGCAGTACTGTACTCAAGCTTCTTTTGACCATAGCCAGTGTTTGCAGGGTTTTTAATTGAACTGCATGGATTTTTATTTATCAATACAACTTGTCTATTTCCTAAAATGTTTAATATTTTTTATTTAAATTTATATTAAAATCTATTGAAAAATAAAATAAAACATACCTTGCTTGAATTAGGTACCAATTTCTGTAATGTTTTCATCCTTTGATTTATCTTATCTCTTCTTTTCTGAGAAAAAAAAAAAAAAAAAGGATAAATATTCATTATAGAGAAAATTAAAAAATATATATTTATTGAGCATATTTAGAAAAAGTGAAGTTACTTTATTATATATGCTTTTTTTAACCGAGCACTCACAGTTTGGCAACTAGCCTAAATATCGAATCCAATCATTTTTAACTCAAAAAAATAAATAAATAAAAAATTATATATTAAATTTAAAGAGTGTTAAAAATGTCATGAATAGAATAATTAAATAAATATAAAATTTTGATGCGAATTAATTAAGTGGGAATAGACTTACACGTTCAGATTGGTTATGGATAGCTGCAGCTCTGCTCCTTTTTGTTGAAATGGAAGATTTCATAGTTTCTTTTTTGTCTTCCTCACCTGTCTCCTCCTTTAACACACAAATTTTAAAAATAAAAATAAAATCAAATTACATGCACATGCACATGCACATGCAATAATAAATAATAATATTGATTGATTATGGAGTTCTATGGGACAACAGACATGTCCCGATAATGTGTTTTTGTAAGACAAGAAAATAATTGTAATAAATAATCGAATAGGACTTTGCCTGAGGTTTACTGTGAGAAGCTGAATCATGATCATTATCTGTTGCAGTCTTCGTGTTTTCAATGGAACCATGTGAAATAGAAGTGAAACCAACACCAAAATCTTTGTCGTACGTATCGATGGTCACGTTCCGGTGACTGTCTCTTCCGAACGTGGCACTGGCACTTGCGCTTTGTTCCCATTCCGGTGGTGCTACCTGTACACGCGCCGCCTTTGCGCGTTTCCTTGTGTCATCGTCTTGTGTATTAACCGTCCCACTACAGGATCCTACCCTAGTGGAACATCCCATCATACAAGTTCCACCACCAACAAGACGCGGCATAGATTCCAACACGTGTGCGGTGGTGGTCTTGTCTTCTGAACAAGGAACTAAAGCATCCATAGTCATGGTGGCTGATGAAGACGCCGCCGCCGCCGAAACACGGTGGTGGTCCAACCATACCAATTCATCCCCACCAACACCGACAGAATCCTTACTACCATATGGAAAACAAGTAGCCTGGTTCACTATAGACTCTAAAGTGCCACCGCCACCGCCACCGCCACCGGCTTTTGGTTTATCCCAAGTGGTGGCGTTTAGTTGTTTAGCCACCACACGCGGCGGACCTAAGCTGTGCATGGCTAGTTGCCCGTTTTCCCATGTTAATTCAGCGACTTCATAATCTAACCTGCAAAAACAAAATCATGCACCACCGGCAATCAAAACCAGTAAATTAACTTACACGTTATGTAAATAAAAACGAAGGGTTTTTCTCTTTTGTGTACATGGGAACATCAGGGGCCGTGGAATTTGAGTTGAAGCGGAACGAGTGATGGCGAGTGGCGAGTGGATTGTTGTCATCCAGTTCCCAACTCGGAACACACTGACTCATTTTCTAACAAAAATCCGTTTTGCTTGACAAATTTTCAAGTCTCAATGGGATTTGAGAATGGATTCATATAATATAGTGGGAACTGAGAAATAAATGGTGTACCCCCACCCCCCCTAGTCTTTATGATTTTGGAGATAAGAATCAAAATGAATTGATGAGAGAGAAAGAGAAGGGATTCTGGTCCATATATGGTAAAATAGTTAAAATGGGAAATTAGGAAATGTTGAAAATAATAAGCACAACACGAATCTTGAAGATATGTTGTTGATAAAAGTAATTACACAACAGTAAAATTAACATGAATGATACCGTATGATATAAAACTATCATTTTTCCAATAATCTTCGCTATAAAAAAAAAAATAGATTAAAAGAAGGTAGGAAACAAAAGGCTCTCAAATTAAATATCAAGTAGTATTGTGGTGGACAACATATTGAACAGTCAAGTAACTACGCAGCATGTCAGAAAGCACTGAAAATAACAAAACTAATTAGGTTAAAATCAAGTTGCACAAAAGAGGTAGTCACAAATCTTAAAAACATCAATTTTTAAGTAGTAAAATGAAGATGAATGATAGTTTAATGTATTAAAAGAATTAATAGGGTACAAATTGATGATGGTGATAACAAGTGATATATCTATTGAGACACAACAGCAGGAAAAGAGCCCAAAATTAAATATCGAGTGGAATTATGGTGCAGGGGATATACATAAAGGACGACATATTGGACAATAAAGTAATTATAAGGGACATTGCATTATTAGTGATAGAATTTACATTCCACCTTTAAATATGATATTATAAATATGATATTATTGAAAGAGGTAGTCTCGAATTCTGAAAATATATATTTTTATAAATCAATAAACGAACATGAAAAATACATTAATCATACCAAAACAAAAACTACACGGATGTTTCGAGACCCATCACCTTAGGTTGAATTGTAATTTTTTGTTTTGCAATTAAGCTATCTTTTATTTCCATTTTAAGGTCTATGAAAATGAATCGTTTTGAGATTTGTAATTACTCTTTCTAACAATATCATCTCTAAAATTCGAATATAAATTTGCTTTCTAAAAATGCAATATATATTACCATTGCAACTAACGTTATGATTCAACACAGATAAAAGTACTCTTTAATGAGCGATTTGCATAAGGTGTTGTTGGGATCGACCCGATTAAGCAACAAATAAAAAAATAGCGGAATAAATTGAGAAATTGAACACACAAATTTAACGTGAAAAAACCCCTCCAAAGACGATAAAAAACCACGGACAAAGATAATTTTGCTATAATGGCAAAAGAACGAAGAGTATAAAAGATAGAAATAAAAACTAAACCCTGAAAACCCGAAAACAAAGAATCCTCAAAACGTAAACACAAAATTCTCTAAATGTGTTATGAGTTCTAATCTCTAATGGGTGTATTTTCTAAGGTTGTAAAAGAATCTATTTATAGGCTAAATTCATAGGTCAAATAATAACAAAACAAACTAGACTAATTAGAGTTTGATTGAAACAAATAAACAGAGTTTAATTAAAAGATTATTTCTCAAATTTGACTGAAATAGGAGTCATACTCAACAAATCTCCACCTTGACTCATATTTCCACAACGCCATCTTTGCCAAAGCTCGTCACGAGCCTATCTTGAACTATGCAGGGAATTAACTAAGTCAAATCTTTACTTAAAAACTGGAAGACTTCTAGCCTTGGACTTGTACACTGCCAAATCAAAATTAACTCGGGTCTGGTTTCCACAAACACAGTGTCCTAACTTTTCAAAACCTGCATCCAAAAGAGAATATCTCTTCAACGAAACGGTCATACCTTTTTCCCTCTTATGACCAAGTTACCTCCGCTCCAAACAAGTTGACTTTGATTCCGTAATGGACGAGGGACGTCCAATTTAACCGGTCACTGTAAAACCTTCTAGAATATAAAGATTGTTGGTTGTTTTACCTTTTAACAAAACAAGAGCTCCACGAGATACTTTAATGTTGCTCGACTCGATATTGATTCTGCATCCTTTCAAGTCAAAAATACTCAAGGAGATGAGATTCTTTCATAAATCAAGTACATTCCTGACATCTGAGAGTGTCCTAATCGTCCCATCATGTATCCTAATTTTAACAGTGCCAATACCAATTAAATTACTAGATGAATCGTTTCCCATGCACACAACTCCACTTCAATCGAATTGTATGTGGAGAACCATTCTCTATTGGGACATATGTGGAAAGAACATCCCGAATCTAGGATCCACTTGGACTTGAGTTTGGAGTTATCGCTCATTGACACTAACAAGAAATCATCACTGCTTTCATCAGCCAAATTAGCACCAGCTACATCTTCTTCGTTACTCTCAACAGCTCTTTTATTTTACAGTTTATAACAATCTGCTTTGATGTGACCTAACTTTTTTACAATAGCGACACATTTTGTCTCATTTCTTTGATGCTACCAAAACAGAAGCTTGCTTATCTACCTTGCTATCCAAACCAAACTCATTGTCGAGTTTGTCTCTACTCAACAAATGACCATTCACATCTTCGAACGAGAGTTTGTCTCTGCTATAAATCAGGGTCTCCCAAAAAAACTTTTATGAAGGGGGTAAAGAGCACAATAATAGCATAGCCTGATCTTCACTATCAATATGAACCTCAACGTTCTTTAAATCATTTAAAAGAGTAATAAATTGATTGATGTGATCTCTAAGAAGCTCACCTTCGTTCATGCGAAACATAAATAAATGTTGTTTCAACACTAAACAGTTAGCTAGAGACTTAGTCACATAAAGAGTTTCTAACCTTTTCCACAAGGCGGATGAGGTTTTCTCCATCAATACCTCTTGTAATATCGTATTCGCGAGGCACAATTGGATTGTAGACAAGGCCTTTTCATCAAGCTATTCCCATTCTGTTTGATTTAGATTCTCAGGCTTTTTCTCGGTAACAACCTTTTTCAAGCCAGTTTGAACTAGAATTGCCATCATCCAAACTTGCCACAGATTGAAATTTGGCTCACCACCAAACTTCTCAATTTCAAACCTTGTTGCTGCCATCTCTGAATGGGTTGATCTATGAAAATTGAACTAGCTCTGATATCACTTATTGAGATCGACCCGATTAAGCAACAAGTAAAAAATAACGGAATAAATTGAGAAATTGAACACACAAATTTAACGTGGAAAAACCCCTCCAAAGAGGATAAAAAACCACGGACAAAGATAATTTTACTATAATGGCAAAAGAACGAAGAGTATAAAAGATAGAAATAAAAACTAAACCCTGAAAACCCGAAAACAAAGAACCCTCAAAACGTAAACACAAAATTCTCTAAATGTGTTATGAGTTCTAATCTCTAATGGGTGTATTTTCTAAGGTTGTAAAAGAATTTATTTATAGGCTAAATTCATAGGTCAAATAATAACAAAATAAACTAGACTAATTAGAGTTTGATTGAAACAAATAAACAGAGTTTAATTAAAAGATTATTTCTCAAATTTGACTGAAATAGGAGTCATACTCAATAGGTGTGAATCTACTTGTTAATGAAAATCTTTATTGAGAGTCATTTTCTTTATTACCTACAAATGTAATGGAAAGTGTTTCGGATGAAAAAAAAAATTAAAGTCTAAAATTGAATTATAAATTTAAGGTCAAAATATAATTTTATCATTTATTAATATATTTTTTTTAAAATCAACGTATAATTTTCCCATTTTTGAAAGAAGGTTCTTACTTGCTACCCTTGGTATAACCCCTTATATGAAATTGTTAGGCAACCAATAGGTCATTGAATCATCTAGAAGGAGATCTTCGGCCCAATAATTTCCTCAAAGTAGGATAAAAGTTCATCAACCTTGTAAATGACAGTTTATACACAACACATAAATAAAAGATCTAGTCATAATATTACGTTTTATACACAACACGTAAATTCTCATCAACAATACATTCTCCAAATTTAATGAGGATAAAAAAGGAAAAAGAATATTGAATGGAAGTTGTATGGGCTGGTAAAGTTGAAAAAAGATCCACAATGGGCTTTGTCTTAGGCCCATAAACTTCATTCAAATGAAATTAGAATAATCCCCACATTCGATTAAGTTAAATGCTTTTAGTTGTCTTGCACTATTGGACCTAAAAAAACCATATATTATATCTTTACAAAATCTATATAATTTCTCAATTTATTTTATTTTTATTAAAAAGTAAATAAACAAATATTGCATATTATTATCAATGAACGTATTATCTACTTATTAATAGGTTAAAAATAAGTTATTAATAATTTTAGACATTATATAAAAAAATTTATTAAAATAATAAATAAATAAACACACGAGTTGTTTTTTTTTTTATAAGAAACAAAGATGACATGTTACACAAAGGCATAGCAATGATTACTAATTTTGATTTAACACAAAAACAAAGAAACCAATGATTCGATGCTTCTTTTTCCAAAAATAAAATAACATTGAAATTATTTTAAGGTTAATATATTATTTAGTATTTAAATTTAATTTTTTATTCAAATTTAGTTTTAATATTTAAAATAGGAATATTTGAGACATGAATTTTTTTTATTTCGATTAATTACTTGTGTTTTTTTATTTACCAAATATTCTTTGCTCCACAATTTGAGGTACTAAATTAAACATTAAAATTAATCTCAAAAACTAAATTAAAATAATAAAAAAAATTAAATACTAAATTAAATAATAAAATTTAATTCATGTACCAAATGATATATTAACCTCTTACTTTATGCTTAGGTTAGATTAGGTTGAATATTTTATTTTTTTGGCATTAATGACTATTTTTTGTATTTTTTAAATTCAATCTTTCCTTTCCTTGAAAAAAGCTCATAGACTTTCTTTTTCTTTTTTTTTTTAAATGATTGCTTATTTTAAAACTCAAACAATAATGATAATTAATCACTAATAAATTGATCAAAATAATATTTTAAAATAATAAATTCAGACCCAAAAAAAAGACTGTCCAAAAGAAAAAAAGTTGAAACAAAATCTTATCCAACAATATAAAGTGAAAGCTGTTAATTGTAAGAAACATATGTCAAAGAGACAATCTTTGAAGCTTCTATAAATCACACCGACATTAAAGAAACATAAGTTATTTTTTAATTTAGATTATCAAAATTTTAATTAATTTAATTTTTTTAAAAAATTTAACCCTCAATCTCTATATTTTTTTAATAATTATAAAAATATAAAAATATCTAAAAAAAAAGTATATTGTTATATTTTAAAATTTTAAATTTTTAATTAATATTTTTATGAGAAAGGAGTAAAAAATTAAAATTTACTTCACAATAAGACAATGTTAAGACAAAGCAGATTAAACTAATTAACTGCTAATAAGACAAATTACTTGTTTTATACTTTTTGGGTTTTATAAAGACAAACAAAAATCAGAACTTTACGAAAATGTCACAATCACCGGAATCACCGAAATCCCCAAATACAAACCCTAACCCTAATTCAGACCAGGATTATTTAAACTTGGAACCACCCCCATCGCTAAAATCCAAGTGGAAGCCTAAAGCTTTAAGCTTACCAGACATTTGGGTCAAAGAACAAGCTTTAAAGCATGTTATTTACAATATGCAGCAACAGTTCAGCCGTACGCCGTCAAGTTCGCCGCCGTCGGAGCCTGATTTAACGTCGTTTCAGTCATTTCCTTTAGACCCAATTGAACCGGACTACAGTTCTCTCCTCTCCGACGTCGTACTACTCGGAATATTCTCGAAGCTTCCTGTTTCACAGCATGTTTCAAATTCCTTGGTCTGCAAGCGTTGGTTGTACCTTACCGGCCGGTTAGTTCAATCCCTTAAGGTTAAAGATTGGTCCTTTATTTCATCGGGTCGGGTTTTTAATCGGTTCCCTAATTTGACCGATTTAGACCTCGTTGGTTCTTGTATTCAGATGCCAAAAGATTCCGGCGTGTTAGTGACCCATAAAACGGTGTCGGTTTATGTGGATACTAGTTTTACCTTTGCCGGATTTCTCGGAAAAGCGGCACTTCTGCCGTTGAATGTGATTGATACAGGGCTTGCAATGGTAGCCGAAAAGTACCCGAATTTACGCCGATTAGTAGTGATTGGAGCAAGTGAGGAAGGGTTAAGGCAAATTGCGGCACGGTGTTATACTTTGCAAGAACTTGAGCTACATTGTTGTGGTGATTTAGCTTTGAAAGGTATTTCCGGGATTAAAAACTTACAAGTGGTGAAATTGATCGGTTTGGTTAATGGGTTTTACGATTCAACCGTATCAGATATCGGGTTAACGTTATTAGCTCAAGGCTGTAAAAGGTTAGTAAAGCTTGAGCTTTGTGGATGTGAAGGGAGCTATGATGGGGTTAAAGCAATTGGACAATGCTGTCAAATGCTTGAAGAATTAAGCTTTTATGATCATAGGATGGATGGTGGATGGTTAGCCGGGCTTTCATACTGCTCGAATTTGAAGACTTTGAAGCTCAAGTCTTGTAAAAGTACCGATACGAGTCCGGGAGCAGACGAGCATTTGGGTACTTGTTTGACACTCGAAGAGTTGCATTTGCAACAGTGTCACATCCGGGATAAGCAAAGTGTTAAAGCTTTGTTTTTGGTTTGCGAGAATGTTCGAGCTATTGATTTTCGGAATTGTTGGGGTTTGGATGATGATGTGTTTAGCCTTGCAAGTATTTGTAGGTATGAAGCTCTTAATTTTTTCCATAAGCATTATATATATACTCGATATCGCATATATATTCTACTAGGTGCCAAAGTCCTAATACTGCATTGGTGTAGCGTTAATTCAGCCTGTATGTTGTTAAGAAATTGGTGATCTTATTCGAGAATGGCGTTAGTGTTAACTGAGTTATGAGGTAAAAATTAGTAATTGAATTGTTTGACGACCAGTCTTATTATTGCAGTTACATGGTAGAAAATTTAGGCAGTGACGGTTGATTTGATCTTAAATTTTCTGGCAAGTTGAGTAGCTGAAGAAGGGGATATATGTTCATGGTGTGCCTTTAAAACATATGTTCCGATACAAGTACGTGTCAAACAGAGAATGTCATTGGTCTTACAGAGTCTATTATTATACCTATGTCTGATTATGCGTTGAACACAAGTAGCTTTGCTTCGAGTTCTAACTTGCGAAAATCGTCTTTTGATAGGAGAGTGAAGGTTCTTTCTGTGGAAGGATGCTCGTTGGTGACGATAAAAGGTCTAGAATCGGTACTACTTTCTTGGAAAGAGCTTCAACAATTAAGAGTAATGTCATGTAATAACATTAAAGATACGGAAGTGACACCGGAACTTGCAACCTTGTTTTCAATGCTTAAAGAGTTGAAATGGAGACCGGATTCCCGATCTCTGCTGTTGTCAAATCTGGTAGGGACCGGAATGGGAAAGAAAGGTGGTAGATTCTTCCAGAGGTCTAAGGATTGATGTTTCATCTTTACTTCATTATTTTAATTTGTATTAACTTTGTCTGACTCCAAAAGTCAAGTAATGGAGAAAACATTTGACTTTCTTGTTAATGTATTTTAGTGGAGTTGTACCATTACATTGTTGAAGATTCGTTGACAATTAGTGATCTGACTTTTTAGCTGATGTAAACATAAAGGGTAGTCATTATATACACGTTTTACCGTTGTTGTTTTTTCTTTTTTCTTTTTTTTGTATTTGGGATTTGGGACCTCTCTTCTTTTCCATTTCATTTCCTCATTTATTTAGGTTGAATTTTATAAATGATTTATCGTATTAGACTTCAGATTTTTTATTTTTATTTTTACTTTTTTGAGTTAAATAAAACTATTTAATGAATTGAGATTGTACATTGAACAGACATTTGAATGTCAAATAAACACCTAATATTTGATGCCAAGAACGGAGATGACTTGTAAAATCTGATTCTTCTTGTTTCTTAATATCCCATCATGGCCTTAGGGATAAAAAATTAAACTACCAAATAACAGTTGTAAGTAGAGAATTAACGCTTTCAAATAAATAATTATAACATTCATTCAATAAATATTTTAAAAACCTTTTCTTTTTTTTTTTATTATTATTGGACTTATCATTGTTTGTACAATTTTATATCTGTTTTGTCTATTATTTATGAACAATTATATGATGAAAAAACATCAAACACGAAATGAACCCAAACAAACTTAAAAATAAATGAATAAAATCTATTCATTCAAACTAGGTTCATTTACAACCCCCCTAATAAACTTCTGCAAGTGTTTTTTTTTTTTTTTTTTTTTTTTTGGTTGTTTACAGGATACTAAGTTCAAACAACAATAAGACATGATATACAGATGTAATAACAATGGAGAATTTTTTTTCCCTATTACATTACATGACATGACATAAACAATAAAAATAGAAACTTTAATGTGCAGTTTCAGATACCCAACCAGAAACCATACCCTCATCCACAGGTTTGAGACCTCCACATGATCTTGCAACCGATTCAAACAGTTTCTCAATCTCAGGTGCACACCTTATGAATGAACGATTCCAAAAATTGTATCTTGGATTCTGAATTACAATAAATATAAGCATTAGCAAAATTTTGAAATTGAGTTTCTTAGCTTTCCTTCAGCCCCAATGTTTACACAAAATATTAAAGTCGTAATATTTTGTTTGATTCGTGTTTACACAAAACATTATGAGATTTGTAATAATTTATGTAATTAGATCATTATAATAAATTGTATAACTGAGTTAACGTTTTACGTAATTGTGTAATAACACAACATTACAAAAGTTGTAATAATTTATGTAATTAAATAATGTTCTATATAGTTGGAACTAATGGAAAACTTATATTAGAAAGCTCACGGTAGACCTTCGTACTAAGAGTCGGATTGAGTTTTTACCCTTCTACTCAAAAAATAGGCAAAATAATCCAAGCACGTTTAGATCAAAGAGCAAATTGATCCTTTTGTTAAAAATTCCATCCATCTCTACTGAAAACTGGTCACTGTATGACAACATAAGGTACACGTGACGTGTAACTGTCTGGTTCACGTCAACTTTTAACAGTAGAAATAGATGAATTTTTAACAAAAAAAAAGACTATTTTACTCTTTGGTCTAACTTACAATGACTAAATTACTCATTTTTTGAGTAAGAAGGGCAAAATACAATCTGACTCCTAGCACAAGGGCATCCATAGTATTTATACCGAAAGATGATTCATACAAGAAAAGGTCCAAATAATTTTACCTTTATGAGCTCAATGAAGGTAATGAGGAGACCCCATGGATGTGGTTTATTAACAATTAGCCGTTCCAACAGAACTCTTGTAATTTGCTCTTGGATAATTTCCTGTACAAAACAGTTGTTTATTCACAACAAATTTCAAAATGAGAAGTGGGGGAGATACATCATAATGTAATACAATCAAAACAAAAAATTTTCACCTGATTTGCTTCAGCAAATGAGTATAGCAAGATGAAGGAGAAGTAATGTGTATGGCTGTTTGGATATCGCAATTGGTTAGCAATTGCATTAAGGAAAAGATAACGCCCCTCCGTATCAAGGTCCCCTATTAGACTCTGGAAGATATCCAAGGCAGCACTAACCAAGAACACAGACATCGGAACAGTGTTTGCTGTTGCCTGTGCATGAGGTACCCTTGACTGCAGTTGTTGGATGGCCTAATTGCAGTTTGCCACAAGAATCAAATAAATGCCAGATTATATATTCAGTCATTCTAATTTATTTCCCCATAATCTTAAAAAACTAAAAAAGGTGAATCTGAACACCAGAAAAGTAGAAGAAACTGTAGAATACCTGCATTCCAACGTAAAGCACCAGTGAGTTGATTAACGGTACATTATAACGGGTTCCAGCAGATGCTGCCTCACTCGGTGAAAGGAGCAGTCTTTGTTTCAATTCAGTTAGAAATGAAGATCCTCCTTGTGGCCTTGTCTGCAAATAATTTAAGAGGATTACATTAACGGATCGCTGACAAGAATACTGAATTTCCAGAGAGAAGTAATATGGAGAAACTCCAATTCCAACATCATAAAATGTTAGATAAAGAGTAGGTTTAAGCAAATAATGATTTGAATACCTTGAGATACTCATCTACATCAGCCTTCATATGTTTTGCTTTAAGAGCAGCATCAACCTCGGATAAGATGCGAGGTGATTCTCTGATTTCTGGAAGCAAATCAATCTGCAGAACAAATTATTGAAGAATTAATTTTCATGAATAAACAATCTGAGAAAAAGGACTAATAAGATAAATTGACACCTTTAAGTTGGGAGTAGATGGATCAGGTAGCCTCATGTTGCGTGGAAAAGCACTAAGGATGATATTTCGCATTTGTATGCAGCTCGGGGGAATCACATCACAGAAGGTAAAATGATAATCACACAGGAACTCCGGAAAGTCATGAAGCAGAACCAGCAGCACCCTTAGTGTGCCTTTATACAGAAAATGAACCTATACAAATGGTACAAGAGAGAATAAGTTTGAGCAGCATAATGCGTATTGGAACAAATAATAAAATCAGTCTTTAGACAGAGAGAAACCGGAACTCCAAGCTCAGCATTCCTCAAAAACGGCTCCAGGAACTGAAGCAAGTCCACCAGCAAACGTTGGATATAGGGCCAACCCTTCTGAGAATTCCCAGTGAGCAATTTCGGCATGAAAGTCCTATGACTGACAAGCTCTAGCCATGCAAAGCTATAAAAGCACAAAGCAATGACCATAAGTGAAGGACTAATGATTAGCATCTTCAATGATTGTAAATATGCCAGCCAAATATTGATGCTCAACAAGTAAATGCTTTTCTAACTTAATCTTACCGAATGCAATGTTCTCAAGATAACCTTCATTCAAATGCTCCATAAAACATTAATAAAAAGCAGCGTTACAGTATTACACAGTGACAGAGCAGTCATGTACATTTGCTGGAGCAGCTATTTTACACTCCAAAACATAGCTACCAGATAATTTTAACCCAAAACATCCATTTATCATAAACCACAGCATAAGGTAAGCCAATTCATTCCAAGCACCCCCCCCCCCCCAAGTTCAGGACTTAAATCAAAATAATAATACTATCCAAAATAAATAAATACTTCACAAGGAAACTTTACTTGAGACTGAAAATTGCATAACACGTGATGCTTTCCAAGAGACCACATTCAAAAATTTTAAACAATTGCGCAAGCTCAAGTCAAACCATTCTAGGTTCAGCTCATTGCAGTTCAGGCCATCTTGAATTGGGATCAGTTGAAGTTCAAACTACTTCAGTCAAGTTTGGTCCCACGAACTTTAACATTCAACATGTAAATTCATTTTTATATATATTATCCTACATAAATACATATACTCGTATGAAATAAAACTAAGCAATTGGTCTATTTGAAAAGGAAGCCTAATATTAGCCATTTTAGGTTTGGGCTTGACTTTTTAGGTCAAATTGGATTTGAACGAGTTTTGAGTTTGGGCTTTTTAAAGCATGGGTTTAGGTTCGGGCTCATTTTGCCACCTTTACATCTATTGAAAACTTAGCTGACAATTCTTACCAGAAGGAAGGAACTTTAAGGGGCTGGAGAGCATGAAATGCGTTGGCAAAGGCCGTCAAAATCTGCAATAAGCTCAACAAGAATTAGCAATTTGATGGCCAAGACCTCAGCTAAGTATATGCAAATAAATCATACCTGAAAATTTGCACCATCAGTGACAGGGTCCAAGGAACCAAGATCTAACAGCCAGTTGATAAATAATCTGAAATATGGTCTCGGATTAAAAGATGCTTTCTTATCCTCGGCATCTTTTTGTATAAACCTCACAGTCACGGTCAAAATCTGTTAAGCCACCATAAATACAGTTAAACACACTTGGAAAACAAGAATGAACCAGATAGAAATAGAAGATAAATAACAGTCACCTTGGACATAAGAAAGAGTTTACTTGATCCCTGTTCCACTGGGCAATACTAGAGTAGTTGCCAAAAAAGGAAAAAAAATGTTAAAAGCATTTACAAGGTTAGATTTACAAATATTAACATAATGAACAAAGGAAATAAAGAAACCTTGAGGATTGCTAGCACAAGTTTTGCATAAATATCAATGGCAAGGAAAGAAAGAGTCTGCGCCTGTTGAGGTGATTGCAATGCCCCAGAACTCATTACCTCAGAAGATAGGCAATGTGCAACAGATAGTTCCTAACATGAAGGAATAACAAAATGAGTTCAGTCTTCTTAGTTACTCTGGTGAATTTAAATGAGACAACAGAGAGAAAGTGGGGAGGGACGAGTCTCACCGTGATAATACGGAAAAAGCGTTCTGTCATATCATCCCCTTTGAGCAGTCCATTTTGATACAATTGTAGGATGTAATGATTACAAGGTCCATCATTTGCACCAGGAAGCTCACAAATCTGATACCATTCTGCAAACAACATGGAGACCTGCGAAATTTTTTAAAACAAAATTAACACATAAGAATTACATACCATCCTCACTTTTCCTAATCATGCAGGAGAAACGAGAGGTGGAAGAGGTGGTGGGCACAGAAAAAAGGAGTGAGACAGAGAGAAAAGACACACAGAATAGTGCAGGCTCAGAAGGAATACATGCATCAGCACTTCAACAAGGTGGTGAATAAGCAGATTTGCATGTCAAATCAAGATGAGGAGAAAAAAAAGCCAAATAAATAGGCACATATGCAACAGGAAGCAAGGAGTTGTATAAAGCATAAATGAATGTATCCCATTAAAATAATTTAATATCTATAGAATCAAAGATGATGATTACTGCAATTGTGATACATTATCAGACCATATTTTGAGTTAGAATAATACATATTCGCTACTGTGGCAAAACATGGGCCAAAGATTGCTTTCTTTTGTTTTGAGATGGTTAGTCTAGGAAAAATATACAACAGACTACCACTCTGCAGAGAATCCAATTATATGAGCTTTTTAATAGGCTTTTTCGTTCAAAGATACGACAACTCTAGGTTTATAGTTGTGACACCGGTTTGTAGAATACCCTTAACATCCTTGATCCTCCTAAACTTTTCAATCCAACTGATATGATATTTTTCCCCATAGTAGATTGGTAGCAAAATCTATAACATGCACAAAGTATTCTACCAATGACTTCTTGGAACTTAAAACAAATAGTCACCTGCTCCTTGAAGCCTGCAGGATCTGGTTCTTGAGCCTCCACACTACTGTTATCTTCCCTGTTAGCTGGTGCGTGGTTAGGTCCCTGCTTCAAAAGAAATATTTCAGGCAAGAATTCACTATACAAAAAAAAAAAAAAAAAAAAAAAAAAAAGCAATAAAACGATGAGCCAGTGACCTTTTTGTCTCTAGATTGTTTGCCCTTATCCTCCTTTGCAACAGTGGCACCGGATAATGCAGCCATACTAGCAGATGGATTTCTGATCATCTCAATCAACTGTTGCAATGATTCAGGAGCTCCAGGTTTTGAAGCAACCTGCATGTTAAAGACAGTTAAGAGTCCATTACAACAAAATCAAGGGAATAAGTTAAAGAGGAAGAAGACAAGAAAGAGAGGGGAAGACCAACCTTTGCCAGAGCATCAACAAGATTATGGAGTTCTGAGATGACTCTGGATTCATCAGAGACCAAAGTTTGAAGAAGGGACACCGCAAATTCCGTTGCAGCTTCTGAAATTAAATTTGGTTAGCTGATTTACCAAATGCATGATTAACTGTAAAAGTGAAATTTATATATACATACTATTCTTTCCCCCGTCAATATATTTTGCCATATGAACATTGTACTCTGCAAGGTTCAGCAATTCACTTCGAATAAGGCCAACAGTGATATCTTTGTTGAACTTCCGCTCATCTTCTGAATATATCACCTGTAAGAGAAGAATGACCAATCACCAGAGATGAAGAAGATAGTTCCAGGCATAGAGAATGTGGAACAGAGCATACCCAACTAGTAAGCTCCTTAACAGCAAGCTTGCAAACATCTCGCACAGCAGCCAGAATAGCAAGGTGAGCACTGACATGAAGACTGTTTGATGCATTCTCATATAAGCCTTTGAAAACCTGTATAAATATTATGAAACAGAATCAAGGATGAGAATGATTTCAGAACAATAGAAAAAACAACAAATAAAAGCTTAGCACCACAATTGTTAGAACACCTTTTGAGCCACAGCCAGTGCAGCCTCGTCCCGACTAACACATCTGAGTATGATTTCAGGTACCTCAGAGATCACTCCCTAAAATAGGAAAATGCCAAAAGTTAAATAATAAATCTTTGTTCAAATAATTTAACAAAACAAAAAAGAAATTTTGTTCCTAGAAAAAACATGCCAAGGAGCATAATGAAAGCGGAAGAAACAAATTCATCAAGGGCAGGTACATAATAGGATATCCATAGCACTGGTAGAAAATAATATAGTATTTAGCAGCAGTACATAAAAGTAGAAGGTCAAGAATACCTGAATGTCAGCTTCTCTACCATCACTTGTCACCAAATTTTCCAACTGAAAACATTTGAAAAAGAGTGAAAAAATGTTCTCGCAAGATTTCAGTGTTTAAAAGATAACAAGTCAAACTAAGGTAGTAAGAGGAATCACAACTCTATAACTGAGGGATCTCCTCCCTAACTCTCTAGTGAGAAACTACATCATCTGTTGATAACATCATGCATCTAACATCAATTGAGTAATGTGAAAAGGTATATAAATAAAGGGTGCGGAAAATTATGAAGTGGCATCTACTACACCATGACATATACATTCCTCTTCTTCTGGTCAGACACTAGACTCACACTGATCTGGCAAAATTCTCACAAAAACCAACAGACAACAGATTAAATAGGGAAAAGAGGAAAGAAGAACAGGTGTTATATTCAACCTTCTGAGCAACAATCTGATATTTATCCAATGCATCCCTTGTGCTCAATGAAGTCTCTGAGATGCTACTTCCTAGACGCTCAGTAGCAGCAGGTGAAGGTAACGACTGTGATGTAGGTCCAAATTCCTACAAACAAGTTTGCAGCGCGTGTCAGTAAAAAGGCACAAGTCTACCAGTGCAAAAGTTCATCCATATAACATTTCTCACTTTTACAGCATCAGTTGTTTCAACTGAAAGTAACTCGGGAGCTGAAGTTGTTGAAGGGAATGAAGCATTCAGGGGATCATTTTCGGTAGTCTGCTGTGTAAGACCAGTTCCTGAGCCAAAATGAATCGAGGGAACACTGAAACAAAAAAGAAATTCAGATAAACCAGCAAGGAAGGAAACCAGGAGGCAAAAAAATCAAAGAGAGTCGCATTTAAAATATAACACCTCAATAGGGATGCTGATGTAGTTTCAATCGCCTCAGAAGCAACATCTACTTGTCCCAAGTTTCCTGGGCCAGATGTGTAACCAGGGGTAACTTGCCCAGATGTAGAACCAAATGTGCCAGTTAGACCAGTATCACCAGGTGAAGTTGAAGGACCGGCAGACATAGTATGCGTGGTCTGGCCAGATTGATTTTGCCAAGGAAGCCGAACAAAGTCCTAAAAGATAAAAACAGGAAAAACAAAAAGGGCAAGTAGCTTACTCTCAGTGCCCTGGTTTCTCAAAACCAAAGCAATCTTTGTGCAAAAAGTTAAACATATGACTACCTCATAAACTCGCTGCTGTGAGACAGTCAAGTGTCCTGGTTTAGGTCGAAGAGCCTCAGGCACCACACCCATAGAACCTTGTCCATACATGCTTGGATCAAAAAATGCAGGATCCCTATGCTTTCTTCTTAAAGCAAGTTGATTAGCTATTTCTCCATCAATGGTTTGTATTGCCTATATAATTCAAGGGGGGAAAGGATATAAGTTAGAACTAGGAAGCATAGAAGATTAGTCAAACCATTCACTACATGCTTTCTCTAAAGCCCGTCTTAATGCAAAAGAACACCTCCACTCAGGCAAAAACTCCAATATGAACATGCATTACTGAGAAGAAGGAAGCCTTGAAACCCAAATCTAAATATAATAGTACATCAGAGGATGTCCAATTTTAAGTCTTGCATAAGAATCATTTTTTTGGTAATTAGAGTCACTATAGCACCGTGTACTTATGACCTATAACCATGAGGTCTATAAAGAACAAAAAAACAAACTTAAGATCCAATCCATGAAAACCAGATCAAGCCTATCTGTAACACTTTGCTCAATGAACATATACGCACAAAATACTCTAGGGTAAAAGGAAAAAACAGGCCTTATCAGTAGCAGCTTGTTCAATGACCGCACAGCCAAGATCAAGGTTATCATTTGTAACAAGCTGAACAGCTTGTTCAAGAAGATCACTCCCAATATTCAACCCCTGAAGTGAACTTCTCAGCTGACTTGATATAGAACCACGTAGAGGTTCCTAGAACACCACAAAGTGAGATTAAAACCATAAGATGAAATTGAGAAGGTATGGAATATAGAAACAGTAACTCAAAAAGTTGATGGGAGATAAAACCTTGCATGTTACATGTGCCAGACTTCCAGCCAAACTTGCTACCATCAGGTGTGCTGCATTATAAATCCGTGTCTCATCTGATTCCATAGCATAATCCTAAATTGTAATGAATTAAAGTGATATTAGACCAAGATATTGATTGGATATCTTATTCAAAAAGGTGGTTGTAACCATTCCAAGATGATTCCAGATGTTTTCAGGAAGACACCTATGTTTCCCGATAAATAGTAGGGGATGATACTAAACCATATGAACAGAAACTTGAAAGAAAAAGCTATCTAACCATTCTGAGAAGAATCATAAGCTATAAAGAAACGAACAGGAGAATCAAATTTGAACTCTAATAGGAACAATACTAGAAAATACAGAAAAGCAGTAACAAAGAAAAAGTTAGTAAGGAGAAAAAACAACTGGTAAGTCCAATTATTGCCCAAACGAAATGAACTGAATCAAGTTAAAATTAGTTGGATCTAAAGCAGTATTCAGAAGATTTTTCAGACCTTTAAAACAAGCTCCTTTGTTGTTTGAGTTGCTATGGAAACACTGCGCTGAACAATACCAGCTACAATCTCTTTAATAGCTCTGTCCATTGCAATTGGAACCACCCTGCAACACATAATATACAGAGTTGAACACCAGATGCACCAGGCAATGTGTACAAGAGGCAGGAAACAATACTGCAATGGCATCGAACCTCTGAAAATGCAAGTGCAAGCCTAGAGCACTTAGTTTCTGATTGATAATAACATGAGTTCCGATGTTTGGTATTGGCGTCGAAAGCTGCAAAGAAGACAAGGACCAACAATCTGAATAAACAAAAAGTTTATAATTCTTGGAACCTTGAAGAATGTAAACAAAAATGACAAACCTGACTAACAGAAAAAGGAGACTGTGAAGGAGTGGCTTGAAATAGCCCTTGTGCAGAAGGAAGTTGATCAGACAAGCCTAAAGCTGCTAGTTTTTCATCCTCTACCAACGCACCAGAAGAAAGACGCAAGGGACCAGCATACTAGAACAGCTCCAAGAAATAACATATTAAAACACACTTAATGAACTGCTACGAGCATTGGAAAACAATTGATAAAAATGCAAACCTGAGATAACAAATGTGTGTGGCCACCAGGATTAGGTGGACTGGCAACCTCGAGAGGTATGTCAACATGATTAAGTGGAGAAATTATTCCTGTTTTAGCTTCTGGAACCATCTGGGGTTGAGATGCTCCAACATCTTTATTAGAAAAATCAGGATTCCCTTCAAGTTCTCTTTTACGATCCTTGAGGAGAGAAGTCGGTGTTATGTCCTTCATATCCACACCAAGGTTCTTGAATAGAACCTAAATCACCAAAAACAGCACAATGAGCAGATACATTAGAAGTTTCCAAGCTTCTGTGAGGCAAGCTACAATAATGAGAAAAAAGCCTTGTCTTCACATGCATGCTTAAAACATATCCAAATACCTCTATGTCAAACTTGAGATTCATTTTCAAGTTTGGCATTGAATAAATCTCAGCTAGTAATGCCAAAATGCCCATGGTCCATGGATTAGGAGGTTGATATGCCAGACTGCTTTGGCATGGCTCAAGAATCTGCAAAATGTAACAAATTTGTGAATTCAACTTAAGCTTGGCAGAAGGAAACAAGTTAATTATAGAAATAATCATACCTTTGAAGTAAATGGGATAACTGCAATCATCAATCCCTTCTCATATGCCTGGAAACAGCAAAAATGAGGAAAGAGAACCAAAAAAGGAAAAAGAGGAAGATGAACTCAAAGTAACTGATGAACCAAGACTAGGTTAGATAGTCTTTGATGGACAAATAAATGAGTGGTATGTCATGGTAAATAATCAACTAAATAAGAAACAACTACCTCTATAATCAGAGATTTGGGATCTATTTCACGAGCTCTCAAAACTTGATTCCGGCCAATTGTTAACTTTCCAAGCCAACTACCCAAATTTTTTAGCAATGACCGCTCTTCAGAGCTTGATTTTATAAGCTCAGATCCCAACAAGACCTAAAACAATATATGGGTTAAACACTTTAGTCTTCAATTTGGTCAAATTAATATGCATGGCAATTTCACTTAAGCAACAGAAACCTTGCAGTTCTCATATGTAGCTTGGATAATCTCCTTATTCAAAGCCTTTGAGTTAACTTTGTCAAGGAACTTCAAATACAAATCATGAAAATTTGGTTCAATGCTAGCTCTACAATAAAAAACATGATTTAGTTTAATGGTACAGAAAAATGAAAACACTATTGAAAGTTGAAAGGTGTAAAAGAAGACCATCAAAGTTCAACCTTTTCATAACCATGTACTGGGCAAACCAGGGATAATACTGCTCCTTCAATATTTCAGTGAACTCTTTCCCTTTGGCTTCAATATTTGCAACTGAAATATTATTGATTATGAATGATATCTTGTCCTGGATCTCAGATGTCGGAGCCTGCAAATATAAAAGAATGAGATAAAATGAATGCATTCCAAAGTAAGGTGAAAGTTTCAATAAAGCAAAATTTGCAAAATTCAATTAAGGTTCATTAAATACCTCTATGGGTGTCTCTCTTCTCTCAGCAGCAGCAACTAGCGTTTCAATGTTCAGAGCAGAGCCAAATCCTATGTTTAGAAGGGAAAAAAGATTGTTGTGTAAGCTTGTAAAGATGTTAAAGTTTTATGGAAAACTTTAAATAAAACAACCCCAATGAAGCTATGGAAAAACATTACTAGTAGAAGTGACTCCACGAGAAGGACGAACAAAACCGGGGGATGAAGACAGCATAGATGCACTAGTTACTGCATTTTGCGGCTGCAATTTTAGTAATAATATTAGTTCTAGAGAAGAAAATTCCACATGCATCACAAAAAAGTCACCAGACATACTTTCTGAATGCTAGAAGCATCACTTAGAGAAGCAACTGAAGGCTGCCCTACAGAAGGTAGAAGTGGTTTCACATCAATCGATGATGCAGCAGAGGCTTTGTTACGATCATCAAGAGAACTATCATGTCTTGGGAGCTGCAGTGAAGATGAAAGTTGTGGCCCAGATTGAATGATGCTAGAGCTATTCAACTGCAATGATGACTCAGAATATTAGAAAACAAGATAACTATAACTCAGATTGCCTAACTCCTATATATATATATATATACACACACAGAAATCCAGAATAACTCTATAGCTGGAAAACCATAACATGATTTTGATCTGATCACCAGCAAAGTACAGATTATCAATCTCTTATGATTCTCCAGCCAAATGGATTGTACTTTTCTTTTTCTTTTTTTTTTTTATGGCACCAAATCAGAAGCATGTATTTTGATTTTGACATTTATAGGCAAGGATATAAAGAGAAAGATCACTGATGCAGGCTTCAAAGAAGAAAGGATAACTTGTTTAACAGCTCAACTCCTGAATGACCCCATCATAATATCATATCACTCTTATCATAATCAACTAAACTCTTAGCTGGAAACCAAATTGGCTATCATTCATGTGCATCAAAACATGGTTACATTTATATATTTGGGCCAAGTTAATATTTATTTCGTGACAATAAATTCATAAACTTATATTATATCATACAAGACAAACTAACAACAGGATTTACCTCCCCGTTTCCCGGGGTCACCTGAGAGGAAACTTGTTGATGAACAGAAGGGTTGTTGCTCCCAGTTGACTCCAAATGCCCTGATGAAATCCTTGCAAGAGCTCGTTCAATAAAAGCAACAAGCTCCGAGTGAGTGGCACGCAGGTGAGAAATCTGTAAAATATGGTTGCAATACTGCGGCCACTCAATCAGACGATCCACGAACTGCTCCAAGGCTTTAGTTCCAAACAAAAACATCTGTACAAGCAGATAGGTCAGCATTTCATGGTACCTCCAATTGAAGAATTCCTTTACACATTTTTGCGCAAACCCAACAATGAGAAAGATGAAAAGACTATTGCTAAGAAATGACACTAACTTTTGAATCTGCAGGTTTACGCAATGCATCTAGAACACCACGCAAGGCAATTCCAAGGGTGAGATGAGTTACAAGTTGCTGCTTGATAACAGAGCCTGAAAAATGTCCAAGAGCATAAGGCAAGTTTAAAAAGAAAGAGGGTGTCTCAAATGGGTGATTGATAAAAGGGCCTGAAAATCATCCATAGCCATGACATAACAAATAAAATGACGAGCTCATCCTAGACAACTAAAGTTCTAAAAAGACAGCAAATATGACGCACCAAATTACTAGTATTCCATATGCTACACATATTTTTTAACAAATTTATCCAGATTGATCATTATAGAATTAGAAAAGTACAACAGCAGTGTAACTCAAGTGGACACAAAGTCCTACATATATGTAATAAATAGCTACACTATCAGCCTTAAGTTAACACTAGGATACAAATTGATATACTGGAAGTATATGGTATAACAACTCACCAAAGAGAACTGCGGCGATCTTGAGCTGTCTTTCAGGATACTTATGAAAAAATCGGTATTCTTCAAACAAATTTGCAATCATGCACTCAAATATCGATTGCTCCCTGCCAGTATTAAATAGCCCATCAAACTGTCATGTCTCAAACATGAAATTTCCAGTAAAATTCAAGTTTAAAATGATGAAATATCTAATAGAAGATATATCATGTGAAGAAAAAAGATCAAGCTCCTCCTATGAAAGATTTTAAAAAAATCAACCAGATACATGGAAATTCAAACCGTTACATAACCAATTAAGAATATCCACATCGAGCATATTTGAACAATGGAAGGAAAATCTAAGAATGGTACTGAAGCAACAAAATACCTTTTCACAGAAGATTCCTTGAACCGTGCAAGCATTTGAACCATTGCATCAATGGTCAACTGACCAGAAAACATTTGATGGAAGTAAGAATTTGCTTCTGCCTCAATTTCATCTCCATATCCATCAGAGGGGGAAGAAACTGTTGTCCCACCATTTTGCAGCTTTGAAGTAGAATCCATAATTGTCGCATGCAACCTTTCCATTTCCTCAAGAAGCTGAGTAGAGGTTATGGAGCCACTATTAGCTTTAAGGATCTGCACAGGAAACATACAAAGGGAAAGCAGTTAGTGTCCGGATTAAAACATATTAAATGTTTGGATCACAAGAATAACCAGCTACTAGCAGCAGAACCTTGAAAAAAGTGGTACTAGCTTCCAAATAAAGATTTAAAACAGCAGTAGTATGATGGAAAGGTTTGGCAGAAAACTCTTGTGATCCACCAAATTGTATCTCCTTCAAGAACTTTAGGCACTCCTGAAAATTGGACCATGCATGTTAGCTAAAACATTCTTTTGACCAATTTAACTTCAGTAAAATAGGATACTGGAGGACTCAATATTACCTCAAAGAAAACATCTTTATACATATTCAGATAACTACTCAACCACTTCTCAAAATCTATAACCTCTTTCCTGGAAGCAAGGACTGCTAATCTGATGGCAGAAGGAAAAGGCATCATCTCCAACACTGATGATAGAATCTGCAACAATAACAAAAAGAGAAATTACTGAAATAGAAAACAGATATAACATGCAATTAAATCCTGAAGAAACTTTTTTTTCTAACCAATAAAATACAAAATTACAATCTAATGCAAAAGGAAAGAAACATCAAAGAAAATCCAAACTTACATTTAATTCTTGACAGATATCCAAAATTCTAATCATGCTGTCAGGCTCAGTATTCTGTACTTCTACAAATCCACGTAAGACAACTTTTGGGTTCACATGCCAAAGTTGAAGTATTGTACCAGCACCCACAGCATTTTTAATTACCATTAGAAAAACTGAAGAAGTCACATCATGCTGCAGGAGATTATAAGCCGTCTGCAAACAATAGATGCAAATTTATTACCCCCAAAAGTTAAATATGCAAAAAAGAAACATCATACGGCATTATCACATATGTTATATGGTGAACATGTACATTAACATGAGCCATCCCAATAAGCAGGATTTCAGGGCAGTGTTTTAAGGGATAATCGAGCATTGATCGAACAAAACTGGCGTGACCTCTTTCAGCTAGTTGACACAGCACATCTAAGAGGTCCAGACACAACCAGGCATGATTTCCATTTCCAATCTGAAGCTTATGTCCATGCACTGCCTCCGCGTAGGCCTGCAAGATCGATTATTATTCTTACAGCAATACTGTGACAAGAAGAAGAGAAGGAAAGACTAAATTTGCATAGCTCTTACCAGCTGCCTCACTGAATGGGCAAAGGTAAATACTTCTGTCGGTGCTGCTACAGCATATTTTAGAAAAGATAGCTGACCTTCAATATTCTTCCACACGGACCCACAGACAGCATGGAGAGGGAAGGGTTCCTGCACAAGGTCCACAGAAAAATTACACAGATGAAAAATAATGATTAAACAAAACTAAAGAAAAAGAACAAGGAACCAACTTCAGACACGTTAAATGAAATCAATCATACCTGGCACGAATGTTGATACACAGACATGAAAAAAGTGAATGCTGTCTCATTAGGAATGTAGAACCCCTCGTGATCCAGGTGTTCAATAACTTGAACCCAGTTGGTATTGGGTGCCTACAAATATAAAGAAAATAGATTTAATTTAGAATGAAAAAGACAATATGAAAGCAAAAAAAAATAGTATAACTTACGAGTTGCTTTATAGTTTTTATAAGAACATCAACGTTCCATGAGCTCAATGGAAGCAAATCCAATGAATTCCCGCAACCAAGGGCCAGGCTAAATGTTGAAAATGCAATTTGGTTGTCCTCAAGACCAACATAGGTGCGGGTAATTGCACCAAGTATCCTAGATATAGTCACCTCAGTCAGAGGTAAATAAAGAGATAAAATCTCTTTGCAATGTGCAGCATCAGTGGTGCATCCATAACCTAGTTCCTTAATGATATCCCCCATGCTCATTTCCTTCTCCATTTCTGCTAAAAGAGCATCAAAATCATTTTCCTCAGATTCATCGAAGAAATCTATATTCCTGCAGAGAGAATAAAGGGAATAAAAAATGAGTTATCACAACATGATGAAATAAAAAATAAAAAAAATGAACAGAACAACACAATAAAAAAGCTCTCAAGATTAACTGCTTGTTCAAATGAGAAAAGGAGCCTGAAGAAATTAGCACCTTAAGAAATTAGCCTCGCGCAATTCATCTGAAAGTATTGGAGTTAAAACAAACTGCGCAACATCTTTCGCTTGAACTAGAGATAACATCTGCATAAAGGAATCTACGTACTTGGAAAAACCGCTGAAGCACTGAAGGAACATAACCATATTCTGAATTTGCATGGAAGAATCAGGACAGGCAGGATTAGACTGCAATTCCTCAATCTGAGCCATACAGAAATTCTTCCCTAGAAAGGTGCAAAAGCTTCAATTTCATCATTCTGATCAACCATGTCAAAAAAAGAAAACTAAAATAAATCAAGAGTACATCCATTTAAGAAAACAACGCAACTTACCACACATTCTTGTCTCTGGATTTTCAGAATCAGATAAAGCAAGACCAACAGCAATTTTTTCAGACAGAGATAACTGCAGAGTTTTTGAGAAATTCTCCAGGAAATTCTCGCTAATATCCATACTTCTTAGGGACTGACAGAAGACAGTACAAAAGTTTGGCTTGTCCATAGCATGTCTAAAAACTGAGGCTACAACTTGTTCAGATTGCAAATTCTTTGAATCTGTTTTGTGAGAACTCAAGCAATCCAAACAGGTTTGCAGCACCAGAGTGCTTCCTTCAATTCCATATTCAATGAACTATCAAGAATCAACAGGCCAAATGTTATCCAGAATATTGCATTAAATAGAAAAGAATCACATAAAAGCCCCCATTTCAACCAGCTAGATATCACTTTTCACACCCCACCACAAGAGCATATAGCTCTTCGTAAATTCACACTTCATTTCTAGATAAGCTGCGCAACTAGAAACTAGCTAACATGACTTGCTAGCCTAAGAGTACATCTTCTAGCTCATAAACTTTTAAATCTAAATTTACTTGTGAAACTCCGAATCAATTTACAAAATTATTAGCTACAAATTATATTGGCAACAGTCTAGGGATTTTTATTCAAGAAAATCAACAGAAATCCTAACATCCACTACATTTCAGTAATACATATATATATGGATTCTTATGGCTCAAACGGCACCAAGCTAACTAATCGAGTAAAGAAAACAGTTACAACGTGATCAAGCGAATTCTAGGGTTTTCTTTAAGTAAATCTAATTCTATTAAACAAATACATTAAATCTAACGTCAAGTTTTGCATAATTCTAGGGTTTTCTTTAAGTGACCATACGAATCAATACAAATGTAACCTAAAAAACCATCGAATTGGCATTCGTAAGGAAAATTAGATAGCGAAAGACCAAAAATAAAAAACCTGGCAGAGTTCTCGAAAAACAGAATCAGCGTTGGCTTCGGTCAAGGACTGCAGCAAGAACCGAACGTGGCTTGAGAGTGTGGAGGAAAGCTCGAGCATGGTGAGTGAAGGTAGATCGCGAGTGTTTTTCGATGGTAAAAGCTAGTAAGAAGATAAAAGGGGAATGGATTAAGGATATGATAGGCTTTGAAGATTAGGGATATTGAGAGAACCGTCGAGAAAAAAAAAAAAGGGGAGCGCTGAACGTCTGAGAGAGAGTGTGTGTACGAAGAGTACAAATGATTTTGTGCAAAGTAACATGCGGGTCACGCTTCTATAAGAAACTTTAAGAAAATAACAAATTTAGTCCCTGAACTTTGTTAACTTTTCTCGATTGGATCTATGTACTTTTTTTTTTGGACATATTCTCCTTGAACGTAGTAACCTTTTTCACTTTGGTCCTATCCCGATGTTCAATGTGAGTATGCACCAGCATAAGGGTACGTTTGGTTCACTGTAATGGAATAGAGCTGTAATTGAATAGAGATGTAATCAGTAATTCAACTGTTTAGTTGAATGGAATAGAATAAAACTGTAATAGTATTCTTGTGTTTGGTTGAATGGAATGATGTTGTAATAGAATAAGAAAAAAAACTAAAATGACTAGAATACCGTTAGTAAAATTTTTTTAGGTAGATGATTATTATTATTAAATTTTAATAAGATTATTATTAAAAATAATTTAATAAAAATAATAAATAATTTAATCATATTTTAACATAATTATTACTAAATATAATTTAATAAAATTCTTAATATAATTATTATTATATGAATTAAAAAATCATAATATATAATACTATAAAAATGATATATAATCTACTTTATTATTTTTAAATTACACTACATAATGTGCTAAAATATAATTTGTGAAACAAATAATTTGATTATTCTACAATAAGAAATAAAATATAAGAAGTAATAAATAACTTGAGAATTATATTTCACATCCAAACATAATATTCATATGTTCTTAGGAATGTTCCTTGAATAATTTTCAAGATTGGAATACTACAATATTTTTTCTCTAGAAATCGTTAATGAGATAATACAATATTTTTTATCTAGAAATCATTCACTATAAGATTGGAATAGTACAATATTTTTTCTCTAGAAATCGCCATTGTAGAAGGATATGATTGAATGTGCAGAGGTTTTGCAATCCATCCCTAGGTTAAAGTAATGTGTTAATGAGATAACTTGATATCCTTAAATATTCTATTTAGTTCCCCATAGTTCTCATATTTAGTTCAGCTACCAAAAAAAAAAGGGTACATGACTAAGACAACAAATGAGTGTATGGTTAGGAGCTAGTATTTACATTGAAAAGATTACGAAATAACATCATTAGTTTGCCCCAAAATGTGATTCTACCCAGATCTGCCCATCATCACTCTGATCAATAGAACATTTTAATAGCATCAAAAGATGAATAAAAAAAGGGCTGCCAAGACAAAAAAAAAGGCATTGTAATAAGCAACCAAAACAACTGTTGAAAATGCTCCCTATCATTTGTAACACGAGCAGTAACAAGGAAAAATCAACCGACTTGAATAAGATGAAGCAAATTGGCATTGATGAGATATTACATCTCATGTGCCAACATTGGAAGTATCCAGTTTCACACTGTTTTCCAAGGTGCAAAACTTGTAGGACCAAAATTTGTACTTGGTGCCAATGTCTTTGGGCCTTTCCGTGTAGCAAAGCTTGCATATTGGGGCTAATGGCTGCAATGTTTTCACATCAATGATATGCAAAGTAAGTTTCCAAGAGGGGGCATTAAATATATATATATATATATATTTCTCCAGTTCAGGAGGCAAACAAGTAACACAAAACATCTCTCACTGTAAAAAAAAAATGGTCCATACCAATATTAATATATCATGGCCTGTGGAGCTCAAAAAGCACAAATGCATGATTATTAAGAACAACCCCTATTTAATATACAAAGACATTAAAACCAGCATGTGCTACTTAAATATAGATTCTCTAAATTATCTTCATATATAAAGATCTTTAGGATACCTAAGATAAAAATAAATGTGCATTCCTTAAAACCTCAACTAACCCCTATTTAATTGTAATAATTCTAGAAACACAAGTAAATAGACAACAATGAGGAAACATGCAGAAGGAACACAGATTGAGCAAAGATCAGTCCAATTTTCCAAGTAAGACATGCATCCCAAATGGATTAAAACTAACATAGGGCTCAAATACATTGTAACCAATAAATCAAATTATTCAACTAACATAAGCTCTCCCTTTTTCCACATAGATAATGTTTAATCGTAAATCCATATATAAGCACATCCTGAGAACCTCCGGTCACACCTAATAATGCTTTCTTAATGATTTGATCCTCACACGCCAGAATCTTTCATTTGATGGGCTTATATGGTTCTAACACAATAGCATGAACTTAAACAAGCCTTAACAGGAAAATTAGTAATATAGACATGAACCATCCATGAAACAGCATTTGGCACTGGAAAATGATGATTAAGGACTATCTAAAAGAATGGAAATGGACCTTTCTAAGCTCATCCCAGAGCTTGTAAAAACTAGCATTATGAGGACCATGAGCATTATGGCAACGCTCGTGAAGCATTGTATCAAGAACTTGATCAAAGGGATAAAAATCCCAATCTCGGTTCGGTCTTCGTCGCCTTAACTTCACGTGGATGCCAGCTCCCACATTCAGCCCAAGCAAAGCTAGATTATTCAGACTATCAATATGAAAAATAAAATCAAAACTAAATTCAGTATAATTTTTTAAAGTTAAGCCAAAGTAACTCCTAGGATGATAACTCAAAGCATGCAAACACTTCAAAATTCTTTCAATGCATTATTTGCCTTCGACATCATGCTTCAGCATTGATAAAACACATCTCAATGCCATAAAAGAAAAGCGCTAGAATTTCAGTAGTATAACCGTAAATACCCATTCTTTCATCAATCATAATTGAAGAAAAAGAATTCAGCACAATTGAAGAAAAAAATCATTCTCTTTAACAGAATAAAAGATACAAAAATGAATAAAATTGATAAAGATACCAGAATTCTGAGAGGAGCTTGACACTCCATTTATGCTTACGCATAATGGGTTGAACTTGTTTGGCTATTTTCTTTAAGATTTTTTTGGCTTCTTCTTCTCCAAGTTTCCTCTTCAATGCTTTGATTTCCTAGACCTTGTGCAAATCCCCCAAATTCATTTTCCTTTTTCAGATAATTTTTGGAAATATCAAAACCCTAATTCAAATTCCTAAAAGGTTGAAACTTTAGGGATGAATACGGTTACAGTAACTATAACACCCTAAACCCGGCCTAGACGTTATGACCGGATCCGACGTGCCACATCGGAACGTTAAAAAAATTTTCTATTTTTAGTCCAAAAAGCGTACTTAGTGTTCAAAGGATGATTTCATTGTAGGTTAAAGTGAATAGAAGTGTGCACCACGTAGGAAACCGGAAAAGAGGAGGTGAGTCCATCAGACTGCTTAAGTACCAAGCTCCCTTTGGATCCAATCCTAGACATGCACGCCACCATTGCCACACCTTAACTTAGTGTATGTTCTTAGGAAACCAATTCATTTAAGTCCAGTTTAAGAAAAAGTGATAAACTTTGGAAAACGTTTCCGTTGCGGAAGTTTTGCTCTATTGTCGTGATATTTTAAAATCAATTATTGTTTTTGAAAACGCGCCCTAAAACTAATCAATTTCAGTGATTAAGATAATATTATACCTATTCTAGTAAAACATATTAAAAACAATTAAAAATCATTAAAGCGGCCTTATTACAACTTAAAACCCAAATCATAAAAGTAAATAAAAAGATGTCCAATTCCACAGAATAAAACCAAATTTGCAGAACGCGTGGCCACTCCGAATCCCTCACAGCTCCAAGCCCACTATGGTTGGGGATTACCTGCGTGGATGAAAATAAGGGGTGAGTTTGGGAAACTCAGTGTGTAAAATAAACCAACCAGAGCCCAAATCAGCTCAAGCTTTACTGGGCCTAAGCCCTATTCAGAAATCAGAGTTAACTAGGCCTTAGCCCATATTAATATTAATCTGGGCCATAGCCCCTTATAGTATCAGAGTATACTGGGCCTAGCCCATATCAGTATCAATCTTGGCCGTAGCCCTATTACAAGTAGAGATATATTGGGCCTTGCCCATATTAACACAGTTGGGCCCATTTCAAAACAGTCTCATATGATTAATGCATGATAACCCCCATTCAACCCTGCACTTGCCTCCGTCCATCCCTACACTTCCTGTGGGGAATAAATCACCCACGCCATCCCTACACTTACAGTGTTAGCATCGGTTGCGGTACTAACTATAATTCACAGCAAAGCTGCTTATATCAGAATATGTGGCATAGCCACCAGAACGGGTTCTTCCTCCATAACAAAACCCAACCCCATGCAGTATGACATGTATGCAGAATATATATATTTAACAAGGCATGCTTCAGAAAGACAGTCAGATTATATCGTAAGAATAGTTATTTACCTCGAGGGGCGTAATCGTAAACTTACCCCTTTAGGGGTATTACGGTAATTCTACCTTACAGAGGTATTTCAGTAATTTTATCAGTCTTTTTAGGGTTTCATGCTCATTACAGTTATTAACGTATTAACAGAAACACTTACCGAGTGTTTTTACCGAATTGGGCCTGTTGGCCCATTAACCCGATTTCGGCCCATTAAGCCCAAATATACCGAAGTGCACGAAATTGCGCACTCTGTAATATTACCGTTGAAGTTACCAAAATTATCAATACAAACAATCCCACGAGTGCTCGCACGCTTGCAAGTTCTCAAAATGCCAGCTTTTCGGCATTTTGGCTTTTATCGATCTAGTCTACTAGTGGGTGTCGTTTACACACCTAATCTGTAACGATACGTTGGCGAGATCCACACACGAGTTGCCTACAATCGAGTTACTAAAACATCAGTCTACATATCAAAACAACTACATACTAGCCCCTTACCATATTGGGCCAACATTGCCTTAGACCCTAAAGTTCTTACCTTTCTGCCGAAATATAGACTAGATCTAGATGTCCAACCGAGTTAATCTTCAAGCCCTTCGCTGTATGCCCCATTGTCCATGCTGGCGCATACAAAACTAAAAGAAAGAGGCAACAATGCCTTTAGTCCCAACGTTAGCCACCCTTAAGGGGTTTCGGCTTTTCCTTAAAACATAAGTAACTAAAGAAGGATTCGAACACTTACCTATATCGTTATGACACTACTCCTGATCTACTGTAGATCCAACCTTTGCATCACGAGAAGGGAAGAATTATACTCAAGGATTCGGCTTCCGAAGTACCTCGGTGTAGAAAAGTTTCGGTTTTAAAAGAAATAATAAGAGGTTCGGCTTCAATGGAGTTTCGGCTAACCGATTCTTGATAAGGGTTTATGAGGGAGAGAAAAAGAAATATGAAGGATTTAGGTTCGGCCAAACTAAAATACCCCCACTAACCCAAAAAAAAAAAAAAAAGAAATAAATCCTAAAGGCCAAAGATATATGGCACTTATTAGCTATGGTCGAATGAGTGTATTTCGGCATAGGAATCCTTTCTAAATTCTAATTCCCCGAATTGCTCCTTGATTTTTGGCCAAATTCAATGTTTGAATTTCATTCAAACTCCTAACCGATCAGCCCACCGCTTGCACCACTCTAAAGACACGCCAAGCCAAAGTCGATCGACCCCAACTCCTTCCCACGCATGCAAAGCAAAAATCCCAACCTTACGCGGCGCAAGATGAGGCTCGAACCCGGCACCTCCGTTCGCCTTGCCCCTTGCGCTTCGCCCGAAGCCTGGCTGCACATGTACCATGCTTCTTCCTTTACTAATATATGGTCACAATTAATTTTAACCTTTAACCCGCTTCAGTTCTGGCCCGTTTCAAAAAATAAAACAGAATTCACATTCCCCTAGAATCAAACTCATAACCTCTCGGCAGGCCTGGCACACTACTGCCACTGCACTGAAGCTCTTCTCATGATATAATCTACTCACAACTAATTTTAAGACTTATCTGCAGCAGTCTCGGTTCGTTTAAAAATAAAACAAAATATCGCTACTTACTAGACTCGAACCCCTAACCACATGCACACTCTTAACGCCTCCTTGCCAATTGACCACGTGCCTCTTTTGTGTCACCTTTCCTCCCGAGATATTTATAAGGCCTCCTTGCGATAATCATTGGTTGTAAAAAAACAACCATTTGCGCACGCTGTGCCTTGAACCGAGGCACCTCCCATGCCTTCCTATCATGCTTAGCCACTGGGCCAGGTGCTCTTTTATGCTAAAAATCAGGCCAAATTATTAATAAGGCCTACTGCCCAGATTCTCTTAAAAGGTAAAATTTGAGAATTTTGCTAAAGCTATAGGCCGAGCCCCGGACTTTTCCCCACTATAAGCCCTTCGTTATTTATTTAATACTAAACTAAGCTGAACATAATAATAATAATTAACTAGAACATCCAAATTATTCGGGTCGCCTTCTACCCGAACCCAGACTCAAGGCCCAATTTTTGGGGCGTTACAATTCTATCCCCCTTAAAAAAAATTTCATCCTCGAAATTTCAAACTATCAACTAACCGTTTTACTCAAGTCAAACCACTATGCTTTCACTGCGCACTCTAGCTCTAATTGTAAATTAAGTAAATAATACACCATGAGAGAAGTACGTACCAGCATCTGCTTCCGGAGTGTCTCCGTCCTCACGGCGACATGCTGCATAGACCAAAGCTGGCTGTCTCGCCTCAGCATGTCCCATACCCCTGTCTGGTACTCCACGACCACGACCCATTCCATTGCTACGGCCTCTTACTGGCTGTTGACCACCCCTTGGCAGCTGTATATTACCCATACCAGTAGTTTGTCCATAATATGGTCTCCGAGGACATTCTCTGAAACGATGCTCCATCGATCCGCATCTTAAATAGGCTCCAATCTTTTTCCAGCATTCGTCATAATGGTTTTTCCCGCAATCATCACAAGGTTGCAATCTAACAGCAGCAACAGGGGCTTCAGCTCGGATCGGCCCATCTGCCCTGGCACTTTTCCGATGCCTCTGATCAGAATTGGAGGGCCCTAAATCTCTTTTGTTTTTACTCTTTTTTTTCCTACTCTGGCGCCACGCTTCACATCCTCGGCTATCTTAGCTTTTCTACCAATGCCGCAAAAATCTCGCTCCTCTCAGAGCTATT
This sequence comes from Gossypium longicalyx, assembly GCA_025698465.1. Lineage (NCBI taxonomy): Eukaryota > Viridiplantae > Streptophyta > Magnoliopsida > Malvales > Malvaceae > Gossypium > Gossypium longicalyx. The sequence goes on along the minus strand of CM047006.1, from coordinate 28,736,267 downwards.
AATACTCGTAGACTATCCTGCAGGCTATTCTCGAACCGAACACAACGTTCAGTACTGCTGTTACTCGTTCCACGGGCATATCGGCTAAGTCGCAAAAACTCTGCCTCATACTCAGCCACAGACCGATTCCCTTGAGTTAAGTTTAAAAATTCCTTCCTCCGGGCATCTATATAGCTTGCCCCAACGTACTTCCCTTGAAATGCGGATCTAAAGAATTCCCAGGTAATCCGCTCAAGTTGGGTGCCCTCTTTCACAGTCAACCACCACTAGTAAGCTTCCTCCCTAAGTAGTGATATCGCCCCTTTCAGCTTTTGTTCAGCCGTACAATCCAGGTCATCCATTATTCTCTCCGTGGCTTCCAACCAGTATTCAGCCACATTCAGAGCTACTCCAGAAATGCCCCTGAAGACTTCTACTCCATTTTCCCGGAGTCACTAGGAAATAGATCCTCGAATTTCGTTACCCGTACTTACCCCAGCAACCCTTTCCAGAACACGAAGCATTGCCTGTGATAGAGCGTCATCCCTGGCACCTCGATCATGAGACTCCACTTCTGTTTCTGATGGTATCGATGTATCTGCAGCCGACATATGTCCTGAAGACGAAGATCCAGCCCGTGTACTACCTCGACCACGTCCACGGCCTCTTCCACGAGCTACTCTCGTACTCATGTCTTATTATCTGATTTACGAATTTTATGCATCAATTAAATATTTCAGTATTTATTACAGATGTTTTATGAACATACAGTAATTCAGAGTTTGGTTTTCGCAGAATCGTAGCCTAGCTACAGTCTCATCTACTTATCAAAAATTCCTACAATCCCAATATCACCCTAACTAGAGTATCATAATAGGGTTTCAGTACAGGAATATAGCTGATAATTCAGAAACATTCAGAAAAATTTAGAATGATACTTACAGACTTGGTGCCGGCGATTCGGTGTGTCACTTCTTCGGTTATCAAATTTCAGAAACTTAGAAAACCTAAACCATTTTTAAAAAAAAAAATTGAACCTTAAAACATGTATACCTTGTAAAATATCTTTGAAAAGAACTTTCCAAAACCGTTTCAAAAAAAAAAACCCTTCTTGGACCTAAGTTTAAGAAAAATTTTCAAAAATCTTTTTAGACCCGATCCACAATCGAGTTGTTGCAACTTGACTCTGATACCACTAATTGTAACATCTCAAACCCGCCCTAGACGTTATGACCGGATCCGACGTGCCACATCGGAACGTTAAATTTTTTTTTTATTTTTAGTCTAAAAATCGTACTTAGTGTTCAAAGGATGATTTCATTATAGGTTAAAGTGAATGGAAGCTATGCATCAGGTAGGAAACTGGAAAAGAGGAGGTGAGTCCATCAGACTGCTTAAGTACCAAGCTTCATTCAGATCCAATCCTAGACATGCACGCCACCATTGCCACACCTTAACTTAGTATATGTTCTTAGGAAACTAATTCATTTAAGTCCAGTTTAAGAAAAAGTGATTAACTTTGAAAAACGTTTCAGTTGCGGAAGTTTTGCTTTGTTGTCGTGATATTTTAAAATCAATTACTATTTTTGAAAACGCGCCCTAAAACTAATCAATTTCAGTGATTAAGATAATATTATACCTATTCTAGTAAAACATATTAAAAATAATTAAAAATCATTAAAGCGGCCTTATTACAACTTAAAACCCAAATCATAGAAGTAAATAAAAAGATGTCCAATTCCCCAGAAGAAAATCAAATTTGCAGAACGCGTGGCCACTCCGAATCCCTCACAGCTTCAAGCCCACTATGGTTGGGGATTACCTGCGTGGATGAAAATAAGGGGTGAGTTTGGGAAACTCAGTGTGTAAAATAAACCAACCAGAGCCCAAATCAGCTCAAGTTTTACTGGGCTTAAGCCCTATTCAGAAATCAGAGTTAACTAGGCCTTAGCCTATATCAATATTAATTTGGGCCATAGCCCCTTACAATATCAGAGTATACTGGGCCTAGCCCATATCATTATCAATCTTGGCCGTAGCCCTATTACAAGTAGAGATATATTGGGCCTTGCCCATATTAACACAGTTGGGCCCATTTCAAAACAGTCTCATATGATTAATGCATGATAACCCCCATTCAACCCTGCACTTGCCTCCGTCCATCTCTACATTTCCTGTGGGGAATAAATCACCCACGCCATCCCTACACTTACAGTGTTAGTACCGGTTGTGGCACTAACTATAATTCGATAAAAAGTCGCTTATATCGTAATATGTGGCACGACCACCGTAACGAGTTCTTCCTCCATAACAAAACCCAACCCCATGCGGTATGACATGTATGCGAGAATATATATATTTAACAAGGCATGCTTGAGTAAAGACAATGATTATATCGTAGAAGAACGATTTATTTACCTCGAGGCGTAATCGTAAACTTACCCCTTTAGGGGTATTACGGTAATTCTACCTACAGAGGTATTTGATAATTTTATCAGTCTTTTTAGGGTTTCATGCTCATTACTGATTATTAACGATTAACGTAAAAACACTTACCGAAGCGTTTTTATCGAATTGGGCCCGTTGGCCCATTAACCCGATTTCGGCCCATTAAGTCCAAATATACCGAAGTGCACGAAATTGCGCACTCTACAATATTACCGTTGAAGTTACCAAAATTATCAATACAAACAATCCCACGAGTGCTCGCACGCTTGCAAGTTCTCGAAATGCCGGCTTTTCGGCATTTCGGCTTTTGCCGATCTAGTCTACTAGTGGGTGTCGTTTACACACCTGATCTGTAATGATACGTTGGCGAGATCCACACACGAGTTGCCTACAATTGAGTTACTAAAACATCAGTCTACATATCAAAACAACTACATACTAGCCCCTTACCATATTCGGCCAACATTGCCTTAGACCCTAAAGTTCTTACCTTTCTGCCGAAATATGGACTAGATCTAGATGTCCAACCGAGTTAATCTTCAAGCCCTTTGCTGTACGCCTCCTTGTCCATGCTGGCGCATACAAAACCAAAAGAAAGAGGCAACAATGCCTTTAGTCCCAACGTTAGCCACCCTTAAGGGGTTTCGGCTTTTCCTTAAAACATAAGTAACTAAAGAAGGATTCAAACACTTACCATATCGTTATGACACTACTCCTGATCTACTGTAGATCTAACCACTGTACGAGAAGAAAAGAATTATACTTAAGGATTCGGCTTCCGAAGTACCTCAGTGTAGAAAAGTTTCGATTTTAAAAGAAATAATAAGAAGTTCGGCTTCAATGGAGTTTCGGCTAACCGATTCTTGATAAGGGTTTATGAGGGAGAGAAAAAGAAATATGAAGGATTTAGGTTCGGCCAAACTAAAATACCCTCACTAAAATACCGCTTGCACCGCTCCAGCACGCTGCCAAGAGTCCTGATCAGACCCCAACTCCTTCCCCAAGTGTGCAGCAAAAATCCCAACCTTACGTGCGTAGATGAGGCTCGAACCCCAAACCTCCGTCTGCCTTGCCCCCTTGTGCCTTCGCCCGAGCTGCTGGCCACTGTACCATGCTTCTTCCTTTACTAATATATGGTCACAATTAATTTTAACCTTTAACCCGCTTCAGTTCTGGCCCGTTTCAAAAAATAAAATAGAATTCACCTTCCCCTGGAATCGAACTCATAACCTCTCGACAGGCCTAGCACGCTGCTGCTACTACACTGAAGCTCTTCTCATGATATAATCTACTCACAACTAATTTTAGGACTTATCTGCAGCAGTCCCGGTTCGTTTAAAAATAAAACAAAGTATCGCTACTTACCAGACTCAAACCCCTAACCACATGCACACTCTTAACGCCTTCTTGCCACTTGACCATGTGCCTCTTTTGTGTCACCTTTCCTCCCGAGATATTTATAAGGCCTCCTTGCGATAATCATTGGTTGTAAAAAAAAACCATTTGCGCATGCTGTGCCTTGAACCCAGGCACCTCCCATGCCTTCCTAACGTGCTTAGCCACTGGGCTAGGTGCTCCTTTATACTAAAACTCAGCTTAAATTATTAATAAGGCCTACTGCCCAGTTTCTCTTAAAAGGCAAAATTTGAGAATTTTGCTAAAGCTATAGGCCGAGCCCCGGAGTTTTCCCCACTATAAGCCCTTCGTTATTTATTTAATACTAAACTAAGCTAAATATAATAATAATAATTAACTAGAACATCCAAATTATTCGGGCCGTCTTCTACCCGAACCCAGACTCAAGGCCCAATACTTTCTAGGCCCAATTTTTAGGGCGTTACAGTAACAATAACCAAAATTTGAAACTATTGAACTATTCTGACATAAACCCAATCCTCAGCACTGTCCATTTTCCAATAAACAAAGTAAATACAGGCATTCTTACACGCACAGATAAGGGCATGTAGCCTTCAGAAAATACATCATACATGTACATATGAAAAATGTATATGAAACCGAAAAAAAAACCCAATTGCCTAAATTCAATGAGCAACCATTATCCAGTCCAATCAAATTATCACTGTTCACTGAGCATCAAATTTAGTCATGACTCGTGAATACACATACGGATGATAAGAGGACCACTAATACGCTTGCCTAAATACCATCAATAGCCTAAATGGTTCTACTAATCACCACTGTCAACCAAGCAAATAACAAAAGAACCCCAAAAACACAACTTCTTCTTTTACTCCTTCAACAAAGGTTCTCTACAGCCATAAACCAAGTAAACAATAAAATACACTTCCAAATAAATAAGAAACACAAGGCATACCGATGATAAAATGAAATTCCTTGCGACGACCTATCAACGCGGCGCACCTCAGAAGAGACGAGTCAATCGAACCCGTGGTTGATCTCGCAGCACCACTCTCGAAGAAAGAAATGCAAGAAGAATTAGAGAAGAGACAGAAGAGAAAGGGGTCTACTCTACCATGAAAGAAGCCTACCACGCCTTCGATCAGTCAGGCCAAAGAAAGTCTAAACCAACCGTCACATCTTTTTCATGTGCAGGGGATTCTTCCATTCTAGCAGTGGATTCAATAGCTACCTATTCTTCGATCGAAACCCTAACAAGAAGGCTAGAAAGAAATGGGAAAAAGAACGAAAAAGAGAAGAGGCTTCAGACGTGAGGAAGGGAGAAGGGTAAAATTGAAACTGAAACACTCTGAATGGCTATTCTATGGGTAAGGCGCCGAATCCTATTCAGTGTGTTTAGTGGGAATAGAGGCAGAATTGAATAAGGCGATAATGCCATTACAGCCAACCAAACATTGGTTTGGTGGTGGGCCCATTGAATTGGGCTGTAATCTATTCCTATTACACCCAACCAAACATAATGTAAGTCTAATTGTGAGGATTAATGGCCTGTTCTGCGGTGCTTAAAAAAAGTACTTCTCACTTCAAAAGCACTTTTGAAAGAAAAGTTGTGCTAAACAAGCTGTTTTTGGCTGAAATTTTTAGTTTTTCCTCTTCCAAAAGTACTTTTTGTGTTTAATTACTTTTTTACCCCTCCAATAACATAGTTCTTTTAATTTTTTTTCTTAGTGCTTAATTACAAATGTGTTAAAATCATTAATTAAAAATAAAAAAATATTTTTTAAAATACTAATTACAAATATTTAATGGTTATTTTTATATATTTAAAATATAGCTTATATATTCTAATTAAATTTTATAAATAATTAATATTTATTGCTTAAAAATATTTAAAATTTATAATTCATATATTAAAATATTAACAACAAGTTATAATAATTTTTTTATAGGTCCACCAAAAAACCAAAATCCAAAATTAAACCAAATTAAATGTCCAAGTCCAGTTTACAAGTCCAATACATCAAGCCCAATAATAAAATATATCCCAAAACCTGGACCCAAATAATTCAAGGCCCGATCAGCCCAAAACATATTAGAAACAAAAAAAAACCCTAAGGTCTCCTGGTGCCGCAGCCTCGCCCAGCAGCCTCCGTATGCGCTAACACCTCCGTATGCCCCACGTCGAGTGCCATATATCCCCCACAGCTGGCCCCGTACCTCCGCACCTGCAAACAAAACAAGAAAACGACAGCAGTAAATAAAAGAAAAAGAAAATAAAATTGTATTTTTTATTTTTGATTTTTTGGGATTTTGGCTATTAAACCGAAAGCAATGTATTGCTCTTTTTTTTACGCACATTTACGCATACTGAATACAAAAAAAAAACCAATCAAAACTTTGAAAGGTGATTTTAGATCCTTTTTCTTTTTTTCTTTTGTCCTTTTATTTTCGATCTGCTTGTGATTTTTTAGCATGGAAAACGAAAGGCGTATTTAAAACAACACCGATGAAAGCCCACATATCTCGGAAATATGGAGATTCGGGCTAAGGTTGTTTTCTTTATGTTTTTTATCGGATTTTGCTTTGTTTTTTGGTAGAATAGCAAAAAGGAAGAAAAGGGAGAATGAGTGCGCTTACCCGATCTCCGTGGGCGTGTCCCCCGCTGGCAAGGTCCGGTCGCCATTGGCGCACCATCGGCCATCAAATAAATGATGGTTTAGGCGGCTGCATGTTGAATCAAGCCCTAAGGGGAGGGGTTAAAGTTTTTGTTTTAAAAAAAATGAAAGGTTTGCTGAGTTTTGAAAAGGAAATAAATGGGAATTAAGGTTTAGCATCAGATTTGGAAATGATGGAGTTTAAAAGAGGGGACCCACGCGTGTTGACCCGATCCAAAAGATTGGATCCGCGTTCTTTTGTTTCAAACGGGTTAATGGCGCATTTGGTCCTCCTCTTTCGCGCCAATTTTCAATTGGCTTCCGTTTGTACTTTGTTTATTTTTTAAATGTTCCTTAAAATTTGTATGTTTTTACATTTTAGCCCACGTCTCAACGCAGTGTTTCGGGATCAGGGATACTTTTAGTCTTGGTCCCTGCGAATTTACGCGTGTTATACATGGGTCCTTATTTTATTATTAGTAGTTTATTTTATTTGTAAATTATCCTTTTTTTTTTTACTTTGATTTCAATTAGGTAATTTGTTTAGATTCATTTTATAGTTTTTTTTTAAATTCGGGCTTATTTACTTGTATATTTTGAGTTACTTTAGTAATTATTTTTTTTAAATTTATTTTTATCATATCATTTATATCATTTGTAATGTTTGTATTAATTGTATTATTTGTATCATTTGCTTACTTATTTATTTTAATTTGGGTAACTGTATTTTCACATTTTGGATACTATTTTATGTAAATGTTTTTATACATTATTATACATATATATATATATACTTTATAATAAAATTAATTTTATTCTATCTATATTATTAACATTATATTATTTCATACATATAATTGTTTTTGAATTATTTTACATATTTTAATAGATATATATTTGTTGGTTGAAAGGAGACCACGTGCTTTATACTTTATTTGAATTTATTTTTATACATATACATTGGTACGTATATTTGATATAAACATTACTAAATCCGTATATTTTATACATATAGTTTTCTTTATATATATAAGTATGTTCTTAAATCTATTATATATAATTTATAATAAAATTAATTTAATCTTGTATTTATTTCCACGTTTTTGCAAATAATTATTTTTCAAGTTATTTATGTATATATGATTTGTAAATCTATTATGTTTCTAAGATTATATTTCACTAAACATTTTTATAATCTTTTCATATTTTGTACATAATTTAAATTTTTTTTATATTATATATAAATTGTCAATTTTAAACCAATATTCTTTAATGTTTTGTATGTTATTCGATTCAAATATTCATTTCATAACACATATTTTGATAATAAAATATATATCCCTAGGTTGTTTTTTACAAATAGTTTTAAATTCAACAATTCGTATATCGTATAAATTATGTGCTCATTTATTTGTCCTTATTTTAAATGTCTTATATCACATCGGCTTCAAATTGCTATTTTGTTTTTGCATCTTGCATTGATTGTTTTATATTATGCTATATATATATTATTGTCGCGTATTATTTATTCATCTTATTGTTATATCAATTATTCTCCATACATGCTTGAACATTGAGTTATAATTTTTAGATTAATTATAGTTAATTGTTTTGTTAGTTGATTAAATAAGTTATATTATCTTCATTCATCCATTGTTGTATTTTATGCATGCATATATTATCTCATGCTCTTTTTGGTTTACGAAATATTATTTTATAAGGTCCAACTCTTTAAAATTAAATAGTCCATCTTATTTCAAGTAAAATTAAGGCGTTTTAAGCTAGTTTTATAATTATTCATTTCAAAATTTTTTAAAACGAAGGCAATGTTCGATGTTTGACAATTCGAGGAATCGTGCCCTACCGCGCAGGGTTGCAATTTCTCGTTCGTTCAAAATAACTGAATATTCCTTTGGAATTTCACCCATGTCTTTAAAAAAGAATTCTTCAAAACGAAGGAAATGTTCGATGTTTGGCAATTCGGGGAATCGTGCCCTATCGTGCTGGGTTGCAATTTCCCGTTTGTTCAAGACAATCGAATATCCCTTCAGAATTTCCCTCATGTTTTCAAAATTCTAAAACAAGGCAATGTTTTATGTCTAGAAATTCGAGGAATCGTGCCCTACTGTGCTGGGTTTCGATTTTTTCGTTGGACTAAATAATTGGGCATCCTTTCGTGGTTTTCAACATGTAAACTGTTGGAAGTTGAAATTTATCGTGTTTTCAAGGGTATAAAGGATCGTGTCCTAAATAATTAGACATAAGGACAGTATTTAATCGATTTGGTACCAAATTTGGGCGTAATGAGGGTGCTAATCCTTCCTCATACGTAATCGACTCCCGAACTCGTTTTCTCATACTTACGTAGGCCAAAATCGTTGTTTTAGTAAAAAGAAATATTTTATTAAAATAACTAAATTTTTAGGTGATCCAATCACACCTAAACAAAAAAGATTGGTGGTGGCTCCACATTTTTGGTTTTAAAACGTCGATCCTAAAAAAATGGTTTCGACAATAATAATATTAACTAATTTAAATATTATTTAAATGCATATTTATTACTTGATAATAATATGTCTAAAATGGACATTTTATTTCTCAAAAATACTTTTTGACTACAATGCTAAACACTCAAATTTTAAACTAAACTTCTCAAAAGTACTTCTCAAAAGTACTTTTCCATAACACTTTTCAAAAGCATTGCCAAACTAGCCCTAAGGGGATCCCAAATCCCGATCAAAGCAACTCACAAGTAAAGCGATGGCCTCAGATATACTAAGCGAATTAAACCTGTAACAGCCTAATTTTCAGTAGTGTCAGGAATAGAGATTTGAGATCACTAAATCCGACAAGTGAGTAAAAAAATAATAAATTAATACCTATGAGTCAAATGTAAATATAGAAGTATTTTTGAATTAGTGAATTTGGTGATTTAAAAGAATTAATTAGGTAAATTGGGTCGAGAATGAGGTATCGAGACCTCGACTTCATAAACCGAGACATAAATATTTTTAGAAATATTTATGGAGTGTTAGAGAGGTAGTATTAAAATTTCGTCAAAAAATTTTGACGTTTGGCTGGTTAATTAAATAAAAAGGACTAAATTGAAAATTGTGTAAAAGTTGATAAAAAGATTAAATAGCTCAATTGTCAAATGAGAAAAGACCTAAAGTGTAAATAAGCCCAAAGGAGATATTTTGGGCAGCAATAGCTGAGAAAAAAATCAAAAAAAGGGTGAAAGAAGGGCAAAATTGGAAAATTACCAAAATTAGCTAAATAAAAATGGGACCAAATTGGAATATCTAGAATTCTCTTCATTTTTTCTTCATTTTCATCAGCCAAAACGCCATAGGAGGGGTTATATAAGTTGGTATTCCATAATTTTTGCACCAAGTGAGTTAATCCTTGCCTTTTTCTTATAATTTTTGTGTTTTTAAGACTTTTACAACTAGTTCCTACTATTAAATTCATTAGTTTTTCATTTCATGGATGAAATTGAAAGTAATCATGGTTGAGTGCTGTAATTTTATGATGAAATAGCATGAAATTGAAGCTTTAATTTGTTTATAAGATGATTTTATTAGATAATTTCAATAGAAATTGATTTTTAAGACCTAATTGTGAAAATGTTTGGAATTAAAGTCTAGTGCTGAAATTATGATTCCCAAAGGTTATAAAGTAATTTAAAGTGATAGAATAAAGTGTTAATTGAGAAAAATCAGCTCAATTGAGAGGCCAATTGAGTAGGGACGAAATTATTATTTATTAAAAGCTTAGGGGAAAAATGGTAATAACCATCTTGCACTAAAATAGTTTTAGACAGCAGCAGTAAGACAACTTTGAAAAATCACCATAAATTGTATAAATCGAATTAGAAGATGAAAAAAATTTGATATTAAAGATTATTGAGTCTAGTTTCTCATAGAAGAAACGGTGTAAGCAATGGAATTGTAAATCATGAGATATAATAAATTTTGTAAGATAAGGTCAGAATGAATTCTGGTTCCCCTGTTCTGAATTTGAAAAATCATAAAAAATTTAATAAAAATAATTAGGGGCTTAAATTTATATGTTTAGAATCCTTAATGAGTCTATTTTCAAGATAAATAAACGGGAACATCATTCAAATCCTGTACGAGAAGATAATTAATTTTTAGTGAAGAAGGGTCGGAACTATCAGACTGCAGAATAGAGGTGACTTTAAAGAATAAATTGTACTTATTGGTTAAACCAAAAATTATGAAAATTTTTTGGTAAGAAGATACATGAGTCTAGTTTCAGGAAAAATTAGTGGATCTTAATTTGGAGTTCTGTAGCTCAAGATAAAAATAATTTAGTGACTATGATACAGATGGATAGCTTGAATATTCACATAAGTAAATAGTGAAAATTATGGATAATGTTACTTACAAGTGTGTTATTTATACTAAGGATGTGGATAGAGAGAAGGAGGAGGAAAATATACATATATATATGAATGAATTGTGTATAAATTGATCACATGCCCGATTATAATCGATAAATGTTGAATTAGAAATGATATAATGTTTTATTTGGAATATTTATTATGAAATTATGATTATCGCTATAATACAAAAATCGAACTTGTGGGTTTATATAACTAAATTTTAGTGACCATTTGTTAATATTATTAAATTTCAATATTATTTTATGAATGGTGATTAATATTTATGTATGTTAATTGTTGAAAATAAGTAAATTATGTACAAAAGTTATGAAATTGAACTGAATATTTCGGAGGAACGGAACGCAGGAAATGAGTACGATCTTTCAGTGAAAAAGATGAATTGACGGTAAATCACTCAAGTAAATCGAGATTCAACATTTGTTGCAAAATCTCGTTTTTGCTTTCCGTTTAGCTCTTACGAGCTTTTGTTAACTCATATGAGTTTCAGTTAACCCCTTTTGGGGTTTCAATTAAGCTCTGATGAGCTTCAGTTAGACTTCGGGCTTTCGTTTAGCACTTGTGTGCTTCAGTTAGCCTTCGGGCTTCCGTTTAGCACTTGTGTGCTTCAGTTAGCCTTCGAGCTTCCGTTTAGCACTTATGTGCTTCAGCTAGACTTCGGGCTTCAGATCACTATGTACTAAAATCCGTAAGCCGTTCCTTGAATGAACAAGTTGGTAAGTCGTAAATGTAACGTGTGGAAAAAGAAATGTAAGTAATGTTATCATTATTATTATTGAGCTCAATTATATGATTTCGTCATCCAGAGATTGTGTTTGACAAGATATGTTAGTAAATTTTGAGTATGTGAATCAAAGTGACATAATTTAAACACCTAATGAGGTTGAGCTTATTCACATGAATTTGTCATTTGAAATTGTGATTGATAAGAAGAAACAGTGAATTGCATGCTTATGAATGGTTACACATAATTATCTGAAAAATAAGAAAAATGACGGTTATTGATATATGGAGACATGAGACATTGATATATGAATGTGGAATATGTTTGATAAATGTGTTCATTCATAATTAAGGAATTATGTATCTCATGTGTGCTATTTGCAGAAAAATGATATTTCAAATACTTTGGTGAATAAAACTTAAATATGAAATAGTATGAAATCATGACAAGTTGTTATGAAAATATATTTAAATTATCTGTAAGTGTTTCGTACTCCTTGGTAATGCTTCGTACTCTATTCTGGCAACGGATATGGGTAGGGGGTGTTACAAAACCGCTACATGATACTTTGTTATTACGCTACTTCATCGTATACTTTATTTTTTAAATTATATATAAAATCTAAAAATTACAAAGTAATTATAAAAAAATAATTTTTAAATTATGTGCACAATGTCTGAGTACCACATTATCGTACCTTGTCAAAATTCAAGTTTAAATACTAAGTTGAGAAAAACTATCAAATTCTAACACTAATGCTAACCAAAAAAAGTTTATAGACCATTATAAAAAAATTACTAAATTTAAGGACTAAATATTACTTTCTATGAAGCAATGAAGCTTCTAAAAATATTAGATGAAGCAATAAAGTATCATTTAGCCGCTAAACTAAACATTTTTTACTTATTGGTCCTTAAAGTATTTTTCATCCATATTAGTCTTAGAATTTGGCAGTTTTTTTTTTCAATTTGATCCATAAATTTGAATTCTGTTAAAATATGATGACGTTGTACTATGAAATTGTGACACATCATCACTTGAAATTATTTTTTAAAATTCTTTACAATTTTTTTGGTATTTTTTAGATTTTATTTAAATTTTTTAAAAGTTTTATGTTAAGACTTAGCATAATCTCATAATATCACGTTATCACATTTTAATGAAGTAGAAACTCACATGTTAAATTGAGAAAAATTACGAGAATCAAAGATCAAATGTTGCAATGAAGTAATGAAGCAAGCAGTGAGTAGGCTTTTAGTCAAGCCTGCTGCGCCCAAAACACTATCTTCCCAATAGCTTTAGGGTCCGTCTTTGATTGCCATGAATGTGCGGCTTAGGCCCATTTCTCCTGCTTTTGCCTTCGGCTTTGGGCAGTGCCAATTGGGATTTTCACACTTGGGATCCTCCTTTTGATAGCAAAACTCAACTTGTACTATAGATTTTGAATTGATTTATTCCGAAATTAGAGGAAAAAGAATTTAAAATGGACGTGAAGTGGGACAAGATAGAATTTTTTTTTTTTTGAATAATAGATATAAAACAGATATGATAATTTATAGACAATTGTGATAGGTTATAATAGTAATTAATGCGCATGAATTTACAAAGTGCATAATTAGAATATGGGTCGGACCCAAGCTTTTGTTCAATTAAATCTAGTGAGTCACATAGTTATCTATTGTGATTCACACCATCACATGTAATGGCAGGTGGATGGGGGACCTTATGTACATTGAAATATATTTTTCATATTGAAACATTGGTGATTAAGATAGGACCACCAAAAGAAGCAAGCTTATATTTATTGCAAAATGATACATCAAGGTGGCTCTCTCCAGGGTCCACAATAATGGTGTTTTGGGGTCTAGTTATGTATCCCCAAAGTGTATGGAATAAAACCCCCCGAAATTACAGTATGCAATGCAATAGGGTGTGTGAAAAGGAGGGGGAAATGGCATATTAGAAGGGGATTTTATGTGGGGTTGCCTTGCTTTTCGGCCTTGTGATATTGGAGCCGAATAGATGTGATGTTCGACTTTGACATTGATGCATATCCACCCTTGGTTTTCATTTTCATAAATCTTGATGTCTAATTTATGTTAAGTGGGCTTCCGATCCATTATACTTTAAAACGCGACTTCTTTATATATATATATATGATTATAAATATTTTGCTTGGATAGACAGTGATAAAACTAGAAGTTTATTTTTGGGTCAAAATTAAATTATAAAATTTGAAAGAGATTAAAGTGCAATGTCATCTTTGTATATATTTGTTATTTTAGAATTTTAAAGGAATTAAACTGGAAATTTTTTATCTTTGGGGCCAAAGTGTATTTTTTTCTATTAAACTAATTTATAATTTTAAAAACTTCAAAGGACTAAAATAAAAAATTATCCTTTTGGAGGTTAGGGCCTTGCCTGCCCCTTTTGGCATCTTCTTTACGGGCCAGGGTGGTATTAGGATAAAACTCTCACCTATTTTTAAAATGCAACTTCTTTCTCCACAATATAGTAAGATATAAACTTGGATACAATTTAGGTGCTTGCTTTCTAATTTAGGGTTAATTGTATCATACGTTTGTAAAATTATGGTTTAGATTCTAAATTGGTTTCCAAACTTTGAGACTTAATTTGGATGTTAAATGTTTGCTCAAATTTGGCTTACTGCCTGAACAATTTGGATCAAATTAGTCCCTCTATTATTCAACTTGGAACCCTAATAAGTTGCATAGGGATGGGATCACATTAGTATTTCTATTTTTAATTAGATCAATTTAGTTCATATACTATTAAAAATAATAAAATAAGTCCAAATTATAATAAAGTTAACATTTACTATACAAAAATGTCTTAAAAAGTTATTTTTTTTTAGTAGGAGTTCAATTCCAAACAAAAAATTTCATTTATATAATCATAAAAACTTTAAAAATATTAACTCTATTAAGCAGCAAATGATTTTTTTTTAAAACAATAAATGTTACTTCTATTTTAATTTGGTCTTATTTAGTTCTTTTAATAGTACACAGATTAATTTGATCAGGTCCTTATTATAGTGGGACGTCTGAAGCACAATGACCTCGAATTGGCCTTGAATTACATAAAATCGAATGCCATAAATTTGATTGAAATGGCATTTGAAAAATAGGTGATAAATTACATATCGAAATAGCCAAAAAAATTTCAATTTCATCCCTCACGTACTTCACATTGCATTATAAAATAAAAATAGTTGAGTTTTGTACTTTATTTATATGCTTTTAACTTTTGTCCACACACACATTGCATGAAGATGACATTTTACCCAATTCATTTGTTCATATATATAATGTATAGTTGATTTCAACCTTTTTTCCTATATTAATTCATATCATTAATTTTTCTTCATGTAAACACAATTACGGGTCCTGGAATTGAGTTTTGAGGGGTCTAGTAAAATTTTCAAATATTTTGGGAGTTTAATGAGAATTTTTAAAAAATTAGGAGTCTAATTGAAAATTTTAAATTTTTTGTGAGATTAATGAGAATTTTCAAATGTTTTAGTTAGTTTAATTAAAATTTTAAAGAAAATTAAAAGGTATAATGAGAATTTTTAAAAATTTGAGGAGCTCTAATTAAACTTTTCTACATACTTCGAGAGAGAAATAATATTTTTCAAAATTTTTGAGAGACTTAATTAAAATTTTCTAAAAAATTCAAAGGAAAAGTGTGTGATTAATTCATGAATGATGATAACCCATAAAAGTCGTATACAAGATAAGAGATTAGGCCTAGAAATCAATTGGATTCTCCCATGATTGTGATGTGGTATGGATATGCATATACATATATATATGCTTACATCATAAAGTTTTATTTAACTTTTATTTTCCATCTATTGTATTTACACCAATCAACATTCTTTTATGTTTCAAGAACCATGACAACATTGTTATTTAATTCTTTATAAATGTTGAAAACAATTTTCACATTGTTTGTACATGATGTACAGACAATATGTAAATTCATACATTGTTAGTAAATCGTATTAAAACATATCATTAATGCATAAAGATAGTAAAATAGGACACCTAATAACAAATTATAAAACCAAACAAAAATAATCCGTGAGGATATGAGCAAAAGAAATCACCCTAATTTGTTTGGACAAGCCCTAAGAATTCCAAGAATGGGTATCCTTTTAAGAGCAACAAAGTAAAAAAAAAAACAAAAAAACCTTGAATTGAATTGAATTCATTAAGTAGTCCTATTAGTGTTGAGTTGCATGTCATTGTATGTTAAGTTACAAATAAAGTAACTTCTTAAAAAGAAAAGTTAACAATAAATGCATGTGAGAACTGATTACTCAGTTTGAAACCATTTTCAATGTCTACGAGGCCTTACTTGAAATGTAATTCACTATGAATCAACAGTGCAAGTAGTGATTTAAGTTCAACTCACTCATCAAGTTACAATTGCATTCATATAATTCGACCAGTATCACTCTCCCACCAATACTTTCCTTTCCAAACTTTGTTACAAACTAAATATGAAAACAATTTATTTACAATCAAATTGAACCTAATGCAAGTTCCTTTGATGAACAACTAAGCGCTCTCACTAAATCGCACATAATACTCTTAACAATCCTTCAATATATATGCTTTAGTATATTGGTAATCTTTTAGCTAATGTAATCTAATCACACCACTAAAATTGCACCCGAATATCTCTCTAATAAATAATGAAACTAAAAAGAGAAATCGGGTACTTGAACTTCTATATATACTGTTAGGCTTGAAAATATCAAAAGAATGGGTAAATTTGTATTTTAAAACTTTTAAAACTTTCTAAATGATGAGGAAAGAGAAGGAAAGCTTGCATAATCGATTTTATAGTGGTTTGGCCCCAATTCCCTACCTCTGCTACCTTGGTATACCTCAACCAAGGATTCTCCAATTTATTGTGAGAACTGATACCTTTCAAGACGAATGTATAATCTTTATAATACTATATTTTTCGTAACGCCTAAATAGAACCTGCCCCCCTAATTTTTATGGGCTAAATTAGAACCTTTTTTAGCTTTTGTGTTTACAAAGTTAAGCTCTCAAAGAAATGAAATGAGAGTGATAAAAAAAATGTTACAATATGAACTTTTAGACTATGTACAAGAGAAAAATGAAAAAAAAAAAAGAATTTGAAGTTTTTCTCTTAATTTTGATGCTTGGATATTTGTCTCTTAAGTCTTTAATTGTTTTTTACTTGTATTTATATCCTCTAACTGTTTTTAGATGTTTGGTGTTGTTGCAACATACAATTTGCATACTTATTGCAGTATACAGATACCATGTTCTTGTTGGAAAAAATTTGATATGAAAACGGTTTTTTTGCACAACGAAAAATTAAAATTTTGAAAGCTGACTCAATTTGTAATATTTATAGCAATAAACCCTAACCAAATTCATACATGTGCTTTTGGCTTAGTGGATGTTCGTTGTTCTTGGCTTTCAACCAAACGATCTTCTCCGCTATTCTCGTACCATTAACTGCTTCAAGTGTGGGCTTGAACTAATTGAATTGAAATATAAAACTATAAAAAGTTTTCTCTCCTTTTTTGAGGTGAAAACAAAAATTCTCTCTTCTTAATAGAAACCGGTAGAATTGTTATTTTGAAAAAATATATGTAACAATTAAAAATAAATTCTTTCAATTTTTCGGCAAATTTTTCGGCAAAGTAACAATCTCTCAAAGTTATGTAAATAGCTCTATAACACCCCTATACCTAGTTTGACCCAAGGAACCTGATATATGGATATTACATTTGGTGCCAAAGTGATTTTGGCTAATTACTAATATATTTGAACATTAAAAAAAATGTTTTCATAATTTTTATTTTAGTCCTTACTACTTGGAACATACTTGATCTTCCTAAATACATGTCATTTTATTCAATATTTTGAAACATACTCTCTTGGCACTTCGAGATGTGATGAGATGGATGCTCACTCAGTCATTCTGTTTTTCTGTTGTCGATTGTTCTCGTGGTTCGGTCCTCGTCGCTATTCTGGTAAGTGAAACTTCGACACTTTGATTTGTGCCTAATTAAAATGCTGATCGAATGTTATTATCGTCTTGATAGCAAAGAACCATTTTGATTAAGGTCCCTCTTCTGTGGTGATTTAGCATATTCGTTCGGAGTTTCAAGGTAGGTATCGTGCGTTTGAGATGAAAGTATATTCCATTTTGTGATGTTGTGCTTTCGTGAGTTAAGACTAACGATTAAAGTGAATGATCAATTTTAGGAACTACTGAGCTCGGAAGTGTTTGCTGCGAAAACATAACAGGTGTGTAAACACAACACCGAAAAGTGAGGCTGTCAATGCCACACAGACGTATAGCCGCCCATATGGTAGGCAGTGTGATCTACGAGGCTAGCCATGTGCGATACATGGGCCAGACCGTACTGGGCCGTATAGGCTACACGGATATGTGGGCCCATACAGGTGAACCACACAGACCTGTGGAATTTTTGGGCTAGGCCGTGTGATCCATAATGCCAAGGCCATTTTTAGACCATGTGGGCCACACGGGCGTATGTACCCACACGGGCAAACAACATGGGCTTGTGGGCCCATTTTCACTGTTAGATTACAGGTTGCACGGGTTGCTCGAGTTGACTATGGACCTACTGTAGGGTTAGTAAGCATTACCTAGACCTCTAATTGATTGAAATGATTGTATGACTGATCTGGAAAAAGTATGATGATGTCCTACTGATTTGATATTGTATGCCCTGATTACATTAATGATATTATGTTATAGTATGTTGTCGAAACCATTTTTTTTAGAGAAAAACGGGAATCGACTTTTTAAAACGAAAATGTGGAGTCGCCACCAATCTCTCGGTTTAGGTGTGATTGGACCACCTACTAAAACACTTTATTCATGAAAAATCAAAAAGCGGGTTCGGGAGTCGATTACGCATGAGGAAGGGTTAGCACCCTCATTACGCCCAAAAATTGGTACCAAATTGATTTGATGCTGTCCCTATGCCAAAAAGGTCTTTTAAAGAAAAGATTTTCTAAAGTATGATTCTTTTTAAAATGTTCGAATAGTTTAAATTAGTGGTCAAAAAATTCTCTCGTTTCAAAGATATACGGTATCATACCCAGCACGATTGGATATGATCCCTTATACCTTTAAAAACGCGATTGATTTTCCACTTTTGAAAACTCATACACTAAAATTATAAAAAGGTTATCCAAATATTTACTTTACCGGAAAAATCATACCCAGTACGATTGAACACGATTTTCTAAATTCCCAAAATATTAGATATTGCCTTATTCGGACTTTTTGAATGATAAAAAAAATTGAAATTTACTCAAAAAACACGTTTATCCATTTTAAAATGAAATGCTTAATGAATTGTATCAAAATATTTGTATGAAAAAAAAAGGGTTAATGAGCATGAAATAATAAGATACAACAAGTCATAATTAACAAATCCACAATTTTGGTGCAATTATTTTAAGTAAAATGACCAAATTCTTAACCATGGATGACGAACAATCAATACAAAAATGATATACAACAATAGTTAACATAGCACACTATAAAACAATCTACCAAATATGTACAAAATAACATGGAATTAGAAATCAATATATAGTACAAGGCATTTTCCAAAACAATGATGAATTATTAACACATAAAATAAGTTGACAAGTTGGTATGAAAGCTAGGGATATATAATCATTTGAAATAAATATCGTTGAATAAAACATTTGAATAGAATAATACGCAAAATATTTCAAACACAAATTTTAAAAATGGATAATATGCATGGTTGCTTAAATAACATATAAAAGAAAAAAGAAAAAAAAAACATGATAGGATATAGTGTACATAACAAAGAGAATTATATTCACAAAATACATAAATTTAGTGATGTATATTTATAAAGCTATATTTATAAAAGAAAATTTAAATAATATATAATTTTACATGTAACAAAACGATTTGAATTGATGGAACATATAGATAATACATACATAAGGACAATATGAGAGTGTATACAATAAATAAATTATATGATTTAAAATATGATTCTTAAAAGAAATATATTATACACATAAATAACTTTAAAAGAAGATATATACATAGAAAAATATTTACATGAAATCGATAACATGGACTATAATAAAAAAATAATTTAATATGAGTTACGTACTTGTGAATAAATTTTAGAAACAATTGTATGCTTAAATGACATGGAATTAAAATATGTATTATAAGATTAACTTAATTTTATCATAAATTATATATGTAATAAATTTTAAAAACACAATTATATATACAAATAGATTTAAAAAAGTAAAAATTATATGTATAAAATAATAGATGAAAGTGTTGAAAATATATATATTTATAATAAAATAGTCTTTTTTTAAAGAGCTAGCTTATGTATAAATATAAAATATATATATATATATGTATGTGAATAAATTCAAGAAGTGATGTATACATAAAATAATATGAAATCAACAAAAACTAATGTATAATATAAATTTTAAAATAATATATAATGTATAATGTATAAATTTTGAATACAAAAATACATGTATAAAGAAAAATTTTAAAATAGAAATTTTATATAATAAAACAATTTAAAGAAACAATTATACAAATGAATGAAATAACAAATTAAAGCAATATTTAAAAGTACGTTAAGATAATTTTAAAAACAAATAGTAAAATCTTAAATAAAAATGAATAAAAACATAACTAAGTAAATAAAAACTCGATTGAAATAAAAATAAGATTAAGAGGACGATCTAAATAAAAACTCGATTGAAATAAAAATAAGATTAAGAGGACGATCTATAAACAAATAAAATTAATAAAACCAAAGATTAAACTAAGATGAAACATGTACTAATGGTCAGGGATCTAAAATACAAATATCCCAAGCTTTGAAATGCGGCATTTAAACAAGGACCAAATTGCAGCAATGCGTAAATCATAGGGAAAATGTTAAAACAAATAAATAGAATCAAGGCTAAAAAACAAATCAATGTAGGATAAGAGGGACTCAGCACGCAAATTGACCTTTCAAGGTGAAAAGGCAAGGCCACAATAACCTCTGACCGATTACTCTTCTCAAAACAACTTTCAAAACCCTTCTCTCAAAATTTTTCAGCCTTTTTTTTTCCTTTAGTCGACTGAACCAAAAGGTTCTTCACTCTTTGCCTCCATATCATCAAATCAGACCCTTTGAATCCCCATCAAAGCTTCAATTTCAACAAAGTAAACATGGATTTTAAGGCTCCTTCTAACAGATAAGTGTTTAGGCTTTTATTTATTTTGTATTTTATGCGCAACAATGAAGATCAAAGGAAAAAAAAAAGAAAAAAACCAAAATTGAAAGGGAAAGAAATGAGATCTCTAATCACCTCTTGGAGACTGTTTCTCTTTTTATTCAAACTTTTTGAATCAATTTCTGTATAGACTGGTATGCATCCCCCTTTTACATTCCATTTCACAGGCTTTTATAGCCGAATAAAAAGTAAATAAAATAAATAAATATACAAAAAATCCTTGCTGTAATCTGTTATTATTTGCTGTCATTTGCTGTTGTGGTTTTTGTTTGTTGCAGGTGTGCATGGCGTGGAGGAGTTATTCATGGAGCATGGCACGAGTGGAAGAATCGGCTAGAGGCTGTGGTGGCTGAAGCTTCTAGGGTTTCTGCCAAAAATTCCATAGGTGTTTTGGGCCTAGGGTATTTTGGGTTATTTAGGCTAGTTGGGTTAAGTTTAATAATTTGAGCCCGTTTATTTTGGTTGTTGGGCTATGTAAGAAATGGACACTGGATTATTATTATTATTTTTTTTATATTTTGATTTGTTTTTTAGCCTTTGTGTAAGCCCAGGCACAAATTGGGTCTTACAGCTGCCCCTCTTTGCTCATTGTCGTGTAACAAGAATAGAGCAAAGACTTCAAATAGGACCAATTTTGCCTGGTTTTGCTAAATCTTGACTGTAACTTTAGGGAAATAGAACTGGTGACCTAAATCTGCTCCATTGCCAATACATGGAGATAAGATTCGTCATCCTCAATCTGCTCCGCAACTGTTTTAGGGAAATAAATCTTCAATCTTCAGTCTGCTTCTTTGCTACCTCAGGAAGACAAGACCAAAATCACCAACCTGCTCTCTTGCTACCTCAGAGAGATAAGGCTAGTGCCTAAAATCTGTTCCACTATTGGTTAGGGAGATAAGATCTTCAATCTTCAGTCCGCTTTCCTCGGAAAGATAAGACTCAATCTTCAACCTGCTTTCTTGCTACCTCAGTGAGATAAAGCTTGGGGCTTAAATCTGCTCCATTGCCGATACATGGAGATAAGTTTTGCCTTTTCCAATCTTCAATCTTCAGTCTACTTCCTTGCTACCTCAGGAAGATAAGACTTTAACCTTCAACCTGCTCTTTTGCTACCTCAGAGAGATAAGGCTTGGGGCTTAAATCTGCTCCATTGCCGATACATAGAGATAAGATTTGCCTCTTCCAATCTTCAATCTTCAATCTACTTCCTTGCTACCTCAGGAAGATAAGACTACCATCTTCAACCTGCTCTCTTGTTACCTCAGAGAGATAAGGCTGGTGGCTTAAATCTACCCCATTGCCAATACATAAAGATAAGATTAGCCATCTGTAAAGATCTGCTCCGCTGCAACTTCAGGGAGATAAAATCTTCAATTCCCAGTCTGCTTCCTTGCTACCTCAGGAAGATAAGACTCATTCTTTAACCTGCTCTCTTGCTACCTCAGAGAGATAAGGTTGGTGGTAAAATCTGCTCCATTGCCGATACATGGAGATAAGATTCACCATCTTCGATCTGCTCCACTGCAACTTCAGGGAGATAAGATATTCAATCTTCAGTCTACTCCACTGCAACCTCAGGGAGATAAGACTTGTTATGATCTACTTTACTGCAACTGGCACTTCAACCTGCTCCACTGCAACTTCAGAGAGATAAGGTTCGTAATCTTCGATCCATTCCGCTGTAACTTCAAGGATATAAGATCTGACTTCATCGATATTACTACACCATTCTTTTTGACATGTCCTGTAGACTCGGTTTCATGTATCATGCTTATGCCAAATAATTAGGATATTATGATCAAAATAAATCAAATGCTCCTAACTAGATGTGATACTTATGTCAAATAATTAGGATGCTGTGATTGAAATTAATCAAATGCTCCTAACTGGATGTGTTATGAATGAATGCAAAAATGAGAATGATCTTTTTTCCTTTTTAAAAAAAAAACTTAAAGTATCATTGCCCGTTGTTCACTAGAACACTATCACTAATTTATTATGCTGTCATTTTGTTCGGCTAATATTCTTGATAGAAAACCCAAAGAAACAATCACATTCTGTTCAACAAGCTTGCCTCGCCTTAATTCCAGAGTCCCTTACACTGTGACTTCTAGGACATAAAGTTTGAACTTCCCACTGCAACTTCAGGGGAATAATCATTTGATTTCCTCTATCCATCCTGTGACAACTCAGAGGTATAGGATCTTCCATCAATTTGATCTGTTATACCATTCCCTGGGTATAATGAACAGACATACATGTCTGATATCTGCATGAATACAGAATACCATTTTCTTTCTTCAAGAATAATCCCATTGCTCATTCTTTGCCGGGATTATAACACCAATTAATATCTTTGACAGAAAATCTAATGAGATAATCTCAATTTGGACTTAAATATTTCCAACCCTTAAGCTCGGTGAGTTTTAAACAATAGTCCTATTTCAGGTTCCTGTATTATTTATAAACTTCCCAAAGTAATATGCGAAACCCCCATTTATGAAAGTATTATTAGCCCAAAAATCGTTATTTCAATGCAAAATGCTTGAAAGAGATCATAACCATGGACAAGAAAGGAATTAATTGAGAACATATCTCGAAACAAATAAGCAAATGCAACCAAGAAAGAAACTTATTGGACGTAACCTGAAAAGAAAAAGGTAATCAAAGATAACAAAAAAAAGGGTAAAAATGGAAAGCTAGGTGCCCCAGATATCGCAGCTTGAGCTTCTCTGTACCAACTTCTTGAGGACCATTCTGAGCTCAATCTGTGTTTAGGGGATTCGAAGTACTTTGTCAATGCCCCAAGACGTAACATACTTCTTTCATTGTTAATTCAGGCACAGCAAGACTATTGTATGCCCCACTTTGTTCAAAATTTGAGCCGCCCTTTTCGGGTTTTCAACTCAAATCCCCTTTGGTCTCAAAGCGCCCTTTACGGGTTTTCGCTCTGGCCTCTCCTTTTCTTTATTCTTTTTTTATTTTTATTTATTTTTATTTTATTTTTTTAAATCTTCTTCTTTTTTGTTTTTATTTTTTTATTTTTTTATTTCGATTTTTTTTTAAAATCTCAATGCGCCCTTTGCGGGTTTTCACCTTGGCCTCTCCCATTTTAGGTAGAATACTCTTTGAATGCATTTTGAATTCCCCGATTTGGGCAAACCTTGCTGTTCAATATCAATGCTCCTCCAAAACAGACCTTCTTTACCTAAGATCTCTCTT
The DNA here is from genome assembly GCA_025698465.1 of Gossypium longicalyx. NCBI lineage: Eukaryota > Viridiplantae > Streptophyta > Magnoliopsida > Malvales > Malvaceae > Gossypium > Gossypium longicalyx. The sequence continues at coordinate 28,712,075 of CM047006.1, read as the reverse complement.
AGTTTGGCATATTTATTCCTTTGAAGTCCTTTTGTATATGAAGGATCTTCTTCAATATCAATCTCCCCTCCTAAAATTCTCGAGGATAAACCTTTTTGTCATAAACCCACATCATCTGACTGTGACAGATATCTTTTAAATTTGACTGATCATATCAGGATTGAATCCATTCTGATTCATCCAACTTTAATTCTGCCAAGACTCGAAGAAATGGAATCTCATTTTTAAAAATTGTTTCAGCCCTATAAACCAATGTGTTGCCCCAGTGAAGGTTTCGGCCCTCGTTCGATAAACATAGAGGGTAAATGATAACTTCTTTATGCTAATCCTTACAAGACTCAGTCATTTTTCACTATGACTTTTGTTTTATTATTTTTTTTGCTGTACTTTTGTTTTTCTTTTCAGATGCCTTTGTTGCACTATTATATGGTGTCTGATTTTGGAACAGACTACAAACTTTTGACATTGTGCAGTTGTATTAGAAATGATCATTTCTGACGTTACTTGTCAGCAATCCCCTTTTTTCTTTTTTTTTCTTTTTTTGAGATTTAATGACTATCAATCTTGTAATATTGACATATGAAGCGACCTTCACCCTCTTCATGAAGTAATCAATGACTGTCCAGATGTATATTAGACGAGAATGGCCTGATAACATCCATGCTCTATATAGAGAAAGTCTGTGAAGAAATGAATGAGGCTTGTCTCCCTAAATGCAGCTTAACTAATACAATCCCCTTCCATGGTAGATCAACAATACCCAAACCTCATGATTAGCGTGGCTACCATGAAACCATTAACATGTGTCCTTCTGGCACCGTATAGGCATTTTGTATTGTCTACAGATCTTAGTATCTCAGGTATATCTCGACATGATTATGCGAAAACATCTTTGAATTCTTAAAGTAACTCAAAGACAGTTCATTTTGTCCTTGTGGTGACTCAGATTTCAATCTTTGCCCCTGCTCACAATGTTCACTGACTCTTAGTAAAATAGGATTTGTTTTTCATCTTGTTTTATCATACTTAACAAATCAGGAAATAAGTCACAATCTCTGCCATCTTCAAAGTCCTGAGATCCGCTTAAACACCTATCTCACCCCAAAAGGGAGTCAGTTACAGTGTTGCTCATGTCATTGATATCTGGGGACCTATTGTAGGTACAAAGGCAAATTCCAAAGAATAAATGATTCTAAGGATAATTATTTGTATGCTATGATCATGAATGAAGAATGAAAGCATATTTACAAAGAAAATAGTCCAAAGAACAAAAGAATATATAAAGAATGAAAAAATATTTATTCAAAAAGAATGCATTTTATTGAAATAAAATTTTTTGGACACAAGCCTATTTCACAAAAGGATTCTTATTGCCCCTAGGCTAAAAGCAACAAGCGCGTTTTGAACATTACTCTAGATTAGCTTTAAAAATAAAGGGATCTCTTCCACAGTCCTATTGCTTAAAACACCCCCAAGTACATAAGGGTTTGGAAACTTTTGTTCCCTGGACCTCTCTTTGGATATGTCATTCAAATTCTCTTTGATAACTAGTGGTTGCAGCCCTCGTTTGGCCTATGTTGACCAATTTAGAAGGCATGCTCACGATGTTCACTTCATTTTCCTTGTTCATCGGGATTGACCTTTTAGCGTTCTCTCCTGTATCTATCTGTCCATTTCTTACCGTGCTTTCAATCATCTCACCAGACATTACTATATCTGAAAAGCTCAGAGTAGCGCTTCCCAACATATAGTCAATGAACGGAGCTTTCAAAGCATTGATGAAAAGCATCGTAGTCTCCTTTTCCAGAAGAGGCGGTTGGACTTATGTTGCTACCTCTCTCCATCTTTGGGCATATTGCCTGAAGCTCTCATTTTGCTTCTTTTCCATATTTTGTAGGGTAATTCTGTCAAGTACCATGTCTTTTACATAACTATACTGCTTCATAAAAGCTTGTGCTAAGTCCTTCCATGAATGGATTTTAACACGACTCAATTGGTTGTACCATTTAGCTGCTGACCCTATCAGACTATCTTGGAAGCAGTGTATTAATAATTGGTCATTACTAACATATCCTGTCATCCTTCGACAGAACATTGTGATGTGAGCTTCAGGACAACTAGTCCCATTGTACTTTTCAAACTCTGGAGTTTTAAATTTTGGCGGGAGTACTAGATCGGGGACCAAACTAAGATCCTTAGCGTCAATCCCAGAATAGAAATCAACACTCTCCATTGCTTTCAATTTTTCCTCCAACCACCTATATCGATCCTCAAGTTGTCTTGGCAATCCCTTCTTTGCTTTTTCCATTTCACCCAGATTAGGAACTTCAAGATTGGTTAGGTTGCCCCCCGGATTGGAGCCTGAGCCTATCGGTTAATCCCCTGGTGCAATGGTACCATTCTGATATTGTTGGGCTCTAATAATAGGTACACCTTGTGGACATGTCTGAGCATTTGTCGGGGTGAAACCTGGAGGGTAGAGAGGCTCCTCATTGTCCTTCCCAGTATTGATCATGGAACTTTTCTTTTCTTCAAGCCCCTTTATCAGCAATTGAGACAACTGGTTCAACATATTCCTTTGAGACTCTAGCACTAGATCTCTCATATCCTGCCTAATCTTCGCCAGTTGCTCTTGTATCTTTATTTGTAACTGGTCTTGCATCTCTCTTTGAAGTTGTTCAAGTCTTTCAAATCTTTCGTCCATATCTTTTGTCTTGGCACGGGTACCGTAACGACGCTTGGTTGGTAAGTTTTTATTGGTTCCCAGATTAACTGAAATGATTTCAACTAATTAGGGACCCTTTTATGAAAATCTAATGCAAATGATGCAATGATGCAAATGCATGGGATGAATGCAAAAGAAAGAGAGGTGTTGATTTTGAATTTAATTTCATTAGAACAACTTTTCTAGAAAACAAATTCCTTTACATAAAACGGATTGCATATACGGCCTTGCTTTCATATTCTAGACGAAGACACTGATCCCTTTTCTTCATGAAATCCAAATCTCGCAAGCCTCCAATAAATGCCTCCACTAACTCTTCTTTGCTTGATCCAGGCCACGACTCATTATCCTCACAACATTGGTTAGCTTCGTTTAGAAAATCAAGATACGACAGCTCTTGAACAATCTTTAGCGGCTTGAATCTTCAGGTAAAAACTTGTTTTTCTCCACGAACTGTCAGCATTCTTCCGTCAATTCAGACAACCATATAATAATCTACTTTTTCAGGAAATTCGTTTTCTTATGACAAATTATTCTATATAGTAATCAAATATGAATCAACACCTCATTTCTATGATGATGTAATGCAATGCAGTTCTAAACAAAACAAAAACAAAACCCGTTAGTACAGGAGAAATAAATAACAAATAAAAGACCTATTCGGGTGACCACTAAATTTGGGCAAGGTTCTACCTAAGGTGAACTCTCAAGGTTCGCTATATGTAGCTCGATTCTAGAGTAAAGGTACCCGAGCCAGCAAATTCCTCAATCCTCACCCATTATAGGCTCATACGGATCGAGTTCGGTTCGGGGGAATACATTTCCCTATGACCATGCGGAGATGAAAATCTCACGAAATCATAGGTACGGATGTATCCCGGAAGCAATCCACTAGCCCATACGGAGGTGAAAACCTCATGGAAGCATAGTTTCTTACTCCCACTTAATAGGTATAACCACGGCGGTCATGCAATGCAATGCCATATTATTTTGCAAGACTTGAACCACAACAATCATGCAAACAAATCAATTAAAAGAATCATGATTTTCAAAACAAATTTTCAATTCTTTGAAAAAAGGACCACAAATAATCAATTTTATGGTCTGACTCTCTTTGTTCAATCCCCAGTGGAGTCGCCAAGCTGTCGAAACCATCTTTTTTAGAGAAAAACGGGAATCGACTTTTGAAAACGAAAATGTGGAGTCGCCACCAATCTCTCGGTTTAGGTGTGATTGGACCACCTACTAAAACGCTTTATTCATGAAAAATCAAAAAGTGGGTTCGGGAGTCGGTTACGCATGAAGAAGAGTTATCACCCTCATTACGCCCAAAAATTGATACCAAATTGATTTGATGCTGTCCCTATGCCAAAAAGGTCTTTTAAAGAAAAGATTTTCTAAAGTATGATTCTTTTTAAAATGTTAGAATAGTTTAAATTAGTGGTCAAAAAATTCTCTCGTTTCAAATATATGCGGTATCATACCCAGCACGATTGGATACGATCCCTTATACCTTTAAAAACGCGATTGATTTTTGACTTTTGAAAACTCGTAAACTAAAATTATAAAAAGGTTATCCAAATATTTACTTTACCGGAAAAATCATACCCAGTGCGATTGAGCACGATTTTCTAAACTCCCCAAATATTAGATATTGCCTTATTTCAGACTTTTTGAATGATAAAGAAAATTGGAAATTTACTCAAAAAACACGTTTATCCATTTTAAAATGAAATGCTTAATGAATTGTATCAAAATATTTGTATGAAAAAAAAGGGTTAATGAGCATGAAATAATAGGATACAACAAGTCATAATTAACAAATCCACAATTTTGGTGCAATTATTTTAAGTAAAATGACCAAATTCTTAACCATGGATGACGAACAATCAAAACAAAAATGATATACAACAATAGTTAACATAACACACTATAAAACAATCTACCAAATATGTACAAAATAACATGGAATTAGAAATCAATATATAGTACAAGGCATTTTCCAAAACAATGATGAATTAATTAACACATAAAATAAGTTGACAAGTTGGTATGAAAGCTAGGGATATATAATCATTTGAAATAAATATCGTTGAATAAAACATTTGAATAGAATAATATGCAAAATATTTCAAACGCAAATTTTAAAAATGGATAATATGCATGGTTGCTTAAATAACATATAAAAGAAAAAAGAGAAAAAAAACATGATAGGATATAGTGTACATAACAAAGAGAATTATATTCACAAAATACATAAATTTAGTGATGTATATTTATAAAGCTATATTTATAAAAAAAAATTTAAATAATATATAATTTTACATGTAACAAAACGATTTGAATTGATGGAACATATAGATAATACATACATAAGGACAATATGAGAGTGTATACAATAAATAAATTATATGATTTAAAATATGATTCTTAAAAGAAATATATTATACACATAAATAACTTTAAAAGAAGATATATACATAGAAAAATATTTACATGAAATCGATAACATGGATTATAATAAAAAAATAATTTAATATAAGTTACGTACTTGTGAATAAATTTTAGAAACAACTGTATACTTAAATGACATGGAATTAAAATATGTATTATAAGATTAACTTAATTTTATCATAAATTATATATGTAATAAATTTTAAAAACACAATTATATATACAAATAAATTTAAAAAATAAAAATTATATGTATAAAATAATAGATGAAAGTGTTGAAAAAATATATATTTATAATAAAATAGTCTTTTTTAAAAGAGCTAGCTTATGTGTAAATATATAAAAAAATATATGTATGTGAATAAATTCAAGAAGTGATGTATACATAAAATAATATGAAATCAACAAAAATAATGTATAATATAAATTTTAAAATAATATATAATGTATAATGTATAAATTTTGAATACAAAAATACATGTATAAAGAAAAATTTTAAAATAGAAATTTTATATAATAAAACAATTTAAAGAAACAATTATACAAATGAATGAAATAACAAATTAAAGCAATATTTAAAACTACGTTAAGATAATTTTAAAAACAAATAGTAAAATCTTAAATAAAAATCAATAAAAACATAACTAAGTAAATAAAAACTCGATTGAAATAAAAATAAGATTAAGAGGATGATCTATAAACAAATAAAATTAATAAAACCAAAGATTAAACTAAGATGAAACATGTACTAATGGTCAGGGATCTAAAATACAAATATCCCAAGCTTTGAAACGCGGCATTTAAACAAGGACCAAATTGCAGCAGTGCGTAAATCACAGGGAAAATGTTAAAACAAATAAATAGAATCAAGGCTGGAAAACAAATCAATGTAGGATAAGAGGGACTCGGCACGCAAATTGACCTTTCAAGGTGAAAAGGCAAGGCCATATAACCTCTGACCGATTACTCTTCTCAAAACAACTTTCAAAACCCTTCTCTCAAAATTTTTCAGCCTTTTTTTTCCTTTAGTCGACTGAACCAAAAGGTTCTTCACTCTTTGCCTCCATATCATCAAATCAGACCCTTTGAATCCCCATCAAAGCTTCAATTTCAACAAAGTAAACATGGATTTTAAGGCTCCTTCTGACAGATAAGTGTTTAGGCTTTTATTTATTTTGTATTTTATGCGCAACAATGAAGATCAAAGGAAAAAAAAAAAAGAAAAAAAACCAAAATCGAAAGGGAAAGAAATGAGATCTCCAATCACCTCTTGGAGACTGTTTCTCTTTTTATTCAAACTTTTTGAATCAATTTCTGTATAGACTGGTATGCATCCCCCTTTTACATTCCATTTCACAGGCTTTTATAGCCGAATAAAAAGTAAATAAAATAAATAAAAATACAAAAAATCCTTGCTGTAATTTGTTATTATTTGCTGTTGTGGTTTTTGTTTGTTGCAGGTGTGCATGGCGTAGAGGAGTTATTCATGGAGCATGGCATGAGTGGAAGAATCAGCTAGAGGCTGCGGTGACTGAAGCTTCTAGGGTTTCTGCCGAAAATTCCATAGGTGTTTTAGGCCTAGGGTATTTTGGGTTATTTAGGCTAGTTGGGTTAAGTTTAATAATTTGAGCCCGTTTATTTTGGTTGCTGGGCTATGTAAGAAATGGACACTGGATTATTATTATTATTATTTTTATATTTTGATTTGTTTTTTAGCCTTTGTGTAAGCCCGGGCACAAATTGGGTCTTACACGTCATATTTATATTTTGTATTGCATTGGGTTAGGGGTTGATATTGTTCGGAGGAAGTGTACTAAAAGGCTTCGAGCCTAAGTTACTGGCAGCACAGCTGCAAACTATTGTCTGGTGTCGCATTCGGTGCTACTTGGAGTGTAGGGATTGGTGAGTCGATTATATCCCCAAATGGAGTATAGGGTTGGACAAAGATAGTGTGTAGAGGCTGAATGGGTAGGATTTCTGTGACTGCATATCTATTACTGCTATTGATACTATGATGGGTTATAGCCCTACTGCGTGACTGTTTTTGTACTGAGATGGGCTAAGGCCCAAACTAGTCTGATACTAATACCGAAAAGTGCTTAAGCCCAAATTGAGATTATTTGGTTGTTGTATGTTCATTTGTATGTGGATTACACATTGAGTTTTACGTAAACTCACCCCTTCTGTTTAATCTGTACAGGTAATCCCCAGATATAGGCAGGTCGGTACAACGGAGAACTCAGTGGTGGTCGTACGATTGCTTTTACACTCTTTATTGCCTATTCATGATTTTACTTTTATTTGGGGGTATTTTGCTGTAATTATGGCCTTTACAGATTTTGGTTTAAATTTGGATTTATACGGTTTTATGACTTAAATCTACTAGTGATAGGTAAAACTCGGGTTTCCAAATGAAATTGATGTTTAATCAAAATACCACGAACACACAAACTGTTTAGAAGCTTCCACAATGAAAAATGTTTTGAAAATTGAATATCAATTTGCAAATGGTTAATGTTTTGAAAACGAACGACATGATTTGAAAGTAACATAAGAAATGAAAAGGGCTAAATAAAAAAGGGGGTTTCGCAACGACATATTTTTTGAAAAGCACTACCATGTGACATCGTCAGATTCGGCCATAACGTCTAGGCCGAATTTGGGGTGTTACACATTGACTCGAAGTCGAAGAAATTTGTGAACTCTTCCAATCCTATGGCATGCCATCTATATCCGACTCATCCCGATACAATTAATAGGGTTTCAATTCACTTTCCAAATGCAACAAATATCCAATATTCAAATTTCACATTAATATTCATTTCGTTTCAAATAATCAATATATATATCAATTCAATCCATTCAATCAACTTTTAAATCAATTCAATGTCAAAGTGTCGAATACTCACGTCAACACTTACCATATGTATTAAATAAAAAATACAACAATTAATAACTAGTTTCAGATTATAGACATACAAACCAGAAATTCCGAGCTATTCGATGTCGCCTTTATCTTTCCCCTTTTTAGTCGAGGATTCCGGTACAACATTAGCTACGGAATTAAAATAATTAAAATTCATCAATATAACACAATTCAATTTCATATTGAATATTTCAATTTTTGACTCAATATTTGCCTAATTTTTATTTTAGTTCCTAAATCGAAACTAACTTTATTTCTTTACAGTTAATCCTATATTTTTATACAAATTTCACTTTAAACTAAATTTAACACCCTATTTTCACTTAAATCCCTAAATTTTAAAATTTTCATAATTTAGTCCCTATTACTCAAAATTTACAATTTATTCTACAATTTAATCCTTTTTCATTCCTAACTTAAAAATCTATCAATTTAGTCCCTAATACTAAAATTATTCAACATTAACAACATTTAAAAACTCAAAAATTACTAAAATTTCGACATAGGTCGGATAGTATTTAACACCGGAATTCCAAAAACATAAAAATTACAAGAAAAATGGACTATATTGACTAACTAATTGAACTTTGAAACTTTGAAACCGTAGCCTTGTCTTTCTCTTTTTTCTTTTTTTTTCTTTTCTTTATTTCCTTTCTGTTTCGTTTTGTTTCTTTCTTTCTTTCTTTCTTTATTCATTTACTTATTTGTTTTGTTTTACTATATTTACTTTATTATTAGTATATTATATATATTTACTTAAATATAAAGTAACATATTATAATATATATTTTAACTTAAAATTTTATAATAATTTCACCCTTATACCGCCTCATTTATAAACTATGGTAAAATTGCTTCTTTAGTCCTTTTAATTTTTTCTTTAATTTATAATTCAACTTTCACCATTTATGCGATTTAGTCCTTATACCTAATTACTCTTAATTCATGCAAATTCACCTAATCAAGACCTAGTTAACTACACAACTAACTTTGTAAATATTTATTAGTTTGATTTACGATAAGAGAGTCTCAGAGATGCACTTTTCGACACCTGTGACTATCGGGTCGTTACAAGCTCTACTAGTGTCATCTATTTATAAGAAGAAAAGGTAGAACCGATGTTGAATTGTAAAGGTTTATTTCAAATAGAAAAACTTCCTAGTCCAACTAGGAAAGAGAGAGGGGCTAATACGGTGTGCTTCCCCTCATATGTATTATGATGGAAATTCGGGCCTCTCATTGTATTTGACCCAATTAGATGTGCTTTTTGGACTTCTAAGCCAACACTTTATAATTTAATCCAACCCAATGCATATTTTTCTATTTTCCAAAATAAACTTTAATATTCTATATTAAACAATTTCCTCATCCCTATTTTAACTCTAGTAAAATTTTGACGATTTTACCCATGGTAAAATTTTGAGAAAATATGTTTAATATTTCACAACTTAACATATTCACTGTGACTGAATGATTTATTTTCATTTTTGGGCTTTAAAATAGCTCAAAAACATAAACTTCTTCTTCTGATTATTTTTAAGTAATCCATATAGAATTGCAAATGAATTCCATTTATCCATTTCGGAAAAAAACCATAACCATTCCTATTCATTCCGTTCATTTCTATTCAAACACGCAATTCATTTTTTGTTTCAATGAGCTAGCAGAAGGACCGATTGGACATATGTAATTAGGGCTCAAGTGATTTAAAATTAAATTCTGAATTTTCGCTTATTTATTATAAACCCATTTAGTCATGAAGTCATTCCACTATAGTATCGTGACTGAGCTCTCCTTAACGACATACCATTACGAAAGAAACTATTCAGTGCTCGTCCAATGATCTTGGCATAAGTGTTTATCCTCATAGTATATCATTAATCTCTTTGGGATAATATTCGTTCTCCCAATATGATTTTCTTTTGTCTCATGCTAACCATTACATCTTCCTTCATGAAAAGTCAATCACTATCAAATAGTGATCAAGTCATTCATCACAAAGACGGATGGCCCATGGTCACGTTTACTTTCATCAACTATGTGATGCCAATGAGAGAAAATCATTTACCCATGTTTTGGGCTATGAATTCCACTATTATGAATGACGTTACATACTATATAAGTCGTACACCCAATTCAGTTTCTTATCTATTTGAACTCAAGCTTTTACTTACATCAAAGTGTACGAGTCACACGTACATAGTTTGTCATCCACTCATGATTTAAGTATGCCACACTATGAACGTCACAAGTGAATAAATCTATAAATGGGTTCAGGATTTATTCTGCCTGGGTCCTGTCCGATATACTGTTAGTCCAGTCAGTCACATCTATATCTCTATCTTCTGGGAGTCATCCGTTTTGATGCCCAAGACAATACATTTCTCCAATTGGACTTGATATATGGCATATTAGTCTTTTAATCGGTTTGCTCATTTTTTATTAGACTACGGACATATTTAGGTTCGTCTACCAATACAAACTATATTTTCGCATTACGATTCGACCACGTAATACCATTTAGAATTATTTAAACATTAGACAACCAATGAGCAACATTTGCGTCCATTTTGCTTTGTGTGCAAAAACCATTTGAGGACAATTTTATACAAAGTATATTAATTTAATTAATGAATCTATTTTATTAACCAACTTGTTCAAAAAAATTACAAGTATATATTGATGAAAATGCTAGACTTAAGGCCCCAAATCCAACAGTACCAATACATGGCCTTATATAACAATACATTTCTTTAGAAATATAATATTTGAAGGGCAGATGTATCGGAAGAAAAGGTCATGTATCCGATACAGCTAGAGGTGCTTTGATATCTCTAAGTTATGTTTTGATACAATTCTTCAAAAAAGTTTAAGGGGCATATTGACTTCATTGTTGCGATATAACTCTAAGGTATGGACCAAGACAACCCAGCATGTAGCAGTACAACCAAGTATGTTTCGATGATGCTCTCCTCTATTTCACAAATTTGCTCCAAACTTAGTTAAACATTTTTAACGACTTGAAAAGGCTTTAAAACATTTTGTAAAATTTTATAAGTTATTTTGACACTTTGTTTTTGCGTTTTACCTCTTAAAAATAGCTTAAGAATTTTTGAAGTGATTTTTACAAATTTAATAAAGGGAATCTTGAAAATTATTTTGTTATATTTAAACATTTGAAAATCAAAGCTAATAAATACCATATCTCTTCAAACATGGTAAGTTTGATCACCAAAATGCTTAAAAAGTATCATTGTTTGATCAAATATATTACTCAATCATCATCTTGTATATAGGTGCTAAGAAATCTTCAAAAAGATATAAGGAAATAAAACCAACCAACATATTAGGATATTGTTTGTTTCTCATTCTAGATGTGGATTGAAATTTAAATATCCTTCCTATCTTAATGGTTCTGATTTTTGAACTGTTAGACGGGAATTATCATTGATATTTTTGTTAATTTGTAATTCAGTTTAACTCTAAGTTTATTGGTTTAAAAATTAAAGCATTGTATATATTGACATAAATATTACTAAACTATAACACATATACATTGTGGGTGAAAATTTTATGAAATAAATTTATTAAAAATTGATATAGAAACTAACCATGACTTTAGTTGAAATGATAAAGTTAAGTTAGTGAAGATTATAATATCTTTGATTCAAACACCATGATTCCAATTATGTGCGTATATTTTTCTCGATTTATAAAATATAAAAAGACACAAATATCCTCAAAATAATATTTGTTGCTTTATAACATAAATGAGCTTTAATGGTTTTACAATTGAATTAAAATTGGATTGATAGATAATACCAACACAATCAAACTCTTAATAATAATATAGATATCAAAAATCTTAATTTAATTATAAAGGTTTTATTTTACCTATAACCCGAAGTAGATGCATTCTTACCATAAGTTAACTACAAATCAAAATCTATTAATATTTTTCCTTTTTTTCTTTTTTATAAGTTTTGCGCAAGTTAATAAAGTTAAATTCTACTATTAATTCTTGTATTTTATAAAAAAAGAATATATATATAGTCCCTATACTTTAATTTGATCAATTTTAGCCCTTTTACTTTTCAAATTAGTCAACTTTAGTCCCTATACTTTTAGAATTTTGAATCTTTAATGTGATCCAAACTGTAGCAGTTAAATCCATTTACTTAAATTCAATTTCTAATCTCATACTATGTGTATAGTTGTAGCTTTGGTCTATATTCTCTAATTGGATCATTTTCAGTTTCTATACTTCTAGAATTTTGGAATTCCAATCTTAACCCAAATGATAACTGTTAATCTATTAACTAGATTTTTAATGAGTAAATGTGGAAATAACAAGCTAACATATGTATAACACATATTTCAAAAACAACAAAATTTAACTTAATGAGTTTAATAGATTTCGTTTAGTGATGACTAGAATTTTAAAACAAGAAAAGAACAAATTAAAGACTAAAATAACCAAATTAATATATAGGGATTGAATCTACAAATTTTATAAAGTATAGGGATTAATAGTATAAATTAACCAACCAAGAATGGTTTCTATTTCTCACAACAAGTGGATGATTACTTGGCTACGCCATTGAAAAACAAAAAGTGACCCAAGATGTAAATGCTAAAGCATTGATGATCTGAAAACCCAGCCTACCAAATGATGAGAAGAACTAGAACTATAAATCTTGGAATTAATAATGCATTTGAAAATTATCAAAATAATTAATCCATACAACCGCATGGTTTGACATCTCTTAAAAGCCAAGTACACAAGTTATCATATATATGATGGACCTTCATATTTTATTTGGTCGGTTTATATTATATATATTATTTATTTATTTATTTTTAATATACTATGTTATATGTCGATTGAATCTTAATTCAATTTATATGAGTATTGTTGTCAATATAGGAGGACGAGGATTTGAGTAATTACTGTATAAAAAAAATGTCTTGAAAAATATTGTTTTTCAGTTGCATTTTAATTCCAAACAAAAGATTTCGTTTGCAAAACTATAAAAACTTTAAAAATATTAACTCCATTAAATTATAAATGTTAACTCTATTTCAATTTAACCTTATGTGATTTGTTTTAATAGTAGATTGATTAAATTGATTCATTTACTAATGGAAATACTAATTTGATCAAGCCCCCATAATAGAATGATCTCTCTAATAATTCACCTACGTATATACATTATACCAAATATATAATTGAAGAGAACCCGAAACACGTTTGAATATGGAAAACATAACAATATATATATATAGGCAAAGTTAGAAAAATTGTTTAGGAGAATCAAGATAAAATTATAAAATTTTGGAGGAACAATATTAAAAAGGTGATTCTCCCATCTAGCTAAGGGGACGAAAGACTACGCCCTTATTGTTATTATAGAATATTAGATGAACATTTCCTATTTTTTTAAAATCAAAATAATTTATAAATATAAATATAATACAATCACAAAATATATTTGAACAAATAAAATATAAAATCAAATTTGTAGTGGGCCAATTTAGCCCGGGCCCGTATAAACACAAAACCAAAATAACAAACAAAATATATCAACAGCCCAATAAAAGTCCATCAGTCCAATTTACATAACTCAACTTTAAAACCAAAATGAATCGACCCATTTACAAATAAATCCGAGCCCAAATGCGATGGGCCCAAGTGGCCCAAGATTAGGGTAGAACCCTAGCAGCTTGTGTGCGCCGCAGCAACCAGCAACCCCAGCATCTTCCTGGCGCCACGCACGCTCCCGTACACACGCCAACACCACCCCGTACACCTCGCGCCAAGGGCCAGCGCATGTCCTCTGCTCTGTACCTGCGAAAAGAAACAAAAGACAGCAACGAGAACGGCAGCCAATAGGAAATTATTTCGTATTTTTCTTTTTTGGTTTTTCTTTCCGGCTATAAAGCCAACGATCCAATTTTTTTAATGGTTACTGACGAATGCAACAAAGAAATACACACGATACATACGCAATACATTGCTTGAAAATCAGAAAGCCACTTTTTAGAGAAGGTGATCTTTGCTCTTTGGTTCCATTTGTTATTTCCTCCGTTTTTTTTATCGTTGTTTTTCATTTTATATTCAAAAAAAGAAAAAGAAAAAAGGAGACTTACCTTGAGTTTGTGTCGCGGATTCCCTTTTGCTTTGTCGAAATCGGGGTTTGAAGGGAACCCGGTGGCTGAAAGAAACCGTGTTTCGAAGCCTGAGAGCGTCAGTCACCATACTTTGCGGTGAGCTGGTCTCTTTGAGGGAGGAAACACAGATTGCGGCTGAAGAAGGGAAATAAGGCTAGGGTTCCAACTGAATGGGCTAAAATAATCCTTTATATAGGACCTTAAACGGCATCATTTTAGGTCTTGCCCAAGGACCCAAATACGATGTCGTTTTGTAATACCCGAACCGATCCATTCGTCCACCCTATGACCCGCGCGTTCTGGCGGAGAGGGGGTAATTTCGCAATCGGTCCTTCCCTTTTTGTATGGGCCTTCAATGTTGCCCTATCTATTTAATTATTTTTTAGATTTGGCTTTGCAATTTATGCGTGTTTGCAAATTGATCCGCGTTTTAATGCTGTGTTGAGAGGACTGGTATATTTCCAGTTTAGATCCCTCTGCATTCGAGCGCATCGCGCATTGGTCCCTTTTTTTATTTGCTCCATTTTCTTAATTTTCCCCTCTTGCTTTAGTTTAATTTCGATTAAGTCATCTAGTTCGTAGCCCTTTTGTGTGTTCTTAATTAATTATTCTTAATTTTAAGTCATGGCTAATCCATTGTTGTAAACTGTTCTCTTTTAGCAATCCTAGCATCATGTTCTGTACATTTTAAATATTTGTTTCATGTATATTATTATATATGTACGTATATATATTATAAAATAATGTTAATCTACTTTTATACATAATGGCTTTTGACTCTATAAATATATCATTGCATTTCAATATTTTTTATTATTCAAATATGCTTTATATATGTTTCACATTGGATTTAAGTTATTTTGTATCCATTTATATTAGTATATGTATTTGATTCATACACGTTATTAAGTATGTATATACATTATCTATAAATTTGCATGTACTTACCTTTAAACACATACATTCTTTCTTTTGAATCCATGCGTATATATATATATATATATATATATATAAACCTTATGTATATTTTCATTAAAAAATAAATATACCTTGCTCATATTAGTATGTTTTAGTCCATTTTGTTTATGTACATGTATATTTTTTACTAAAGTTGGTTTCATTTAATATGTATATATACTATTATCAATTCTTTTTCCTCGTATTTTATATAATCTTACGAAACGCATCTCTTAAGTTATTATTATATGTATATATGTATATATTAATGCTTATATTTGATCTAGATAGATATTATTTAATTTATGTATTTTACATAGTTTTCCTTATTATATATATATATAAGCACATTCTTAAAGCTATTATATAAATTTTTTTTATAACATTCATTTAAGCATGCATGTATTTCCATGTTTTTACAAATAATTATTTTTAAAAATTATTTATATATACACATAATTTGTAGAACCGTTATGTTTTTTTTAAAAGACTATATCATATTATACATTTTTGTTATTATTATTTGTAATATATTTTACACATATTTTAAATTTTACATACTAAAAATCCTCGTTTTTGAAAAAAACCAATATTATTTAATGTTTTGGCATGATATTCGATTAATACATTCATTTTATAATATGTATTAAGTGTATATATATCTAGTTTTTTAAATAGATTTAAAGTGTCTCAATTCATTAATTCGCATGTCGCATAAATTATTGGTTCATTAGATTGCTTTTGTTCCGACATCGTTTTATACTACTTTGACTCTTACATTCTATTCCGTTTCGCATATATTTTGTCAGTTGTTCTATATTGTAGTATATACATTATCATCGCGTGGTATTCATCCTGTTGATATATCAATTATTATCATTACGCGATTGAAATTAGGTTAACTTAGATTAATTATATTTAATTGCTTGTTCTGCTAATTGATTAATATTTTCATTCGTTAAGCATTGTATCTCGCATGTACATATTACCCCATTCATTGTTTTCCTTTTGATTTTTGAAATGTGGTTCTAAAACCCAAGTTTTATGAATAACTTCGCCTTATTTCAAATCGAATTAATACGTCCTAAGCTAGATTTTTAATCATTCATTCAAAAATTCTTCAAAACAAAGACGAGATTCGATGTTTGGCAATTCGCGGAATCGTGCCCTAACGTGTTGGGTTGCAATTTCGCGTTTGCTCAAAATAATCGAGTATCCCTTCAAAATTTCATTCATATCTTCTAAAAATTATTTAAAACGAAGGCAATATTTGGCGTTTGAAAATTCGAGAATCATGCCCTATCGTGCTGGGTTGTGATTTCTTGTTTGCTCAAAACGATCGAACATTCCTTTATATTCTCACTCATATTTATAGAAAATATTTAAAAACGAAGACGATATTCAATGTTTAGCAATTTGAGAATCGTGCCCTATCGTGCTGGGTTGTGCTTTTTCATTGGTTCGAAACAATTGGACATCCCTTCGGAATTTCACTCACATTTTCTAAAATCTTTCAAAATGAAGATGATGTTCGATGTTTGGCGATTTGAGAATCGAGCCCTATTGTGTTGGGTTGCGCTTTTTCATTTCTCCAAAATAATCGAATATCTCCTCGGAATTTCACACGTATTTTATAAGGTAAGGCAATGGTCGATGTTTGGAAATTCGAGGAATCATATCCTACTGTGCTAGATTTCGATTTTTCGTTGGACTAAATAGTTGAGCATCCTGTTGTAATTCTCGAATTATAAGCTTTCGAACATTGAAACAAGAAGATTTTGGCAACCAACTCGGGTTACTCAAACGTTATAAAAAAGAACCACATTCTAAAAAGCTTTTTAATTTTAGACATAAGGATAGTATTTAATTAATTCGGTGCTAATTTTAGGCGTAGTGAGGGTGCTAATCCTTCCTCATGCGTAACCGAATCCCGAACCCGTTTTCTCATATTTTCGTAAGACCAAAATCGTTGTTTTGGTAAAAAAGAAATGTTTTATTAAAATAACCAAATTGTTAGGTGATCCGATCACACCAAAACAAAAGGATAGGTGGCGACTCCGTTTCCGATTTTCAAAAAGTCGATTCCCTATTTTTTCATGAAATTTAAAATTTTGAAAGTTGGAATTAACAGCTTGGCGACTCCGCTGGGGACTTGAGAATCAAGCCATAAAATTGATTATTTGTTGTCCTTCTGTCAAAATTCGAAAACTTGGTTTCAAAATCATGATTGCATTTGTTTGTATGGTTGTTATGGTTCGGGTCTTGTAGAATAATATTGCATTTCATTGCATGACCGCCGTGGTCACACCTTCTAAGTGGGAGTAAGAAACTATGCTTTCGTGAGGTTTTAGCCTCCGCATGGGCTAGTGGATTGCTTCCAGGGTACATCCGTACCTATGATTTCGTGAGATTTTCATCTCCGCATGGTCATAGAGAAATGTATCCCCCTAAACCGAACTCGATCTATATGAGCCTATAATGGTGAGGATTGAGGAATCTACTGGTTCGGGTACTTTATCTCTAGAACTGACCCACATATAGTGAACCTTAGGAGCTATCCTTGGGTAGAGCCGCATCAAGCCTTAGTATTTACCCGTATATGTGTTGTAATTATCGTTTATGTACTTGTATTTTATTACTATTATTTGATACTAACTCGTGTTTTGTTTTGATTGTGTTTTGCATGACATTGCATACTAAAGGCGGTGTTAATCCGTATTCAATTACTAAGTTAGAAAGTTTCATATGGAGAATGAATTTCTTAGTAAAGTCGAGGATAATGCGGTCGTTCGTGCATGGTCAGAGAAGCTACAATCAGAGAAGGGGGATAGCTTGGTAGAAGGGTATATCTCCGAGTTGCAGGATTTCACTCGCGTCAATGTAGCACAGAATGAGCTGCAAAAGTTGAGAGACATTTTGGCTAGTTGGGATGAAGGAATCAAGCAGTTGTTCTATCAAAGCTACGGTGATATATCCTACTTGCTAGAAATTAGAGTGGACAAGCATCTATTTCAGGTTATAGTTCAGTTTTGGAATTCTGCGTACAAGTGTTTCACTTTTGGAGAAGTGGATTTAGTACCTACCATGGAGGAATACACTACTTTGCTCAGGTGTCTGAAAATTCAGGTCTGAAAGACTTATGCCCGGGTTTTTAGTGGTCAGAATTTCGTGAAGAAATTGATGACCATTTCTGGGATGAGTGAGCCTTGGGTCACTGCTCGGATTCAGCAAAAAGGAGATAGTAAATGTATCCCTTGGGAGAATTTACGAGATTTGATTTTGACGCATCCAGATGAAAGGAAGAGGGTAGATATCTTCGCCTTAAGTATTTATGGATTGGTAATCTTTCCTAAGGCTTTGAGGCACGTGGACGAGGCAGTCATTGATTTATTCGATCACCTTGAGAAGGGAATCACACCGGTATTAGCAATATTGGCTGAGACGTTCAGATCTTTGAGCTCATTTCGGAAAACGGGCGAGGGGCGGTTTATTGGATGTGCATAATTACTGATGGTATGATTTTATGGGTACTTTTGGAAGGTAGACAAGGTTTCTTATCGGGTCTTTTCTGAAGGTTATTCCCCGCTAAAAGAGGAGGCAACTATACAAAGGAGAGAAGATATCTCGGAGGAGAAGTGGATGGAAATTCTTCAAAACCTCAAGGAGTGGGATATCGAGTGGAGAGCTTATTGGATGGCTCCTGATGAGATCATGTACCGATGTGGTAACTTTGATTGGGTCCCTTTGTTAAGAATTTGGGGAGCTACCGGGTATACTCCACTACTTGCGTTGAAGCAATATAAGTCAAGGCAGTTTGTACCCACGACCTACGGACTCGCTCAGAGTAAATTCTCTTTTAGCAGTGCTCACTATAAGAAGAAAGTTCGGGAACTATCGGATGCTTGGAAGCAAACTTGTTGGATGAAGAGGTTAGCCGTCGGTTCTATGGTAACGCCCGAGTATAGTGAATAGTTCAAGAAGAGGATTAATGATAATATTCCTAGGCCAAGCTTGGAGAATGCTCGACCTATCAGGGAACAATTACAAGTCGCCCCGTCAGAATTGGAAATTATAAGGCAAGATTTCGAGAAGAAGAGTTCGGAGCTTGGGAAGAAGATCGAACAATTGGTGGAAGAGAAGATACACTTAAGGTTAGACGCTGATGTTCAGAGGTCAGAGGCTGAGAAGTAGAGGAAAAGAAAAACCAAGGCCGAAGAAGATCTAGATAGCTTAAAGACCGACTATAAGAAGTTGTGCCTATCTATGAGGACTGCGGGGTTAGGTAAGACTTCCAAACAATGGCGCCATGAAATTCGAGAAGAAAAAGCCAATACCGACCGGTGGGAAAGGAAATTCCGAGAAGCTCAGGCACGAAACGAAGATTTAGAGAAGAGTCTATCGGAAAGCAGAAATGAGCGAGGTGAATTAAAGGCTAGAGTGGCAGAACTCGAAAAGTCTCTGCATCAGTACCAAAACCGTAATACCACAATGGAATTGAGGGCAAGCTTGAGCAAGATACAAGAAATGAAAGGAAAAATAGAAGAGTTAGAGGTGTCACTGCAAAACTGTGAGATGCGGATCCAGTTTTTCGAGGCAAATGAGGATCGTTGGAAAGAGCAGCTTCACCATGCGCAAGACCAGGTCAGAAATAGAGATTACCTTATGGGGGAAGCCATAACCCAGATTCGAGAGGTAGCTGACTACTTGCAAGCTTTGGCGGTACAGGCAGACACACTGAGCGTAAAGTACGAGTTGGGGTCGGATCGCGGACAAGAGCTGGCATCGTTGCTTAGAAAAATTAAGACTTTGAGTGTTAGAGCGAAATTTTATCTGTAACTCAACTTTATGTAAAAGATTTTATTTTCAAGTGAAATTTTCTAAAGGCAATTGAATCAAAATTGATGCCTCCTTTGCATTCATGCATTTGCATTACATCATATCATTATGCATTAAAGGCCATAAGAGGTTTCTAATTAATTAATTAAACATCATTTCAGTAACCTGGAAACCAACAAAAACCAACCAACTACGCACCCCTACGATACAAGGAAAAAATCAATGGATAAGAGACTCGAGAAATTGGAGCAAATGCAAAAGGACATGTTGGAACAAATGCAGTCTCAGATGCAAGAGCAGCTAGCCAAGATTCAGCGAGAGATGAAGGAACAAATGATGGAATCCCAAATGAAGATGATGAGTCAGTTATCCCAATTGCTATTGGGAGGAACGGATAAGGGAAAGGGACCCATGAATAAGGTCGAGGAAACTAATGAAGACCCTCAATACCCCCCTGGCTTCACTCCGACACATATATCGATGAAGCCCGAGATTAATCTACAAAAACCATCTGTCACGATCATGCCCCAACAAGTTTAGGCCGGAGCTTCAATTCCGATGAACTTCCAAGCCGGCTCAGGCTCTAACTTTGTCAACAACCCGAACTATCCGCCCGTTCCCGATTTGGATGAAGTTGCTGAAGAAGAAAAGGCGAGGATAGATTCACAAAAACAATTGGAAGAACGGTGTAGATGGCTTGAGGAGAAATTCAGAGCCATGGAAAGCGCAGATCATCATCAAAGGATTGATGCCAAGGACCTGAGTTTGGTCCCAGATTTGGTCCTTCCCCCCAAATTCAAAATGCCCGAATTCGAGAAATACAATGGAACGAGCTGCCCAGAAGCCCACATCACTATGTTTTGCAGGCGAATGACGGGATACGTTAACAACGACCAGCTATTAATTCACTACTTTCAAGATAGTCTGGTTGGGGTGGCATCTAAGTGGTATAATCAGCTGAGCCGAGCTAAAATTAACTCATAGAAGGACCTGGCTCAGGCCTTTATGAAGCAATACAATCATGTGATGGACATAACCCCCGACAGAATCACTCTCCAGAATATGGAGAAAAAGTCAAATGAAAGCTTCAGACAGTATGCATAAAGGTGGAGAGAAGTGGCCATACAAGTTCAGCCGCCGCTTCTAGAAAAAGAGACTACAATACTTTTTATCAACACCTTGAAAGCCCCTTTTATCACTCATATGTTAGGAAGTGCCACAAAAAGCTTCACCGACATAGTGATGACGGGGGAAATGATCGAGAATGCTGTGAGGAGCGGCAAGATAAAATCGGGAGAGAGTGCCAGGAAGTCGGCCCCGAAGAAAATAGACAATGAAGTGAACAACACAAGCACATTCAATAAGGGTCAGTCCAAGTCATTCATCGTAAATCAACCCAAGACAGTGACCCCCAATCAGCAAAGCTCTGTAAGACAAGAACCCAACGCGAGGGAGAACACAGAAAGGCCACAATTCACTCCTATACCCATGACGTATAGGGAGTTGTACCAGAACCTGTTCAACGCTCATGTGGTGTCCCCTTTCTACCTGAAGCCACTGCAGCCCCCGTATCTCAAATGGTATGACACAAACGCCCAATATGAGTACCACGCGGGAATCACAGGGCACTCTATCGAAAACTGCGCTGCGTTTAAGAAACTAGTCGAAAGACTCATTAAGATAGGGATCGTGAGGTTTGACGACCAAGCTGTACCCAATGTAGCAGGAAATCCGCTCCCCAACCATGCCGACCAAAGAGTTAATGGGATAAGTGAAGGCATGAACAAGAATATTAAATATGAGGTTACGAAAGTCAAGACCCCGTTAAGACGAGTATGGAAGGAGATGGCTAAAAGAGGGTTGATCGTGTCGGATTCAAGGAAAGCATCTGAAGAAGGGAGAAACTACTGCGAGTTTCACGACGGGATAGGGCATGAAATCCAAGATTGCGTGGAGTTCAAAGCCTTAGTACAGAACATGATAGATAATAAGAAAATTGAGTTTTACGAAGAAGCTAAAAACCCCGGAGAGGGAGATATATGCGCATCGGAGGGAGAATCGACGGCGCAGAATCCAACGACCAACTATCCTGTGGTTATCATATCGAGACCAAAAAATAATAAAGCTGGAGTTCAAATGCCACTGAGGGTCATAATCCAAAGACCTGCAGTTTTCCCATACAAAGATAACAAAAAGGTCCCATGGAGTTATGAGTGCAGTGTGATGATACCGGGAAAAGAGAGCCCGGTTGACTCTTCAATAGGAGACCAAGATAGGGATTCCTATACACATAGCGGGAGACGTTACGATACAGCGAATGAGGAGGCACAACCCGCAAAAGGAAAAGCCCCAATGGTTGAGCAAACGAAGGAAAAAGCAATCAAACCTGTTAATGAGCTAGTTAACGAAGAGGAGGCCAAGGAGTTTTTAAAATTCCTAAAGCATAGCGAATACAGTGTGATGGAACAGCTATGTAAACAACCAGCCCGTATTTCAGTGTTGGCCTTGCTTTTGAGCTCGGAAGTCCATCGCAGCGCGCTAATGAAGGTCTTGAATGAAACGTATGTTGCTAATGATATCTCCGTTAATAAGTTGGACCGTTTGATTAGCAACATAAGTGCTGACAACTATATCTTTTTCAATGACGACGAGATCCCACTCGGTGGCATGGGGTTGACTAAAGTTTTACATATTACCACGCGCTGTAAGGGGTACACGCTGCCAGGCGTACTGATTGACAATGAGTCAGTCTTGAGCGTCCTGCCATTGACTACACTTAACAGATTACCTATAGACAGCTCTCACATGAAGGATTGCCAGAACATCGTGAAGGCATTTGATGGCACGGAGAGGAAAGTGATGGGCAGAATCGAGGTACCTCTTCAGATCGGTCCAAACACGTATGATGTGGATTTCTTAGTAATGGATATCAAGCCCTCATACAACTGTTTATTGGGGAGACCCTGGATACATTCAGCAGGGGCAGTGCCTTCCTCGTTGCATCAAAAATTGAAGCTGGTATCGGAGGGAAGGTTGATAACGATCAAGGCTGAATAGGATATTATTGAAACTGTGAGCAATAATGCGCCCTATTTGGAGACAGATGATGAGGCAATCGAATGTTTATTTCGATCTTTGGAATTTGTTAATGCGACCTTCATCGCCGAGGGAAGCAAGATTCTGGTGCCAAAATTGTCCAAGACTACGAGGATGAGCCTATGGTTGATGGTTGGAAAAAGGGCCCTACCCGAAAAAGGACTTGGGAGACGTCTTCAAGGAAGAGTCGAAATGCCAGTATTAAAGGAGAAGAGAGACAGCTTCGGCTTAGGATTTAGGTCAGATGCGAGACAAAGGAGAAAGAAGTTAGAGAAGAAGCAAGAAAGGAGGAGAGCGCAGTTAATGGGAGAGGAACTCAAGTGGGAGCCAATGATATTCCCTCACATATCGAAAACTTTTGTGTCTGGGGGAATCATTCATCCCGAGAGAGACACACCATTCAAAGGAGCTATAGAAGAAAGGCTGGAAAGCTTGGACATTAACGCCACGCACGAAGAGGAGGCTGGAAAAGAAAATTTGTCGGGCATTTGCTCCTACACACCTGGAAGTGTTCTGGACAACTGGACTGCGAAAGAGATTCCTGTAGTTCTTAGAACAGATTCAGAGTAATTTCTAAAACACACTTATTGCTCTAGGCCTAGGAGTAATAAGAATCTTTTGTGAAATAGGCTGATGTTTAAAAACGTTATTTCAAAAATGCACGGTTATTATCACTTTTGAGCAAATGTTCTCTCATCATTTCAATATCATTCATAACCATACAAATAATTACTTTCGAATTCTCTTATTCTTGAAACATTCTTCTAAATATTTTTTCATTCGTCATTCATAATCATACCACGAGTAAATGTTTCAAATTCTTTTGATTCTTTGTATCTGCCTTCATCCTCATAACAGGTCCCCAGATATCAATGATACGAATGACACTGCTAGTAACTTAGAGTTCTCTTTTAAGCGAGATGTGTGTATGGAGGATTCTCAGGATTTTGAAGATGACCAAGGCTGTAACCTATCTCCTGATTTGTTGAGGATGGTAGAACAAGACGAGAAACAAATCCTACCTCACAAAGAATCAGTTGAAATTGTGAGCTTAGAAGAAGGACAAGAGGTGAAGATCGGAATATGTATCACTACGAAGACGAAGCGAGACCTTATTGAATTGCTTCAAGAATTTAAAGATGTCTTCGCATGGTCATACCAAGATATGCCTGGGTTGGACACTGACATCGTGGTGCATCGACTCCTCATAAAGGAAGAATGTAAGCCAGTTCAACAAAAACTCAGAAGAATAAAGCCCGAGGTCTTGCTAAAAATAAAAGAAGAGGTTCAAAAGTAGTTCGACGCCGGATTCTTGAAAGTGGTAAAATACTCAGATTGGGTAGCCAACATCGTCCCCGTCCATGAGAAAGATGGAAAAGTGCAAATGTGTGTGGACTACAGAGATTTGAATAAAGCCAGCCCGAATGACAATTTCCCACTGCCTCATATCGACACCCTAGTGGATAACACGGCGGGACACTCACTGTTTTCATTCATGGACGATTTTTTCCGGATATAACCAGATCAAGATGCATCCTGAAGATATAGAGAAGACCACATTTGTAACCATATGGGGGACATTCTGCTACAAAGTAATGCCGTTTGGACTGAAGAATGCGGGGGCAACTTATCAAAGAGCCATGGTAACCCTATTCCACGACATGATGCATAAAGAAATCGAGGTTTATGTTGATGATATGATCGCAGAGTCTCAAACAGAGGAAGAGCACATACAAGTCCTGAGGAAATTGTTCATGAGATTGAGAAAGTTTCAGCTAAAACTTAATCCAGCCAAATGTACCTTCGGAGCCAAGTCCGGAAAGCTCATCGGATTTGTGGTCAGTGAAAAAGGGATCGAGATCGATCCAGACAAAGTCAAAGCCATACAAGAGCTATCTCCGCCGCGTACTCGGAAAGAGGTTTGAGGCTTTCTAGGAAGATTAAATTACATCACCCGGTTTATTTCACAACTAACCGAGAAATGTGACCCTGTCTTCTGCCTTCTCAAGAAACACAACCCAGGTGAATGGTATGAAGAATGTCAGAGGGCTTTCGATAAGGTCAAATAATACTTGTCCAACGCTCCGGTACTGATGCCACCTAACCCCGATAAGCCATTGATACTGTATCTGGTAGTATTTGAGAATTCTATGGGATGTGTACTGGGACAGCATGATGAATCAGGAAGGAAAGAAAAAGCTATTTACTATCTTAGTAAAAAGTTCACAGAATGTGAGACAAGGTACCCTCCGATAGAGAAGTTATGTTGTGCCCTAATTTGGACAACTCGAAGGCTGAGGTAGTATATGTTGTATCATACCATTTGACTCATCTCAAAATTGGACCCTTTAAAGTACATGATGGAGTCAACAGCTTTGAATGGAAGG
Source organism: Gossypium longicalyx (assembly GCA_025698465.1). Classification (NCBI taxonomy): domain Eukaryota; kingdom Viridiplantae; phylum Streptophyta; class Magnoliopsida; order Malvales; family Malvaceae; genus Gossypium; species Gossypium longicalyx. The sequence goes on along the minus strand of CM047006.1, from coordinate 28,686,523 downwards.
ATGACCCGATGACAGATTCTGCTCTCTGAATTCGACATAGTTTATGTGAACCAGAAAGTAGTAAAAGGGAGTGCAATAGCAGATTTCCTGGCCAGTAGAGCTTTGGAAGACTACGAGCCTTTAAACTTCGATTTCCTGAATGAAGACCTGATGTATATTGCGACCGTTGAAGAAGGTGATCCGAAAGAACTTCCCTGGAAACTAAACTTCGATGGGGCATCAAATGTTGTGGGTAATGGAATCGGGGCAGTCTTGGTATCTCCAAACGGAGATCATTATCCATTCACTAGTAAATTAGATTTTGATTGCACGAATAATATGGCAGAATACGAAGCGTGCATTATGGGTATCCGTGCAGCCATAGAATGCAAGATTAAAGTGCTAGAGGTATACAGAGATTCTGCGCTAGTGATTTATCAACTCAAGGGAGAATGGGAGACCAGGGACCCCAAGTTGATCGATTATCGAAAACTGATCCTTGAATTGATTAAAGAGTTCGATGACATTACTTTCTGCTACCTTCCACGGGACGAAAATCAGATGGCCGATACTTTGGCCACCTTAGCTTCCATGATCAAGGTGAACAAACAAGAAAATGTCAAACCCATCCGGATGAGCATTTATGAAACTCCGGCCCAGTGTTACAGTATTGAAGAAGATGAGGAAAAAGATGATCATCCTTGGTATCACGATATATTACAATACGTGAAGAATCGTGAATACCCGGACCAGGCAAGCGAGAATGACAAAAGGACGCTGAGAAGATTAGCCATCGACTATGTCTTAGAGGGGAAGATCCTATACAAAAGAAGAAAGGATCAAGTGCTACTAAGATGCGTAGACGCTGTAGAGGCTAAGAAAATCTTGGAAGAAGTCCATGAAGGCGTCTGTGGGACACACGCTAATGGCTTTACAATGGCCAGACAGATTATGAGATTCAGGTATTATTGGTCCACTATAGAAGAAGACTGTATCAATTACGCCAATAGATGCCATAAGTGCCAAATCTATGGAGACAAAATTCATGTGCCTCCTTCACCGCTGCATGTCATGGTTTCTCCATGGCCTTTCTCTATGTGGGGCATGGATGTGATTGGACCAATATTGCTGAAAGCTTCTAATGGGCATCGGTTCATCTTTGTGGTTATCGACTACTTCACCAAATGGGTAGAAGCTGCTTCATATGCTAGTGTTAAAAGTCAGCAGTGAGCAGGTTCCTGAAAAAAGAGATCATATGTCGATATGGAATGCCAGAGAGGATCATATCTGACAATGTATTAAACTTGAACAACAGTATGATAGCGGAAGTCTGTAGTCAATTTAAGATCAGACATCACAACTCGTCACCGTATAACCCAAAGATGAATGGGGCAGTGGAAGCAGCCAATAAAAATATTAAGAAAATCGTGGGGAAGATGACCGAGACTTACAGAGATTGGCATGAGAAGTTACCGTTTGCCCTCTTTGCTTATCGAACGTTAGTCAGAACCTCAACTGGGTAACCCCTTTCTCTGTGGTCTATGGAATGGAAGTGGTGTTGTCGATCGAAGTCGAGATCCCGTCCCTTCGAGTTTTATCGAAGTTAAAGTTGAAAGAAGTCGAGTGGATCCAGTCTCGGTATGATCAATTGAACCTAATTGAGGAAAAGAGGCTAAGAGCTATCCGTCATGGTCAAATGTACCAAAAGCGAATGATGCGGACTTATGACAAAAAGGTTCGCCCTAGAGAATTCCACGAGGGAGACCTGGTTTTGAAAAAGATCCTTCCCATACAGAAAGATTTTCGAGGAAAATAGACGTCTAATTGGGAGGAGCCTTACGTGGTGAAAAAAGCTTTCTCCGGAGGAGCATTGATTCTAGCCGAGATGGACAGTAGAAACTTGCCCAATCCTGTAAACTCAGATTCGGTCAAGAAGTATTTTACCTGAAGAAAGAGAGGCCAGAGTGAAAACCCGCAAAGGGCGCTCTGAAATTTGAAAAAAAAACGGAGAGGCCAAGGTGAAAACCCGCAAAGGGCACTTTGAGATCAAATGGGCTTTTGAGTTGAAAACCTGAAAACGAGCAGCTCAAATTTTAAATACGGGGCATATGGTAGTCTTGTCCTCCCAAAATCAACAAGACAGAAGAACAGTACACCTTGGAGCATCAACAAAATACGCAGGATCTCCCGAATACACGTTTGGTTCGAAGGAGCCTTTGAGAAATTAGAATAGTGAAACTCGTGCTGTGATATCTGGGGCACCTCTTTTCTCATTTTTTTTGTGCTTTAGCAGATTTGCTATCCTGTTTGATGTATTCACTTCGAGTTTTACCCAATAAAATTCCTTTTTGTCCATTATGATAATCTCTTTCAAGCATTTTTGTTGAAATCGCAATTTTTGGACATGTAATATTCACACAAAAGATGTTATGCATATTACTCTGGAAAGTCTCTAAATAGTACAAGGACCTGAAATAGGGCCACTATTCAGAACTAACCAGATTCAAAAGTGGAAAACATTGGGAAAATAGTAGTCCAAATTATGGCTATTTCTTCAAATTTTCTGTCAAAGATAGCGGCTAAGCAAGAAGACGTGATAGCACATCAATGATAGAACTCGGATGAACTATGAGCAATGATACCATAAGCGTTAAAAAAAGAATTACCCTCATGACATTTCTACATTCATAATCATTTATTAGGAGCACTTGATTCATTTCGACCATAGCATTCTAATTATTTGACGTAAACACCACATCTAGTTAAGGATATTTGATTCATCTCGATCATAGCATCCTAATATTTAAACATACACAGACACAGGACACCCATTCTACGCATCATGTCTTTAGAAGACAGTGTAGCGACATTGGCGAATCCTGCAGATTTGGCATCTCTGTGTTGTCAGGGAGCAGATCGAAGATAGCAGATTTGGCATCTCTGTATTGACGGAGAGCAAATCGAAGATAGCAGATTTGGCGTCTCTGTATTGGCGGAGAGCAGATCAATGATAGCAGATCAATGATAGCAGATTTGGCGTCTCTGTATTGTCAGAGGGCAGATTGAAGATAGCAGATTTGGGGTCTCCGTATTGGCGGAGAGCAGATCAAAGATTGCAGATCTCATCTCCGGTAGAGCAGATCGAAGAAAATGAGCCTTAACCCCCTAAGAAGTAGGGCAACAGGCTGAAGATTGTAGATATTGTTTCCCTGAAGTGGCAGCGAAGCAGATCGAAGACGGCGAATCTTGGCTCCCTGAAGTTGCAGTGAAAGTAGATTTAAGCAAGCCTTAACTCCCTAAGTCGTAGGATAATAAGCTAAAAATTGTAGATCTTGTCTTCCTGAATTCGCAGTAGAGTAAATTAAAAGCTACAAGGCTAGTCTCTTTAGAGTTACAGCGGAACAAATAGGAGCAACAATTTCTATGAAGTTGCAAGGCTACCTCGAAGAAGAGAAGCACCGAAGAAATCAAGATTATGCAGGACCGGGCAAAATTGGCCCTCTTTATAGTCTTTGCTCTATTCTCGTTACACGACAATAAGCAAAGAGGGGCAGCTATAGTGGGCCAATTTAGCCTGGGCCCGTATAAACACAAAATTAAAATAACAAACAAAATATATCAACAGCCCAATAAAAGTCCATCAGTCCAAGTTACATAACCCAACTTTAAAACCAAAATTAATCGACCCATTTACAAATAAATCCGAGCCCAAATGCGATGGGCCCAAGTGGCCCAAGATTAGGGTAGAACCTTAGCAGCTTGTGTGCGCCGCAGCAACTAGCAACCCCAGCATCCTTCTGGCGTCACGCACGCTCTCGTACACACGCCAACACCACCCCGTACACCTCGTGCCAAGGGCCAGCGCATGTCCTCTGCTCTGTACCTGCGAAAAGAAACAAAAGACAGCAACGAGAATGGCAGCCAATAGGAAATTATTTTGTATTTTTCTTTTTTGGTTTTTCTTTCTGGCTATAAAGCCAACGATCCAATTTTTGTAATGGTTACTGACAAATGCAACAAAGAAATACACACGATACATAAGCAATATATTGCTTGAAAATCAGAAAACCACTTTTTGGAGAAGGTGATCTTTGCTCTTTGGTTCCATTTGTTATTTCCTCTATTTTTTTATCGTTGTTTTTCATTTTATATTCAAAAAAGAAAGAAAAAAAGGAGACTTACCTCGAGTTTGTGCCACGGATTCCCTTTTGCTTTGTCGAAATTGGGGTTTGAAGGGAACCCGGTGGCTGAAAGAAACTGTGTTTCGAAGCCTGAGAGTGTCAGTCACCATACTTTACGGTGAGCTGGTCTCTTTGAGAGAGGAAACACAGATTGCGGCTGAAGAAGGGAAATAAGGCTAGGGTTCCAGCTGAATGGGCTAAAATAAGCCTTTATATAGGACCTTAAACGGCACCGTTTTAGGTCTTTCCCAATGGCCCAAATACGGTGTCGTTTTGTAATACCCGACCCGATCCATTCGTCCACCCTATGACCCGCGCGTTCTGGCGGAGAGGGGGTAATTTCGCAATCGGTCCTTCCCTTTTTGTATGGGCCTTCAATGTTGTCCTATCTCTTTAATTATTTTTTAGATTTGGCTTTGCAATTTATGCGTGTTTGCAAATTGATCCGCGTTTTAATGCTGTGTTGAGAGGACTGGTATATTTCCAGTTTAGATCCCTCTGCATTCGAGCGCATCGCGCACTGGTCCCTTTTTTTATTTGCTCCATTTTCTTAATTTTCCCCTCTTGTTTTAGTTTAATTTCGATTAAGTCCTCTAGTTCGTAGCCCTTTTGTGTGTTCTTAATTAATTATTTTTAATTTTAAGTCATGGCTAATCCATTGTTGTAAATTATTCTCTTTTAGCAATCCTAGCATCATGTTCTGTACATTTTAAATATTTGTTTCATGTATATTATTATATATGCATGTATATATATTATAAAATAATGTTAATCTACTTTTATACATAATGGCTTTTGACTCTATAAATATATCATTGCATTTCAATATTTTTTATTATTCAAATATGCTTTATATATGTTTCACATTGGATTTAAGTTATTTTGTATCCATTTATATTAGTATATGTATTTGATTCATACACGTTATTAAGTATGTATATACATTATCTATAAATTTGCATGTACTTACCTTTAGGCACATACATTCTTTCTTTTGAATCCATGCGTGTATATATATATATATATAAACCTTATGTATATTTTCATTAAAAAAATAAATATACCTTGCCCATATTAGTATGTTTTAGTCCATTTTGTTTATGTACATGTATATTTTGTACTAAAGTTGGTTTCATTTCATATGTATATATACTATTATCAATTCTTTTTCCTCGTATTTTATATAATCCTACAAAACGCATCTCTTAAGTTATTATTACATGTATATATGTATATATTAATGCTTATATTTGATCTAGATAGATATTATTTAATTTATGTATTTTACATAGTTTTCCTTATTATATATATATATATATAAGCACATTCTTAAAGCTATTATATAAATTTTTTTTATAACATTCATTTAAGCATGCATGTATTTCCATGTTTTTACAAATAATTATTTTTAAAATTTATTTATATATACACATAATTTGTAGAACCGTTATGTTTTTTTTAAAAGACTATATCATATTATACATTTTTGTTATTATTATTTGTAATATATTTTACACATATTTTAAATTTTTCATACTATAAATCCTCGTTTTTAAAAAAAAACTAATATTATTTAATGTTTTGGCATGATATCCGATTAATACATTCATTTTATAATATGTATTAAGTGTATATATATCTAGTTTTTTAAATAGATTTAAAGTGTCTCAATTCATTAATTCGCATGTCGCATAAATTATTGGTTCATTAGATTGCTTTTGTTCCGACATCGTTTTATACTACTTTGACTCTTAAATTCTATTCCGTTTTGCATATATTTTGTCGGTTGTTCTACATTGTAGCATATACATTATCATCGCGTGGTATTCATCCTGTTGATATATCAATTATTATCATTACGCGATTGAAATTAGGTTAACTTAGATTAATTATATTTTATTGCTTGTTCTGTTAATTGATTAATATTTTCATTCGTTAAGCATTGTATCTCGCATGTACATATTACCCTATTCATTGTTTTCCTTTTGATTTTTGAAATGTGGTTCTAAAACCCAAGTTTTATGATTAACTTCGCCTTATTTCAAATCGAATTAATACGTCCTAAGCTAGCTTTTTAATCATTCATTCAAAAATTCTTCAAAACGAAGACAAGATTCGATGTTTGGCAATTCGCGGAATCGTGCCCTAACGTGTTGGGTTGCAATTTTGCGTTTGCTCAAAATAATCGAGTATCCCTTCAAAATTTCATTCATATCTTCTAAAAATTATTTAAAACGAAGGCAATATTTGGCGTTTGACAATTCGAGAATCATGGCCTATCGTGCTGGGTTGTGATTTCTCGTTTGCTCAAAACGATCGAACATTCCTTTATATTCTCACTCATGTTTATAAAAAATATTTAAAAATGAAGACGATATTCAATGTTTGGCGATTTGAGAATCGTGCCCTATCGTGCTGGTTGCGCTTTTTCATTGGCTCGAAACAATTGGACATCCCTTCGGAATTTCACTCACATTTTCTAAAATCTTTCAAAATGAAGGTGATGTTCGATGTTTGGCGATTTGAGAATCGAGCCCTATCGTGTTGGGTTGCGCTTTTTCATTTCTCCAAAATAATCGAATATCTCCTCGGAATTTCACACGTATTTTATAAGGTAAGGCAATGGTCGATGTTTGGAAATTCGAGGAACCGTACCCTACTGTGCTGGGTTTCGATTTTTCGTTGGACTAAATAGTTGAGCATCGTGTTGTAATTCTCGAATTATAAGCTTTCGGACATCGAAATAAGAATATTTTGGCAACCAACTCGGGTTACTCAAACGTTATAAAAAAGAACCACATTCCAAAAAGCTTTTTAATTTTAGGCATAAGGACAGTATTTAATCGATTCGGTGTCAATTTTGGGCGTAGTGAGGGTGCTAATCCTTCCTCATGCGTAACCGACTCCCGAACCCATTTTCTCATATTTTCGTAAGACCAAAATCTTTGTTTTAGTAAAAAAGAAATGTTTTATTAAAATAACCAAATTGTTAGGTAATCCGATCACACCAAACAAAAGAATCGGTGGCGACTCCATTTTCGATTTTCAAAAAGTCGATTCCCTATTTTTTCATAAAATTTAAAATTTTGAAAGTTGGAATTAACAAAATTAATATTAAATATGAAAAGAGTACAAATCAAAATAATTTAAATTAAAATTGATCCATCAAATTTATTTTTGAATAATTTTATTATAAGTTCTAATCATATTTGCTCTTTTTATCATAATGTTTAGAATTACTTCTCTTTTCGACCCATAAATAGGAGGATAGTGCGCTTCAGTGCACTCGAACTCACATCTTCTTGAATTGACAATAATACCCATATTAATCGAGTCAAGACTCAATAGATCGACCCACAAAAATTTGAATGTAAAGCTTATGTTAGCAATAATTAAGTATGGGGATCGGTGAATATTTATTATTTTTCCTTTTAATTATTAAGGAACAAAACTATTCAAATGAAATTAAGCCGAAAGCAAAGTGCAGCTCAGGACAACACTGTCATTTTTGGACATCAATTTTGAAGGTTCACATCTCTCTAATTGAAGCAACATGTGGTCTGCCTATGATTATATAATGTTATAATTAATAAAATGGTTAATTTTCTATTTTGCCCCCCCCCAAATTTCTTAATTTGATTTCGGCACTTCATTATAAAATTTCTTGCTTTACCTTATTCACACATGCTTACAATTTGATTCACGTGTTTTAAACATTATAACTAAGCATTTAATGTCTAAACTAATGACTAGGCTGACAGAAAGATTTGATTGATACAAGACTACTACTTTGAAAACTCAATTAGAAAATTTTGATAAAAGTACTATGGAGGCTATTGTACTAAGAGTCAAATTACATTTTGCTCCCATTTATTCAAAAAAGAGCAAATTAGTCCATGGATGCTAGATCAAATAGTAAATTAGTCCTTCTATTAAAACTTCCACCCATTTCTATTGTTAAAAACTAGCCCCTATACATTGGCATGACGCACGTGTACCTATCTCACTATTCCGTCAGCTATACTAATTTTTAATAATAGAAGTGGATGAAATTTTTAACTGAAAAGATATTAGTTTACTCTTTGATCTAACGTACATGGACTAATTTACCCATTTTTTATGTAAAGGGGGCAAAATACAATCGAATTCCTATTAAAAGGGCCATCATGATACTTTTACTAAAAAATTTAAAGTTTAAGGAGCGATTTAAAATATGGATAATAGTTTGAGGATGTTTTTTTAAATTAGCCCTTTTCATATAAGTAAAGAAAAAAAAATGTAAGGGATTAGGATCGGGATTTATACGCCGACTCTAAAAACCATTACTATTTACTTATAATTTTGTACACTAAAGATAGATATTATATATATATATATATATATATATATGATTATCTCCTTTTATTGGCCTTTCTCCTCTCTTCAATTCCATAAAATATTCTTCATCTTTTAAATCTCTAATTTATTGAACAATGGTAGATCATCAAACTGTTTGCTGCATGTGCGGCGACGTTGGTTTCTCCGATAAACTCTTCCGCTGCAACAAGTGCCGCCACCGCTTTCAACATTCGTATGCCCTTTCATCATTTCATCATCATATGTATGTATATATATATATATATTTCGTTTTATTCTTATATTTTATGGGTTTATTTTATTAGGTATTGCAGTAACTACTACAGTGAGTTCGCTGAGCCGATTGAACTGTGTGATTGGTGTCTTAGCGAAGAAAGAAACTCAAAGCATGGAAGCTCTTCGAAGAAATCACCATTGATGAAAAGAAACGAAATCGGAATCGTAAATCGATCTGTGTATTCGGGTGATAAAATCAAGCAACACAACGATGATCATCAACATGAACATCATCATAGAGGGAAGAACAGTGGGACACCCTCTCCTAGGCCTACGACTCGCAGGTACAAGTTTCTTAAGGATGTCATGTGTTAAAAGAACCAAATGTTTATAAAGTTTTCATTCGATGTTTTTGCTTTTGAACATGGACGCCGCCGAAAGGGGCGGCGCGGTGGAGGCCATGGCCCTTGGCTTTGTGATAATCCAATATTATATGGGTATGATAAAATTACGCTTGTTTAATTTCTATTGATGATCAAATTCAATGCTCCCTTAACAAGTTGTTTTTTTTTTTTTTAAAGTCGTTCTCTGTTATAATCAAAGTGTATGAGAGACATTGATTGTCTTGCTAGGGTTTTGTATGGTTACAACTCATAAAACAAAGGGTTATTGATCATTAGCAGGAGGTGTTTCATTTTCACCTTCATTTACTTTTAAGTGTGGAGGAGAATAGAATATTTGCAGTTGGAAGATCCATCAACAAGTCGGTATTGTCTTCTATCGGTACTTTATCTTCTAACCTTATAGACAGCCTTAGTGTTTAACTTAACTTGAAGAGACATCTGGTTCAATAGAGAACAAGTGTCTCGTTGGATTGGATTGTGCATGGCCTAAAACCACCTACAAAGTAAATGTGAATATTTACACTGGGTAGGGTTTGAACTCATGTGTATTCAAAGTGTCGTTTATTGGTAGTCAACAAATCCCTCAATGGATTGATATTGTCCCTTATCAAGGTTGTCTCTTGATTTTGCGAAGAGTCTAAATGTCTATGACTGCTTAAAGAGGTGATAGGTTCAACAGAACATAAAGCACATTTTTGTTGAGAGGAAGTCAACTTCTTCCAAAAAAATTTTTAAAGTGCTGTCTAGTAAGAACAATCGGACCTCTCAATAAGTCGATACTATCTCCAATCAAGATTTTATCACTTAACTCTATAAAGAGCTTGAGTGCTTGAGGCTATGGCAAGAAAACTATGCATGACAAACCACCACCTTCTAACAAAATATGAACATTTGCAAAACCGATATTAACCGAAAACTTGGAACCCGAAGTCTTCTGCGGCTCTGCTTGTGATTCATCATTCATCTAAGTAATCAGCCTTTGATATTTCTTACATGCTTCCTGTCTTGGTCATAGCTATGATAAATTTCATCAAAGTACACAAAGCTGGTAAGTTCCTTCCACTGTATCTATTTTGGCCATTTATGACAAACCAACAAAACCCTTTCTTGAAGTGACAATGAAGCCATGCCCTTTACCTTAAATGGCCCTTTATTTTTTTTCCCTTACCCTTTTGTTGATGGCACCCATGGATGATTGATTACTCAATGATTTCGTTACCAAATATCTCATTCTTTCTGTCGTTTTTTTTCTTCTAAATATCTTCTTCTACTTTCTCCTTCATGTGAACTTGATCTCAATAAGGGAATTAGTATAAATAAATAAACTATTGATGAAGTTTACCAAAGTTATGGAATTAGTCTTATTTTAATGTGATAAATATTAGTCCATGTACTTTTCGAATAGATCAATTTTAATCGTAATTCAAACAGTAATAATTAAATCCATTTGGTTAAATTCAATTACTACTCTCGTATTATGCGTATAATTGTAGATTTACTCCATATTCTTCTATTGATATTTTACTTCCCTATACATTTTAAACTAATCCATTAACTGGATTTTAGCAAGTAATGTGTATAAATAACAAGTTGACATCGCATACATATATGATAATATGTTTACCATAACAAATTTAAGAAATAGCATAACTTAACTTAATGAATTCAACGGTTATCATTTAATGAGGCGTGAAATTTTAAAATTTTAAAAAAGTACAAAGACTAAAAATAATCTATTAAATCCATAACTTTCATTAAATGCAAGGACGGATAGCATAATTTAACCTATATCAAATATAAATCTTTTCACATGGTCGTTGCTTCTTTTAAGATCTTTACACAGTATCAAGTATCTTAAAACATATCATTTTCTTTTTTCATTAAGTTTGTTCTTAGAATTGCATGTGAGAACGGATATCGAATTCAGTTTAATATTTTATGTCTTGGAAAGATTTCGAGGATCTGATTTTGTACTTTCCATCATATGTTGTTTCTACTTTCTATATTTTCATTCATTAAATAAAACACATATAATTATGCTTAGTTGGAGTGAGATTAGTTAGATGAGTTTATACAAGTATATAATATGTAAAAATATAGTATATTTTAATATAGTTTATATAACTTGTTGATGAGTCAACTCTTTTGAGAAAAAATTTTGAAGTGTCGTTTATCGGACAATCAATCTATCCCTCAATAACTAAAGCTATTGTCCCCAGCCTTCGAGAAAATTTGTGTATGGTTTATGGAGGGTAACGCCTAGGTTGGGACTATCTGCAAAACTTGAAGAAAATGTTAGCATTGTACCCAAGAATAATTAAAGAGCTACCTGAACGTGGGGTTACCCAAACCACGAACCCGAGGCTTATTGCTCACTTACCGCAACCCAAGGCTTAGAGACGTAAAGTATACAAGTATACATAAAATGAGAGTCATACTTGTATATTTATACTTAGCGTTTGGGCTGATAGTTGTTTGGCTGGTCATGCTGGCAGAGGCTTATTTAAAGGAGCAGACAAATTAGCCAAATGGATTAATTGCTATTTTAGTACTTTTAATTTAATTCTTTTTAGCTTATTTTAGATAAAAAATTTGTTTTAATATAAAACTTGTAGCTTTAACACCTCTAAAATTTTTTATTTTTATCTCGATCCCATCACATAATTTCTAACTTTAGCCCTGTATTTTGGTGCGCTAGTTTCCTTGATCCACTTAAGCCAATTTGTTGACCTTGCAATTTCGATTGCTTTGGATCTCTCCTGATAAAGTTTTAGGATCTTAATAGCTACTAGCCATGTCTAATCTTGACCTATACCTAAAGATATCCCAAAGTGTTTTACTTTTAATGTAAATATGAAAAAAAATCAAATTTTAATAAGGGAAACTTAAACCTAAAAAATTTCAAATTAAAAAAAGAAAAAGAACAAAAAGCACAACTCAACAAAATTCAAACAAAAAAATCTGAACACAAAATAATCCGAACAAATCTGAACCACCCAATTTCCCTACTATATTTATAAGTATGCAATAATAGAAATTAAATCATGGGCCATCAAGTTTCTCATGTATGATTGAGCCTTTTCCCATTAAGCAATCTGGGTTTCAACTATTGGTCCAAAATGACTAACATAAGTTAATATCCACACCAACAAGTGCCCTTGGATCAAAAAGTGAAGACCAAGAAATCATGCCCATGGATGTTCATCATCACTTGCGGGATATGCCTTTTGAGCGATTTCATCAAAAAGTAGTAATAATGTGATAGGTCTATATTAGGCTATTTTATTAATAAATAAATGAGTATTTGTATATTAGACTAAATAATAAGTTGGTCCTTTCTATTAAAAATTTTATCCGATTATATTGTTAAAAACTAATGTAACAGTAGAAATAATCAGACATTGACATGTGGCATACTATGTGTACATTATATTAATAATATAAGAATTAATTTTTAACAATAAAAATAAATAAATTTTTTAACGGAAGAAACTATTTAATGTATAAAAATTAAATTACATTTTTAACTAAACCAAATCAATACAACGGCTACCCTGAACCTAGGCATGGATGCTTTTACTATATTTGATGAAACTTTCGGCAGATGCGCCACTAAATACAGCACTATGGAGTAAGAAAGGGGGGGACCCTGTAACGTGAAACTTCAAAAACTGATCACCCAATTAATCCCCCACCACAATGAAGCAGTTGACCACATTAAACATGGCTCATTAAAAGTCTTTTAAAGATAACAAACTTCAATAAATTGAAGTGACCCTTTGTGTTGAAATATAATATTAAAAAAAGAAAAGTGGTAAAATAATTGAGGCATTTTTCCCATTGAGTAAGTGAAGGTTGAGGTGATGGTTTTAAAGAGATGGGTCCATATGATATATGCTCAAATCCAGTTGTAGAGAAATTAAATCACAGGACAGATTTTCTTTTATAAAAGACAGTGAAAAAGGCCCCCCTGCCCTTCAGCTTTGATTGAAAAAATGAAAAATCTATTGCTTGATGGGCCACTCTTTTCCACACCTTTTATTGCAACTATCTTCAATTCTAAATGCATCTCTTTTCTCCGATGGAGTTTTAATTCAATTTGGTATTATTATTAATAATAAAATATTTGAATTAAGTATATTGGAGTATTTATTTTCTTATTTATTAATTGAAGAGGAACTATAAATTATTATAAATATTGTATAAAAAAAGATATAATTAAAATTAATAATAAAATTGTTCAAAAAATAAAAATAAATACATCCCATTTTAACTTCCTTTGTTCATTTAGTTTTCTAATTATTATAATATATCACTTTCTTTCCTCCTTAGTTCTTACTTTGAAATGAAAGGTTTCCTTTAGAGAGTTCTTTTGGAAAAAGTTTTTTAAGTATTATTTGTCAAGCAATTGACTAAAAATTTAACAATGTTAAAGTATTATCTTTGTGTTTGGAAATTTTGTCTCCCGCCTCTGCAAGCAGTTGTGTATGATTCATAGATGAGTAGTACGTTGGTTGGTAGAAATACAACTTGTGAGGCTCAAAAGGAATGTGTCAATATAATACCTAATAGTTAATTATGTAAATAACCGAACTTGTACACGGGGAGACTCAAACCAAAGCAAGGCTTATTAACCATTTACCTCCACATATGGCACCACTCGCTACTCATGATATCAATACCTTGCATAGTTGTCTAAACATAACATGACTAAAAATATGAACCTCAAATTTTGTTCAAGTTCATCTAAATTTGTAATTAGTAAATTCAAACTTGTTTAGGCTTGCTTAAAATATTTTAAAAAATATATAATTTATTATTTATTTATTATATATCTCTAACTATAATTATATATTTGTTCTTTTATTAATATTTTAGACATAAACAACTTACTATATTCTTTAATATTTATATTATAGTATAGTATATTTAATTTTTTATATGACATAAATTATATAATATATAAATTAAATTAAAGATATATTATAAACTCAAAAAGGGGCCGGTTGGGTCAAGGTTATGCTTTGAATACTGAAGCCCAAGTCAAGCCATTATTTTAAATCGACCTAAATTTTTTCCCTAGTTCATTTTTTAATTATAATATTTTTATTCAAACCTTCTCAAGTATCAGAAAGACCTTTAAACTTAGGCTAATAACCCCGCTTTTGAATAAGTTTAATCTCGTTGAACTTTCTTTCCCTTTAATCAATTTTCCTCATTTTTAGAAAAAAAAATTAACATAAAATCAAGTGATCTCAATAAATTTAAATTCAAAACTAATCTTTATCGAATTTATTAAAATTCGAACTTAAATTCTCAAGTTTATACTAATAAAGCTGCTACCGCATTAATCAACAACAACTTGTTAATAAAAGATTGTTCAAACGTGCATTTCTTGATAATTGAACTTACTTTCTCAATTTTATGTGGGCAAACTTGGTACGTGGAATTACATTTTGTCCACTCTAATAAAAAGTAATAAATTAGTACTTGTACATTGGATCAAAAAGTAAATTAGTTATTTTGTTATAAATTCATTCATTTCTACTATTAAAAAAGATAAAGGATTGTATGAAACAAGAATATTATCCATTTTCAATAGTTTTATGTCATATCAGTAATTTTATCCTAAATTTCAGGATTTTAATTTAAATTTGATTTTTTTTAGAATGAAAATGCTGAAATTCAAGATGAAAATACTGATGTGGCATAAAACTATTGGAAAAGAGATACAGATGAAGTAGCGTTTCTATTTCATAGAATCCTTTCCCATTAAAAAATAGTCATTGTATATCATAATGAGGTACATGTGACACGTCATGTGTAAATGTCTAGTTATTTTATCAGTTGTGTTAGTTTTTAATAGTAAAAATTGATGAATTTTTAATAGGAATAACTAATTTATTTTTTAACCAATCGTATAAAAATAAATTTCTATCGTAGAATGACAAATTTATTTATTTATTTAATAAAAATGATAAACTCTTAATAACCAACCCCCCCTAATACATTTACCCAATTCTTTACAAATAAAAGAGTATTCATTTCATAGATTTAAGACCAAAATTTTGATTGACAAAACTAAGATTATTGAAAATGGTCCCCTCTTATGACACCACTAAAAAATTGATCCTCTCCTTTTTTTCTTTTTTCTTTTTTTTGCTTCTTATCTTTTGGGTTTCATTAAAGGAAACAATAGTATCAGACATTGCCTATGTTTATTATCAGTTTCCCCCAACTCTGTTTTAAGTACGAGGGGGATATGGAATTTGTAATAATAATAATAATTTATTGGATCCTCAATCAAGTTTGTCGATTTACACGTGGCAAACACCCAGATAAGCAAGTACAAAGTTAGAGTTGCAGGTTCCACTTTCTCTCTCACCACTGCCTTTCTTTTCCTTCCATGGCCTGCAACTCACATCCTAGCCGTTCACGTGGTTGAATCTAGAGGTCATTTATTGTTTTGGGGTCCCCCATTACTTTGGATACCCCCCTCTATGCTTTCCTTTATGTCTTTTAGCTTATACAAATATTTTTTACAATACCTGACAGAAAAGGATCCCAACAGTTTAATGACTGTAAAAACCATTTTTATATTAAATAATGCAACTAAATTTATATTAAAAATAAGTCAATTATTCAAATAATACTTATATTGATTAATCAAATATATTAGACTTATGGAGGATAGGTTGACACGTTTAAAAGAAATCTTTCAAGTGTCGTTCATAAAATAACTGATCAAATCTTTAAATGGTACATTTTTTTCAACAAATGACTTATATGTTATAAATAAAGGGTTTGGATCTCACCAAGGGTGAGACGCTTTTGATCGTACGCTTACGTATGGTTGAGGTGCTCTTGGCTTTGTAAATCAAGTCTTAAAAATAATTGCTCACAGCGTGTTGGCTCTCGATAGAGTATTAAGGGAAAACTCTGAAACAGGGATAATACTTTTGATTGCTGAGAGTCCAATCAGCTACTTGACAAAAATACTTTGAAAACTTTTTTCGTAGAAGCTGATCTCCCTCAATAAAACTTATTTTATATTAAACAATAATTAAGTAATTAGTTAATTGAGTTTTAATTTAATTGGTACCGTTTCTATTATAACAATTAGGAAGATGTAAGTATAAATGTAGTTAGGCCAAATTTTTTTATTCAATTTAAGAGTTTGAGAGGTTTAATAATGAAAGTAGTAAAAATGAAAATTATCTCTTCCAATAGAGGTTAGTAAGGGTTAATTTTTGAAAAATATTGTGAAAAAAAAAGTGCTTTTGAATTTGACAATATTTATCATTCCTATTAAAGAAGATAAAATTTTAATTTTAGACACCATATTATAAAATAAAAAAATTAAAAAAATAAATTGATAAATAAGTTAAAGTTTTTAAGTTTTTACCTTTAAAATTTAAAGTCATTTTAAAAGGATATTCTCAAAATTACTAATATTTTTATATCAACAGCAAAAGAGTTTTATTAAAAAACAACCCAACACTTCACTGCTGAATTACTTATTACTCTGACTCAATTGACAAGTGGGAATCAAAATATCAGTGTCAGGTTGTAGGAGGCAATATTTTAACTTTCTAAATAAATCCAAGACAGATAAAAGTGGTATAAAGGCTTAAAAAAAAAATGTTTCCCATTCCTGTGTAGACACAGTTTGATGAGTGAAAATTTTGTTTACCATTTCCCAATAGGGTAAATGATGAAAGGAATGACTTTTTGCTTTGCTTATTGTAGTTGGTTTCACTTTCTTCACAGCATCCATGCAAATTGCAATTGATGTCAACATGTAATCCTTGGTTATTCCAGTCAACATTTGATCCATAGGTTAATATGTTTGAAATAGTGATTAAAGCTCTCTTATGATATAAGTTTAAATTATATCATTATTCTTTTTTTCTTTTATATAGTAAGAAATAATAAAAATTCAATTTTTTTTTTTAAAGGAAAGACTATTATGGTCAGAATTAAAGTGTTTATAAGTTGAATCAAATCTATATATTATATCAATATTATATGTAATTATTTCAATTTTGAAATATAAACTTTAAATTTTATTTAAATTTATCCATATTTTTTTTAATAAATATAACAAATTTTACTTAATATTTAGTAATTATATATATTTATTAATTTATTAATTTTCTAAACGATGTAACATGTTTTTTTTAATATTTATGTTATAATATATATTGTATATTTAATTTAATATGATATATATATTATAATGTATAAAGTGAAACAAAATCATATTATAAACATAAAAATGAGTTATATTTGGTTGGAATTCAACTTTGATGCACATTTTAAATAAATCTAAGTTTTTTTTTTTTTTTTTTACTTAAACCCAATTTTTAAACTTAATGTATATATATATATCTAAGCTTCAAAGGAAACTTTGAGTTTCGATAAATAGCTCGGCAATTAAACAAGTTTAGTGACCTTCAAAGCTTAGCCAATATGGTGTAATTGAGGGGAGATTTTAATATTTGAGTCATTTTTTTTTTTGACATGTGTCTTTTAAGTAAAAAATTGAATTCGAATTTTCTAACTAAAGAAAAAAGATTGAGAAATTTGTGCTTTTATCCAAAAGTTGAACCCAATTTAATTATAATTATGGAATACTAAAAAAATCCTCTGCAAAGAAAATAATGCAAATTTTCAAAGTCTATCAAGTAATTTGCAGTGTAATTTTATTTGTTTGTAATCAAAGCCAACAGTATCCATTATTCCTCACCTTCCTTTTATTAAATTAAACTAATTCCTACACACAAATCATCTTCATCTACAACTAAAAAGTGAGAGGATTTCAGTAGAAGTTAGGTTTGGATCAAAAATAAGATTTGTTTTTTAAATGGTAAGATTTTTTTATTATTATTTGGATATTGTATAACTCTTATTTTATTGTTAATTTTGTTATTATTTTGGAGACATTTATCTGCTAAGTTGTAACTATCTTAGTGTTACTTAAGTATAAAAACTTTTTTTTTAATGTATTTTCAATTTGCTGAGAAACATTTATTTTAATGTTTTTAGTGTATTTGATGTATTATATTTTTTAAAATTTATTTTATACAAAAATAAATTTTAAAAAATATAATACAAGTCGGCCAAACCAAATTTTGGATTTAGCATTTTTTATTTTGGTCGAATTTAGACAAAATTTTAAACCTATTTTTCAAGTCGAATCTAAAATTTTACATCGAATTAACCCAAACTCAACCCGATCCATGATCAAGTCTACACTTATAAAATTCTGTGATTCATTAATTTATTTTACATTCCATATTAGTTTTTCAACTTGTTTTCCTTTTTGAACTCATTTGGAGAAGTAGTTTTGGGTTTAGTTAGTTCAACCAGTCATCTGGTTCAGTCCTAACAACTATCATAATTTTTACCTTATTTTCAATTCTATCATAAGTGCCCCCTCCATCTCTTAGCTTTTTCTCAAGGACTTTAGGGGTGACTTTTGAGGGGAGGTGTGTTTAAATGTGAGGTGGGGGTTCTTTCAATAGCCTTTACTTTTAACAACAATACAATAATTTTATTTTATTTTATTTTTTATAATTTTGATGTCTTTAACTGTTTTTAGATAATATAATCATCAAATTTCAATATTTATACTTTAGCCCATATACTAGCATCAAATCTCAATATTTATACTTTAATTTTATTTTTATTTTTTTTTACATTATAAGATAATTGTTAAATTTCAATTTTGATTCATCTATTATTTTAAGATTATATAATATGGTCAAATTTCAATTTTAATTTTTATACTACACTTAAATTTGAGATTTAAACTCTATATTTTAAATTTTGACATAACTTGGTAATTTAATTTTTACAATACCATTAGTTAGATTACATGCTTTATTCTAATTAAAATGCTAACGTTAATTTTAAAAAATTTTACTATCGTTAAAATTCTTTGTTAAATTTAAGTTTATTATAATGTTATTTTTTGTCACATAACTGCCAAGTGAGTTTATTCTTTTTAATTTCAAGATGTTATACTAGAAAATTTAACAAAAAAATTTTAATGGTGTCAGGGGCGAAACTAGAAAATTTTTTAGGGGGGCCAAAATGAAATTGTAATTTTTACGATAGTAAAGATGTAATTTCACCATTTTAACAGTCTTTATCTCTATAATTTTTAAAAGATTTAATCAATTATTTATCATTTTTAGGGGGAGCAAAGTATAAATTTACTTTTACAAATTTAAAATTTTAAAAATTTCAAATAGTCTAAATGAAAATTTTTTCATTTTAGGAGGGACCGAAGGCCCTGCCAGCCCTCTGATTTTGCCCTTAAAAAGTGTTAACAACTAGGCTTACTTCTTTAAATTCAAAAAGTAAATGGACTATATTACTAAAAATAAAAAAAATAGAAACTAATTTCCAAAAATATAAAAAAAATACATAATCTTTAATTTTTTTACTTTATAATTTAATCAAAAAATTAACTCAATGCAAAGTAGGTTTCCACTATTTAGTTTAAACTTAAAATTTGGAACTAGCCATTATATACAGTAGCTGCAAAATGTTTTTTATTCAAAAACAACTCTATATAAAAGTTAAAATTATTTTTAATCATAGTATTGGAATCAAACTAGTTGAAACGTGAATTAATTAGGATATCGATTTAATGAAAGATATTAAACTAATTTAACTAAAAAAAATTAATTGAACCTATTTTATTTAATCAAATTAAAAAGTTAATTAAATAAACGAATCTGACAAGTAGTCAAAGCGCGTTGAAAAGACGCTCAGTTAGATCAAGATAAGAATGAATTAGTAGCAGACGATGCACTGAGTTCCTATCGGAAGCTTACGTAGGAAATTCATGCAACTTAGCTGCAGCGACACCCGCTGTGTACTACACGTTGTTTGGATCGCGTCTACAACCAGGCTTGCTTGCATGCCCATTTTCACATGACCAAATTCTAGTTTTAGTTTTTCAACCATAAACAAATTTGAAATTTATTAAAATTTGATTTATGTATTTTCATAATTTCATCAAAAATGATATTTTTGTGTTAGAAATAAATTTATTTAAAGAAAAACATGTGAATATTATCGAAGTAGAAGAATTAAATTATGTTAGATGAATTATATCTTAAATTTAAATATAATTGAGGGACTAAAATCAAATTTTAACCCTTACATTTGTATTATATTTTTTTTTTCAAAGTTAAGTTATAAATTGAGGAATGGATTTGAATCCTTATCATTCGGGTGTCAACGCGATGTATTAACCAATACTCCCTTACGTAGTTGACAGTTATATTATAAATTAAGGAATAGAAAGAAAATTTAATATGGTAAAAAAGTTAGACTTCACAAGCAAAGTTGAAAGGATGGCAATGACATAATCCTTTTTAGGTTAGATTAAAATATACCCTAAGTCCCTTCATTTTCATATATTTTAAATTTGATCTCATTATTTTTGTAACACTCGTGTCTCAAGCCGTGTGGTTCATACGGTCAAGAGACACACCCTTGTCTCAAGCCGTCTGGGTATTCGAATTAGGGGCACATGGCCATGTCCCAACTTGTGTCCAAATTAAGGTGCTCATTGACATGGATTACATGGCAAAGCCACACGCCCGTGTGCTAGACTGTGTATGCCTACTGACTTGCATTAATTAGATGCAGGGGTTACACGGTCAAGTCACACGCCCGTGTGCTAGGGCGTGTAGATAATTTTAAGCATTTTGTTTCTCATTTTTTAATATGTAGTGGACACACAGCCAAATCACACGCCCATGTGCTAGGCCATGTGTCACACATGGCTGAGACACACGCCCGTGTCTCTGCCTGTGTGGGCAAAAATAGACTATTTTCCAAGCCACATTTCTCACCCAATTTATCTTCCACCTACATCAACACCTAAACACATTCACAAGGCAATACAAGACATTTAAATCAAGCTAAAAACCAAGTTTAACACATATCATAATACCCCTTATATCCAAGTATTAAGTCTTACCTAATTGACTATATAAATATATAAACTTATATTCATATTTCTCCAATCATACTATCACAAACCATGCATTAAACACAAAGAACATATTAAACCACACATACATATACATATCAAAATATGTTTAACTCAAGCCATTCCAATGGCTAATTTCAACCAAACACATATATGCCATCATTGGCTAAATTTAGCCTATACATGCCATTATGACCAAAAATTTAGTTTGTTACATATACCAAACTGAGTTGATGGATGGTGTGAGGTATCTTCGCCAAGCTTCTAACCCAACGAGCCTTCAAATTACTATAAAACAGGGAAAATAAAACAGCGTAAGCATTTAATGCTTAGTAAGTTCGTATGACATGGAATTTAACTTACCAATTCATCACAATTAAGGTAAGCATTCAAGGTATAATCAAACCAAATTGACCAAAAGCCTTAACGCATATCCTCATCAATCTTGTTAGACATGTACTACATATGAATATTAAGAAACATGTATGAGCTCAATAATAATCAAATTTCCATGTACATATACTTTCCACATCATGTATCCATATATAATGTATAAGCCATATCTATGTATTTCAAGCATTTATACATAATAATTCGTCTTGAATTTATATTATCTCATATCAGAATTTCGTCCATTAAACCATTTAAAATATCGATGGATACACAGATAGTACACATAAAGTGTACAACTATATACGTCAATTCATATTCGGGAGTGCTCATACGAGCACATAAACAGGAAGCTTGTAACACCCCCTACCGTATCCGTCGCCGGAATAGGGTACGAGGCATTACCGAAACTTAAGAAACCAATTTCCATTTACCTGAACCGAGTACCATTTATTTATCAAAAATTATTATTACGTCCCTTAGATGGACTTCTGAAGCCCAAATTATGCATCGGGACCAGACTGGAACCAAATCAGAATCACAGGGAATTTTTCACAAAATCCCAAAATTATATTTACTCTAATCATACCAATAGCTAGGTTATAAACATCCATTTCCATGTAAACATTGGTATTTAGTCTATACATGCCATTCTTTCAAAATAAGTCATTTTCATATACCAAAAGATATGGGTTGATAGTGTGATAAGGCTTCGACTAATCTCCGACCTTCGAGCTCCCGAACACTACAAAACAGGGAAAAAGAGAACGGGGTAAGCACGTGGTGCTTAGTAAGTTCATGAAACAAGAATTATACTTACCATATTTATACATCCATCATTTAACAACACAAGCACACACCCAGTTCACATAAACATATACCTATCAGATACAAACTCAACTTTTGCATTAGTTAAGCAGCATCATATAAATTCAATACAAAGATAAATAATTAATAAGGTCATCAAATTCCATAATTTTCATGTTCTTCCATTTCTCATATTAATCCCGTTGAATTTCTTAGAATTTCGATGGATATTCAGTAGTATACTTTTGTGTGCAATTCTAGATCCCTCAATTTGTACACATATGGGTATACCCTTTTTCCAGAGAGCACACTTCCGCGAACCTCATTTCTTACATCAAGATTACCAGTCCAGGCTAAATCCCCTGTATCATATGCTCAAAGAGTATTGTCGGGATTACCAGTCCAAGCTAAATCCCCTACAATGACAATTACTCTAATGAGCTTAATTTGGATTACCCATCCGGGCTAAATCCATTTCACACACATTCTTCGGGAGGGCTATATCATTAGAATCACCCGTCCGGGCTAGATCCTTTGTACCATCAATTCCCTTTTCAGTGATCCATCAAAGTCCATTACATTCAACAGGGATTTATTTCCCCCTTTTTATCGAGAATTTTCAATTTTTCATCAAATATCATACAATGAACATCCAAACCATATTCACATCAATAAACATACATTCCAATCATTTAAGAGTATAATTCGAGTTATAGAAACTTACCCGTAACAATTTGTAGTAGTTGTAGAGATTCCAGGAACTATTCGGCAACTTATTCATTCCCTTGTTTAGCTTTAATTTCTTGATCCATAATATAAAATTTTCCATTTATCAGCATCTAATTTCAATCTAATTTATTTCACAATTTATACCTCTTAATTTTCAAAAGTGCATATTTACCCTAAATTTTATAGTTTTTACAATTTGGTCTATACTCAATTAACCCCCAAATTGAGCTGATTTTTCTTTAATTAACACTTTATTCTATCATCTTAAACTACTTCACAACATTTGGAAATCATAATTTCAGCATCAAACCTTAATTCCAAACTTTTTCACAATTAAGTCCTAAAAATCAATTTCTACTAAAAACATTTAGTAAATCCATCTTTTGCTGAAATTAAAACTTCAAATCCATATATGGTTTGATGTGCTACCGAACTTAAACTCAACCAATATTAGGAAATCGGGCCATAAAATTTTGATCAATTTAAAACTTTTTATTTCATATACAATTTGTCCCTTAATAGGGCTTACGGGGCCCAAAACATACATTCAAGGTGGTTCGGGACCAAACCGATGGCTCAAAAAAAGCTCAGAGAATTTCATGCTTTAAGGCTCCACACGCCCGTGTGGGTATAGGGCACACGCCCGTGTGCTAGGGACACGCCCGTGTCTCGTACCCGTGCAACCAAGTTAATTCCACAATTTTTCATAAAACAAGAGCAGACTTCACACGGCCTGGACACACGCCTGTGTCCTTTGCCCGTGTCCTTTCACACTGCCACGACATACCCGTAGCACAGCCCGTGTGTAAAAACCTAGGTATTTTGTTTCTGACGTCAGCATCACACGACCATGGTACACGCCCGTGTACTAGGCCGTACCCTTCCACATGGTTGAGACACACGGTCGTGTCTCTGCCCGTGTGACCATTACCATGCATTCTGACTTGAAATTTCTAAGTGCAGGGGACACACGGCCTTCTCACACGCCCATGGGGCTGTCCGTGTGTCACACACGGCGTAGACACACACACGTATGTTTACCCGTGTGGACAATATGAGGCTATTTTCCAAGCCTCATTGCTACCCTAGTATGCCTATTTTCATGTCAATACCAACCAATACCAAATCAAGCATGATAGACATTCATTTAACCATGAAGATGCATCTATTATAGACTTAAAATGAATGTTATCCTTATTCAAGGCTTAATGTAAAGTGTGGAGTCTATTCCAAACCAACACATTTGACCAATTCTCAAAGACACAAAATAATAAGGTCTAGTCCTATACATGCCATAATCAGAAATATAAATCCTACTATACCGAGTATTACGGCTGATAGTGTGATCGATATCTCTGACTTCAAGGGATCCTTAAACTAGTTAAGTGGCACTGAAAGAAAAGGGAAAGGAAATAAAGTAAGCATAAAGCTTAGTAAGTTGCATATAAATAAATATACAACAACAATTTCACCACTAGTCATTATACTCATAGTTCAAAGGTAAGCATAAACTTGATTTACTCATTACCGTCTACTCAAGTCACTATTTCTATATTGAGCTCATTACTCGTGCATACCAAATAGGTACCTGTACCACTCACAACTTTATTTTCCTTATTAAGTCATTTTCTTAACTTTTAAGGTTGAACCTTTCGGAATACTACCGGATATTCTATAAGCTTCAAACGTGGGGTAAGTTGCTGATGCCATGTCCCAGACATGGTTTTGCACTTGCTATCATCTTTGAGGCTGAAGCCATATCCCAGACATGGTCTTACACTACCTCTCGTATATACGTGTTGATGCATGTCCCAGACATGTCTTACACTAGCACAACTCTTAGCCGATGCATGTCCCAAACATGTCTTACACTAGCACTCGTCTCAATGCCGATGCCATGTCCTAGACATGGTCTTACACTAGCTCTCATAATGTAGCCGATACATGTCCCAAACATGTTTTACATTGGCACACAAATAACCCAAATGTCATGGCTTGAATATCCGATTTGTTTTCTAGGGTTTCAGTGGGATTTTTCTACTATATCGATTATTAATATGAATTCTCAGTTCACAATCTAGCAATTCATGCTATATCAGCTCAATGACAACTTAAATACATGCATTAACAATTTAGTTGTATTACTTACATACAACTTACCTCGAATTACAAAATGTACTCGACTGGTCGGTTTAGTCGATTTGCTTGGCTTTCCCCAAATCTAGGTTTGAATTTGGTAAGTCTTGATCTATAATAGGAAAATGTACTCATTTAGTCACTATACAAAATTAAGCAATCCAAAATTCAGGTCTTTGGTAAAATGACCATTTTGCCCCTAGACTTTGATAAAATGGCCAATTTACTCCAATGCTCGAAAATTGATTTTTATTGAATTTCTTCTTATTTTTGGCCTATCTGACCCCTTTTTACTCTTATAGCAACTTCAAATTCTCACTATTTCACATATTTATCAACTATTTTACAACTTATGCATAATAACTCCTTTAGGTGTTTTCATACTAACACCTTTCACAAAAGTTGTTTATAACACAACTAGGACTAATATTCTTCCATAAAAACTCAGCAACTATCATAAATCCATTCATGGAAAAACTCTAAACTCTTAATCATTTTGCAAAATAGACCCCTCATTTGAAAGCTCATGCTTCAAGGGTTTCAAAAATGTAAAAATCATCAACAAATGACATGGAAATCACTTACTTGTTGAGGTGATAAATTGCTGAAATTTAAAAGCTTTAAAAACCCCTCTTTTGCTGTTATTTTCAGTGGAGAAAGAAATGGGCAGAAGATGATATCATTTTTTTCTTTATTTTAGTCCAAATAAGTCACCTAACATATCAAACACAAAAATTTTGTCCCCCTTTCACTCTATGGCCGACCAAGCACTCTAAAAAGGGTCTAGTTGCCCTTTGAAGACCTCCAATTTTAATTCTCTTATTATTTAACACATTTGTGAACTAAAATGCAACTTTTGCCTTTTATGCGATTTAGTCCTTTTTCGCATTCGGGCTCACAAACATTAAAATTTACTCACCAAATGTTTTTCATGCACCAATGTAACCATACTATAACCTCATAATTATAATAAAAATAATTTTTCCAACTTCGAATTTGTGGTCCCGAGACCACTGTTCCGACTAGGCCCTAAATCGGGCTATTACATTTACTCATCATAAACTTTCAGTATTCAACCATGGTAACTTTCAATTTCATCCATAAAATCAAAAACTAATGAATTTAATAGTAGGACGTAGTTGTAAAAGTCTTAAAAATATAAAAATTACAAGAAAAATGCAAGAGTTAACTCACTTGATGTAAAAATTATGAAATACCAGCTTGAAGAACCCCTCCTATGGCATTTTGGCTGATGAGAATGAAGAAAAATCAAAAGAAATCTAGATATTTCCACTTTAGTCTTAACTTTATTTAGTTAATTATGCAATATTCCAAATTTGCCATTAAATCATCAATTTTCTTGCTGATTATATGCCCTTGCCGTCCAACCCAAATAATTTTGGGTCTAATTGCCTTTTAAATCCTTTCTCATTAGGCACTTAAGCTATTTAATGATTCTAGCAACTTTTACACCTTTTTCAATTTAGTCCTTTTTATTTAATTGACTACCCAAACGTTAAAATTTTCTAACAAATTTTTAATACCACAATACCAACATTTCATAAATAATTATAAAAATATTTTTGACTCAATTTTACGAGATCGAGATCTCGATACCTCATTTTTACCCAATTTCTTCAATAATAATTTTTTAATTTTTTTTCTAATTAACCACTATATCAGTAAAATTTTTCTATCGATATTTTCATACGACTTTCCTATTATATTAATATTCATACAATAATTGTAGAAGGACCAACTTGCCCGGGCCCATCAGAAACAGTAAAACAATATAAACAAAAAACCCACAGTCCAAAAAAGTCCATTTACAATTCATTTAACCCAAAAATAAAAGCCCAAATATTAAACTAAACCTAAACCCAAATCCCTAACAAAATTAACAGCCCACTACAAGCCCAAATGACCTAAACTTCGGTTTCAGAAAATGAAACCCTAAGCCACCAAGCTCACGCGCCCCGCAACCTCTCACGAAACCAGTCTTCACATCACGATCTCCGTTCCTCCACGCCATACACACCTGCAACAGACTAACAAACAAAAATAGAAAGCAGCAAATAACAACAAAATGACAGCAGTGAAATTTGTATATTTTTTCTTTTTGCTTATTTTTATTTTTTCGGCTATAAAGCCGAATTAAATCAAATGTAAATGGGACATTTTTTGTTACGAACGCATATGAAAATACAAAAAGTAACCAAAATTTAAATGTGATTTTTTATTTAAGTTTTCTTGAGTTTTTGAATTTTCTTTTGGTTTATTTTCTTTTTGGTCTTTCGTTTTCGCATTTGAAAGAAGAAAAGAAAAAGAAAATGAAGTTTTACCTTGTAAATATGCCATGAGATTCCTTCTGCTTCATTGAAGTCAAGGTATAAGGGGATCTTAAGGCTGAAAGAGAACAACCCCGAGGCTCAAGCATGCTGGTCGCCGTTCATGGTGGCGGATCGGCACTTAAGAGGAGAGTTTAGGGTTCAACTGAGGGAAATGAGAAAAAGGGGGCTAGGGTTGACTCGACCGAATAGGCCTGATTTTAGTCTTTATAAAGGAGCAAAAACGGTGCCGTTTTAAGCCTATTTCCATGGCTCCAAAATGGTACCGTATAGGCCATGCCCGATCCGACCCGATCCAATTACCCAGGAAGATCCGCGCGTTCTGCTTAAAGGGAACATTTGCGCAGTTGATCCTTCATTTTCACGTGGTCATTCAATTGAGTCTTATTTGTTCTTCTTGGATTTTTTTATTAATATGTAATTTGCGCATAAATACAATTAGATCCGCGCCTAAATGCTGCATTTTGGAATCTAGAATATTTCCAATTTTGATCCCCATGCATTCGTGCGCATTGCATTTTAGTCCTTATGTCAGTTTCAATGATTTATTTTATTTATTAATTATCTTTGTTAGTTTAATTCTATTTCAATTAAGCTTTCTTTTCATTTCAATATGTGTAATTCATTATTTTTCTAAAAAAATTCACTTAGTATTCGTCTTTAAAGATTTATTTAAATATACATTTGGAATTGCTATAATAATTTCACTTTGTTTATTTCTTTTATTTATTTGTTTAAATTAAAAAATTATTGTTAAAATTCTCTTTTATATTATATTGTCTTGAAATATTGTATAATATTTATTTTAAATTACCTTTATATTATATATATGGCTTATATTAAAACTAGCTTTATTTTGCATACATTATTAATCCCATGTTATTTTATGTACATGATCTCTTTTAAATCTATATTTTCTTTCAAATTTATGGTGTATATAGTTTATATTTTAAAAAATATATTTTATTATATTTTCATTATTTAAAATTCTTTCAGGTACTATTATCTAATTACCATTGTTTATAATTTTTTTATTATATGTGTATTGTTAATTCTAAATAGACATGTTTTGTTTTTAAAATACTTTGTACATTATTTACTCCAATTTTTCTTTTTTTTTTTCATTCATAATATTTATTCTAATACTCATTTATATTTTATTATTTTTTAAATTATTTCAAACCTTAGTATGTGTGTTTCATTTTAAAAATTTTCATATATTTAATGTTTTTTGATTTGTTTTACATTATATTAACTCTTAATTTCTGTACTGTTTTGTATATTGATCGTTTTTTCATACTATTTCATATATTATTGTTGCATATTATTTATTCGCCTTTTGTATTATCATGTCAATTGTTACTCATCTGTGTTTGAAAATTTGGTTATATTTTATTCTAATATGTTTCTTAGATTAGTTATATTTTACTGTGTGTTTGTTAATTTGTTTTTTAGGTTTATACTATTTTCATTCACTAAGTATAGTACGATATTCATGTATGTTGTCTCATGCTTATAAATTCGTCTTTCATTCACGAGTATTGTATTACAACTGAAACTTTCAACTTATCGATCCAAATTAATTATTCCATTTTATTTCAAGTCAAACTAATGCGTTTTGAGCTGGCTTTACAATTGTTTATTTGAAAATTTCCTAAAACAAAGGCAATGTTTGATGTTTGAAAATTCGAGAAATCGTGCCTTAATGTGCTGGGTTTCAATTCTTTGTTTGCCCGAAATAATCAAATATTCCTTTGAAATTTCATCCGTGTTTTCTAAATTTTAAAACAAGGCAATGTTCTATGTTTGGAAATCCGAGAAATCGTGCTCTAACGTTTTGAGTTTCGGTTTTTTCGTTGGACCAAATAATCGAATATCCTTTTGTAATTTTTAAATGTATGAGCTTTTGGAAATCGAGAATTGCTTGTGGTTTCGAGGGTTTAAAAGATTGTGTCCTAATGTGCTGGATGTGATACTGTATTCCTTCAAAACAAGAGAATTTTGACGTCCAATTTGAGTCATTCAAATGTTTTAAAAGAAATCATATTTCAAAACATTTTTTAAATCTTAGACATAAGGACATTATTTAATCAATTTGGTACCAATTTTGGGCGTAGCGAGGGTGTTAATCCTTCATCGTACGTAACTGGCTCCCGAACCTGTTTTCTCAAATTTCGTAGGCCAAAATTGATTTAAATAGAATAAAATATTTTATTAGGTGATCCAATTACACCTAAACAAAAAGGATTGGTGGCGACTCCACACCTCGTTTTAAAGTCGATCTCCATTTTTAAAAATAAAAAAATGGTTTCGACAATAATTTTTTATAATAAATATTTTTTTAAATCGAATTTGTGGTTACGAAACTATTGTTCCGATAACCCTGAATTTAGGCCATTACAAAGCTCTTCCGAGCCATTTAATGGGAAGCTCATGTGAGCCATGTAACGGGAAGTTCATCTGAGCCATAAACAGGAAGTTTAAGCTCATCTTAGCTGTGGTGTGTCCGCAACACATGCAGGATCACAATCAATTCGAGAACACTGTATCCATCGAATTTCATTCATTCAAACAAAACTTAATTCTTGTTGGTCATCATTAGATATGTGATTACTAATATTCATGGCAATCATACAAATCAGACAATAATACTCAATTTAAGACATATAAATATATAATTTAGTTACACAAACTTACCTCGACAATGTTCGTGTATGCAAAATCTACTAATCCAACACTTTTTTTTCCTCGATCTAACTCCATATTAGGTCTATCCGGATCTATATAAATGAATTTAACTCAATTTAATACAGTTCATACTCAGTTTAATCCAATACACATTTTTGACAAAATTACCATTTTGCCCCTATACTTTTAATTAATTTTGATTTCGCCCCTAGGCCCAGAAAATGAAATTCATGCAATTTAATCCTTATTCCAAGCCCAACCGATTTTTACATATAACAATAGCAACCCATGTGTTTCAAAAATTTCAAAAATTTTCCATGAATTTTACATATTTTCAATTTAGTCCCTAAATCACAATTTCATCAAAATTCACTTTACAAAAGTTGTTTATCTATCGACAACCTTTCATTTTCTACCATAAAATTTCATAATTCATGCACACTCATCTATGACAAAACCCTAGTACTTTGATAACTTTACAAATTAATCCCCGAGATAGTTATATTAAGCTATTATGATCTCGAAAATATGAAAATTACTAAAAACGAGATAAAAATTCATACCTACTTAAGCCAAATAAGCTTGTCCATCTTTAAGCTCCATAACTAGGGTTTCCTTGTCTTTTTATTTAGGAAAGATGATAAAATGATGATATTTTTCTTTATTTTATATTTATCATCTTTTTATCTTTTATTTTCCAATTTAGTCCTTTTCTTTATTTAATTTTCCATTGATAACTAATTATACTTATCTACTAACTCCTCTAATTGGTGTTTTTGCCATATAAGGACCTCAAATTTTAAATTCCATGGCTATTTGATCCATTTAGCTACTAGAATTCAACTTTTGTACTTTATGCAATTTGGTCATTTTCATCAATTTGAACATGTAATTGGTAAAAATTTTCTAACGAAATTTTCATACGGTATTTTTATCATAATGCAGACTATGAATATTAAAATAAATTTTCTTCTGAACTTAGATCTGTGGTCTCGAAACCACTGTTTCGATTTCACTGAAAACAAACTGTTACAATTTTTATTTTAAGAAATTTCATTCCTCTACTTTTTAATTTTAAAAATGTAAGGTTAATTGTTAATATCGTTAAAATTCTTCTTTTAAATTCAAATTTATTACAAATATCAATTTTCGTCTCATGGCTATTAAGTGAGTTATTATTATTATTTCAAAATGTCATAAATCATCGAATTTAACAAAATAAATTTAATATTATTAATAATTAGATCCGAATTTTAAAATCTAAAAAGTTAAAAAACTAAATTATTAGAAACAAAAGTAGAGATGTTAAATTCTAAATATGTGAAGAGTACAAAGATTTAGAGTATATTTTAACTTTGTATCAATAAAAAAAATAAGTATTAAAAAATAAAACATCTAAAAAAATAAGTGTTAGATATAATGATAAGACACACTGCATCCTCAAGAGAAGATGTAGGTTCAGACCTTAGGGATGACATTGTTATGAAAGGCGGCTACGAACCCTGAATATAGACCATAAAACGGAAATAAAAATACAAAAAAAGTTAAACCCTAAACGTAATATAAAACATTATATAGAGTATATTCTTTTATACAAAATGAAAAAAAAAATACAAACACAAAAATTAAACTTGAATTTAATAATAAATTTACCATTAAGTTAATGAGATGATTCTAGAGGTGTTCAAATTTCGGTTAAAACTGAATTAACCGACCGAACCAATTGAATTTCGTTAATCGGTCAGTGACTGAACTTAGTGTGGTCGGATTATCCGAAATTTCGATTATCGATTAATTCAGTTCAAAAGGGTAATTAATTGATTTAACTGAACTTAATAATTATATAGTGTTTCAAGACTTAAACTTTCGGTTAACTTTCAAGACAAATGAAATTATCAATGCATTTTTTATATGTTTTATACTTATTTTAACTAAAACACAATCAGAATATTTCTGTTCAGTTAATTTAAAAAAAATTAGTTCAATTAATAATTAAAAAAGTATACAATTCTATTGATTCAATTAATACTAATTTAATTTAATTTAACCGAATCGACCATTTCAACACTTACGTGATTTTATATGTAGGATGATTTGAGGGTTGTGATATGTGAGGAGGTGATTTAACCTTTAATCTAGTTCCCACGTGCAACACTCTCCCACTCACGTGCCACTTTGCCCTTCACTTGGGGCATCCATCCCCCCTCTCTCTCAATCACTTTCTGTCTAATTTGCAGCTTTTATCTGTCTCCAGCTCCCGATAACTCCCCATTGGATTAGTAGTAGTACACTACAAATAACTAAAAATAAAAAACCAATCTTTCATTCATTTTCTCTTCCACTGTCTCTTTAAAGCTGTGTCTTTTTTTTGAAAAAAAATTACTTTTTTCTATGTAAAAGTATCAGTCCTCTTTGCTTACACAAAACAGGCAAAAAAAAAAATATGGCAAAGCTGTAATAGATATTTGATAATATAGATATATATACGAATACTGGTGGCTGCTGCAACAGGGAGTGAAAAAAAAGGAGAGACAAAGATTATGGAACATGATGATATGTTCATGGGGAACCGAAGCCAAACTGGTAACAAGTATAACCCCAACAATGGAACCACCAACAGTTTCAACTTCGAGACCACGCTCACTGAGTCTCACGCGCTGAACCACCACCACCACCAACAACAACAACGATACTCTCTTTACGCCGGTGATGGGTCGAGTCGTATTCACCAATCGGCAGATCCTCATTTTGTTTGTTTGAAGCTTGGGAAGAGACATTACTTTGAGGGTTCAACAGATCTGAACAACCATCGTCACTCCGCCGGTGGGTTCTCTATTGGAAAGAAAGGTAAACCCTATTATGATAATCTTAGCGGCGAAGGAGGTGGGCCTTCTTCGTCGACGGGACCAAGGTGTCAAGTTGAAGGGTGTAATGTTACACTAGTCAACGCTAAAGACTATCACCGGAGACATAAAGTTTGTGAAATACACTCTAAAGCACCCAAGGTGGTGGTGCTAGGGTTAGAGCAACGCTTTTGTCAACAGTGTAGCAGGTATGGTCACTTTTTAATTTATCTCCTCTTCTTTTTTTAGTTTGCATTTTCATCCCTCAGTTAAAAATTTCAAGTATTTCTAACTGGTTATCGTGCATCGTCAGGTTGGGTTATGCAAATTTTTTTAACATACATACATTAATTAATTTATTTTTAAGCTAAGAAAGCAAAATATAACGTGTAACATTTAATTTGTTCATTTTTGTTGAGGTGTATGTGACAGTAATTACATCAATATTTAATAATAAAAATAAATAAAATTTTTAACAATAATTTACTATTGAGTCTAATGTATCATAAAATATAATGAAGGCCTGCTATATATAATTTAATAATTATATATATTTTTTGGTGAAATATTTTATTTTTCTTTTTAGTCTCCATCCATCTTTCTTACTGCATGCTTATATGCATTGCTCAAAATTTGGGGGCATAGGTTTCATGTAGTGTCAGAATTTGACGACTCTAAGAGGAGTTGCAGAAGGAGATTAGCAGGTCATAATGAGCGTAGAAGAAAAACCTCTCACGATTCTGCTACCAGGAACTTTGCTCGAGGTATACTTTTTCTATTCCTTTTTATTCAATTGTTAATTTTAAAAGGGTTTTTTTATTAGCTAAACCCCATTTTAATAAAGGAAATATGTTACTTTTGGCTGCATGTTTTACATGTCACCTTCTTGTTGTGTATTATTTTAATACTAGTCCTTTAGACAGCGTTACCGGATATTAATCTTTCATTTCCAAGACGCACGTTATTTTATGTCTCGTGAAAAGTATGTATGATTTTTATTTATTTATTATTTAACTGCGAAAAATTATAAAATAGCTTATAAAATTTTATCTTTTTTTTATAGTTGTTTAACTATTTTTAGATTTTTGAGTGTTTTCACGGTAGTCAATTGGTTATAAAAAGGATAAAATTAAATAATTAGATAATTATTATATAATTTTTTATAATTAAGTGATCAAAAAGAAAAATATTATTAATCGAGTGATTATTTTATAATTTTTTTTATAGTTGAGTGACTAAAAAAAATATAATTTGCCTTTTCAAAAAATGTAGATTTGAACTTTAAAAGTGTAATATGTACGGGAATAATTTTTTTTGCAATTGAGACAAAAAGGGTATGCTTGTTTTTATGTTTTTGTCGATACTTTATGATCCATCTTTGCCCTTTGATTTGGATAAGGTTTCACTTTATTGAGCTGGTCACAGTTGAATCCCTTGTAGTTTGAAATTTGAATAGGCCATGGTCTGTAATGCATATATATATATATAGCATGTAAAGCATCATAGGAGTGGCACATCATGTTATGTATGCGTACACCAGTGCAGTTCAAGCGTATTATAATCTTATGTATGTAGTATGTTGTCAAACAGATAATAAACCGATGACTGGGAGTTTTCCGTATCTATCGTCGCCAACAGGACGTGCTCTCTCTCTTCTGTCATCCAAGGTCGATTCTTGGATCTCCCCGTCTAATCTCTCCACAAGATCTAGTGCCGCCTTGCGTGAGCTGATTGTGGAAAACCGTGCTGCTGTCCTCGCACGGCAGCTCGTACTCGAGCGAGACTGGCACTATATAAGTGAGCCCCAACCTGCAGGGTCCAATCCTATATTAGTTCAGCATCACTCATTGCCTGACCCTCATGGCTGGGACGTTCAGTTCCCGGAAACCGGTGGTCAAGTCACATTAGATCTCATGCAAGCATCGAACTCGGCGTTTGGAATGTTGTCGGTGAGGGGAAAAACTAAGGAAGAGGAAGAAGAGTGTTCGGAGTTGTGGCATTCCCTGCAAGGAACACATGGATAGTTCCGACTATTATTCTCATTTCATTATTGATTGTTGGCACTGTATAATTATCCATTCATAGTTTGATTGAAGAACAATTTGTCACCACTTTGTTCTTTGTAACATAAAGTTCTCAAATGTTGTCACTGAACCATAAATGCCAAGTGATTGTTTGTTAATTGTTGACCTTTCTTTTAGGCCATATTTTATATAGGTAAGCCGCATTAGTTTGCTTGGACCACAAATGCAAGTGATTGAGCCCTTATCAATGAGCCAAATCAACCGCACCCACCAATACATGTCAAATATATGTACTTGTTATACCTTCGTCTTAGACCCCCTTGTTAGAGTATTTAATTACTGTAGGAACTTGTCAAAACATAGCTTCAAGCTTGACCCCATGGTCTCGCCTAAGCATCTTGTCATACTTAGCAAATCCATATAATCTGCAGAAGATATATTGAGAAGGGACTTACAAAACATCTATCAGTCCATCGCATTGAGTAGGCACCCATAGAATAGGCAACTTAATGAACGAGACTCTTTCCTTTATAAATACTCCCTCAAGTACGGGTAAAGGAGAACCTAAGAGCTGGGGCAAATTCAAAATATTGCTTTTTAATAGAGCTAAAAATGTAATTCTGTCTGTGTATTAATGTAAAATTTTGTAATTTTTAAGGGATTAAACTATCAACTTCTTTATTTTTGAAAAATGTATAATTATATTTCAAATTTCAGGAGGGAGCTGAAATATAATTTTACCATTAAATTAACTTGTAAATACGAGAAAAATTTTCATTTGTTTGGAGGGGGCCGGGTCTAGCTTGACCCCTGCCTAAGAGAGAACCCTACACTTCCCAAGAGCTCTACAGGAATACAACTATAATAAAGTGAAGGTGGAAGATGATGTGGGCATCATCAATTTACAGCTCTGTCTATGATGGATTCAAGTGAGGGGTTATTTTCATGTGAGAAAGTTCCTTAGAATCCAAGCCATAATTTTAGAAATATGTGTGTTTCCGTTGCGTGTAAAGTGAAAATCCACACACCAACATGCGTACAATTAATTTTCCTTCTCTATCTTTCATCCTTGTGTGACCACTCTTTCCTCTTCTATCGCTTTCAAAACTTTCAATTTTAATTTCACTATATCTGGTATATATATAGTTAGGATTTGATATATTGTCAAATAAAACTAAACTTGCTTATAGGTCGGATTATCCTTTTAAGTTCGAAGACACATTCGAAAAATGTAAGGGTTTGGACAAAATACGAGGCTTGAAAAATGGGCTTGGGTAAAATTTAAGGTTTGTTTTTTATATAAGCCGAGCATTGAGCAAGATTTTTTGGCCTGAGCTCAGCCAAAATATTATGTTATAAGACATATTATATTAATTATATATGTTAAATAATAATTATATATATTTATATTTATATTAAATTACTAATTCAATAACAATTAAACCCATTGTTCAATACCTAAAAATAACTTACTCAACTAAAAAACCCAACCCAAAATATGAAAATTTAAAATTTATATTTAATACAATAAAATATTTACTATATTTATTAGTATTTTTTAATATAATAAAATATTTATTATATTTATGGTAGTATTTTTTAATATAAATATTTTTAATGTGTTAAAAAATTTTTATTTTAACATTTTTAGTGCATTTAGTGTATTATATTATTAAAAAATTTTAAATAAAAAATTAATCTAAAAAAAATCAAATATGAGTGAACCGGGTTGGACCCAAGTTCACTTTTCTTAAATCGGGCCGACTTGGACAAAAAAGTAAACTCATTTTTCGGGCTAGGTCGGGCCTGAGCTTGGAAAAGTGGTATAAATACTTTGCATAGGCTCGACCCATGAGCACATCTAGTTCAAATGCTATCACATATTTTGATTCCACGAGTATGGTTTAAGCTTTTATTTCGATTTTTTTACATGATGTCAAATTTAGCCCTCAACATTTATATATTTTGTTAATTTGGTTCTTATTCCTTTTTTTGGAGATAAAGTTGGCCATCAACTTTTTAAAAAGGGTCGAATTGTTTTTTTAATAGAAATATGGATTAAAATGTTAAATTTTATACATGACAATCTACATGTACTTCATGCTAATTCTTTTTTGAATTTTTATGAACTTTTTATAATTGTTTTTGATTTTTGAATTTTTTTTAGGTTTTGAATACTTGTACAAATTTTAAATTATTTGTTGATATGGCATATGAAACAAATAGTGCTATGTTAGCATGATGTGTTAAATTTTGATTTATTTAATGTGATATAAAAATTTATATACTCATAATATTATATAGTAAAAATATATATTAAGCTATTTGCATTTGGAAATTTAATAAAAGAAAATTCATATGATAGTAATAAAAGATATATTTATATATATATATATAATTACTAAATGTTAAATGAAAATAGTAATATTTTTAAAACTAATAAAAATAATATAAATGAGTCTAAACAAGTATGGATTAATTATTTATAAATATGGATAGATTAGGACAAAATTTGAGGCTGAGTTAAATTTGAACAACTAAGTATAACATTAATACCAAAAATAAACTCAACCATTTTGATCTATGAACACCTCTACTTATGAATGATGACATCCTATCGTATGTGCATATTTATATTTCTTTTGAAAACATTTGATATATGCAATTACTTAAAAAGATAATAAAAATAATATCAACTTGATAAGCAATGGCCTCTCCCTATAAAAAAAAAAAAAAAAACCTTCCCAGTGGTAAATTCTCCATATATTTCTTTTTAAATTTAAAAAAAATTTATAAATTAATATAATAATAAAATTACATTTTGATGTCTTATTCTTAATCTCTTAGCCAAGCATCTAGACAAAAGGTATGCGGTAGCCTTGCCTCCCCCAATGG
Organism: Gossypium longicalyx; assembly: GCA_025698465.1. Lineage (NCBI taxonomy): Eukaryota > Viridiplantae > Streptophyta > Magnoliopsida > Malvales > Malvaceae > Gossypium > Gossypium longicalyx. The sequence goes on along the minus strand of CM047006.1, from coordinate 28,648,511 downwards.
TCCATATAGCCCCTTCAGAATTTAAGAAATTATAAACTATTATAATGATTAAAGCAGATACCCTTGCTTTTAATTTTTATCTTTAAATCACATTTATACTGACTTAAGCATCAAACAGCGTCTTATAACATAAACTATGACATCTCTTAACATGGTTTGCAAAAACTTGACTTAGCTCGGCTCAACTGGATGTCTCATTTTTGAAGAGCGTCGTCCACAAGCTCAGCTCATCACCTCATAAGTGCATCAGCTAGTGTAATATATATTATAAAAATGAAAGACAAATGAGAGTGTTGTCTCTTTCCTAACATATTTCCTAGAAATGGTATCATAAACTTTTTGTCTGCTTATATTAAATTAGATGAACATATATACTCGATTTCGGACAGAGAGATTTCAAAGGGATTGATGACTTATATCTCAACCATTAATAATACCCTGCCCTTCTTTAGCAAAGAAATGTATGGTTGAGACTGAATTTTATTTAAATTATATTATTATTTTTTGATATTAATATTGTTATCAATATAAACGAAGATAGCTATATTCTAAATACATTAATATTTTTATTTAAAGAAGACTATAAATAATTATAAACATTTTTAAAAAATAGAAAGTAACCCTCCAACTAACAATATATGTATGTATATTGTGTATATATATAATCAGCTTTGTGACCTGATTGGGACTGACATGGTGAAGGTAGCCAAGCAACTAAATCCCAATGGCTCCTAATACAGAGATATACTGCTGGTAAAGTCCCCACAAAGGACGATCGCTTCAGCAACCAAGTACCAATCATCACGTGCACTGCACGTGAAACTCTGCAAATCCATATCACGCCAAATCAGTTGAGCCCCACCCTCCCACCCACCTCTTGCCTTTTCACATGAACTGCAATGCAATGTATGCATTTATATACCCATATATATCAAATATTTTTATTTACTTAATCCAACAAAACAATTATTTAATTCCAATTTCGAAATTTAATAAAATTTCTTTAATTTTTCGTAGGAATTGAAATGCTTTGATGAGAGGTGAATTTTTTTTGGAAAAGTATATGAAGTGTAGTTTGTTCGAAAGTGATGGATTCTTTAATAGGTTGGTATTGTCCTCGACTCAAGTCAATATTTTACCTCTTGACTTTATTTAGAGCACGAGTCGAAAGCAAGATTCACAGAGCGAAAACACCTTATTAGATTAGGCTGTGCATGATGTACGATCACCTACCAAGGAAATGGTGACAATTATCTAACTATAAGTTCTAAAATTAATAAAAATATCTGCAATTTTTTACAAATTGAAATGCGTTGATGGGAGGCCGACTCTTTTCGAAAAAGTTTTGAAGTGTCGTTTGTTCAAAGCTGACAAATCCATTGGTATTATCCACGAATCGAGTTGGAGTTTTATCTCCTTACCCTATCGAGAGCTCGAGTCGAAAATAAGGTTCATAGAGTGATAACACCTTATTGGATCAAGCGGTACATGATGCACGATCACCTATCAAGAGGAAATAGGCATTGTGCAATTGGTAGGGTTCACCATTTCCTTGGTAGGTGATCGTGTATCATGTATCGCCTGATCCAATACGATATTTTTGTTTTGTGAAACCTGCTTTTGAGTCGGGTTTTCGATAGAGTTGAGAGAAAATTTTAACTCAATTCAAGGATAATACCAACCCGTTGAGGGATTTGTCAACTTTCAAGAAACCATACTTCAAAGGTTTCTTCGAAAAATTTCAGTCTCCCGTAGACAAAATGTTTTCCCACTAGTATGATTGGATCGGATTCCCTTACTTTTCTATCCTCCATTAACATTATTTAACAGTAGGCGGCCATGGCCGAAGGCTTAGGTAGTTTGGCAGAGAAAGGGGTAGGGCCAATGGCAGGGACCATAATAATAAAAGATGGAAAATTAGAAGTGTTTAGGGACCCTACAAAGATGGAGAATGGGGAGCTAAGGGATTTGCTGCACTCGTTGCAAGAAGCAGTATGTGAAACGTTGCTTTCAACCTTTTATCCAAAAGAAATATAAACATATATATATATATATGTAAAATTATTGGTTTTTAGAATGAAAATAAAATATTTTCTAAAACATGTGATGAAATTTCGATAAGCTATTTTCTTTTATGGTTTTTATCGAACAATAATTTAAGATGATTATTTAATTTTAATTTATATTTCTTTAGAAAAAAAGGAAAATTTGAGCTTATAAAATGTTGAGAAATTACACTCAAGATTACTAAATTATTAATAAATGTATATTTTTGGTCATTTAATTTTAAAAAAGTTATAAAATAGTCACTGAACTATTCGGAAATTTTTATTTAAGTCATTGAGTTGTTAAGTTATTCTTTTTTTTTTTTTTAAATTTGGCTAATAAGCTCTAAGGGATGATTTAACAATCAATATAGTGGATTAGTATCCATCAACTAATAGAAGAAAATATTTTAGATCCAAGCCTATCCGATAATCAGTATCGGAGACCAAAATATTTTGGTTAACAAATTTGTGACATTTAAAGTTGTTTCATAAAAAAATAAACTGTAAAAGAGAAGGGGAAAGAGTGCTTTTGGTTGGTGCAGGTAGTGCAAACGTATAGGGTCATACAACAACGATTTTAATAACCTAATGACTTAAATGAAAACTTTAATTTTGTAACATTTTGAAGTTAAATGATTAAAGCATAAATGTACTAATAATTTAATGACTAGTTTACCCAATATTTTGATATATTCTTAGCATTTTCTTCTCTTTGTCCAGTGAACAAATTATTTGGGGGTGCCCACGCTGCCAGCTATTTTTAAGGTATTTCTTTTCAACAGAAAAGATTTATAAACTTATTATACACTTTTCTCTTTATCATCTTTTTTGTCTATAAAAGTAAAATAATTTCCTTTTTTTAAAAATGCACCTTGGGTGAAGGAAAGTAATTGGTATATATATATGTTAAAAATGCAACAATTATAGGATGGGAGAGTGAATTATATATGTTCATGATTTTTGGTAATGACGAAAGTAAAAGTTGTATGGAGGTTTTGTATTAAGAATTAGATTGTATTTTATATTTTTACTTAAAAAATGAAAAAAATTAGTCTTTGTGTGTTAAATCAAAGAATAAATTGGATTTTTTTGTTAAAAAATTTATCAATTTATATGGCTAAAAACTGATGTGGCTAATGGAATAACCAAATAGTGACATGTGATGTGCAACATGTACCTCATACTAATGTACAGGGACGAGTTTTTAACAATAGAAATGAATGAAATTTTTAACAGAATGACCAATTTACTCTTTGATCTAACATATAAAGGCTAATTAGCTCAATTTTTTGAGTAGAGGGGGTAAAATACAATCCGGCTCCTAATACAAAGGTCTTCATGATGCTTTTACCATATAGAGAATTGTCTTCAATGAAGATGATTTATTTAGATTGTTGAGGTGATTTTATTTAGATTGTTGAGGTGATTTTTTATTTCCCAAGGAAAAATCTTTGAAATGTTGTCTTGTGAAAGGTCGGTGGAATCTCTCAACATGTCAGGAATTGGGTTTAGGGTTAAGACCGAGTATAAACACTTCAAGCTCAATATTAGACCTATTAAGGTGATCTATCGACCTTCAATGAACGACACTTGCAAACTTGTTGTGACTTTGCATGGTGGGTGAAGGTGCTCCCTCTCCATTAATTTGGTACAAATCTCGGTGGAGGCGAGGGACAAAGTACAAGGTTAAAATTAAACATAGACACCTCGTGCTTAATACAGGATTTGTTGAGAAGGGTCCATCGACTCTCTGCGAATGACATTTCAAAGACTTCATTTGAAGAGGTTGAAAATTTCTTCAACATAGATTTTTCTTTTAGCTCTTCTAAGTGAAAACTGATGCTTCAAAAATGTTCTCCAATGTTTTAATCAACACGATAAATAAGGGAAAGTAAATTGTAAAACCCTTCTTATTTTATGGACAAATTATGGGTGTTTGTACTTTATTCTTAGATTATTTATTACAATTGGCTAGATTTATTAGCCAATAGCTACCTCTTAGCCTTAGTGTATCAAACTTCGGTAGATACACTTGGTTGGTCCCTTTATTATAAAGATGACAGTGGGTCAGCATCTATAAATTCTAGATTATTCGAATCTGAATCCTTAAATCCACATAAAAATTTGAATCTGCAAACTATTCGCAAATCTAACTTTTAATATCTAAATCCGAATCCAAATTAAATATCATTATCCATTGAATATTCAAATCCAAATTAGCATTTCTCTTTTGCAGGCCCATGGAGTTTTGAAAAATCCAAACATCTCAGAGATAGATAGAGAGGTTGTAACACCCCTAACCCATTTCTGTCGTCAGATTAGGGTTACAGACCATTACCGTACAATAGAGAACAATTGATATCGTAACATTCAAATAGACTAAACATATCATAATCCACCCAATCTCATGCACTTTGTCCCTAAATCGAGCCCTTGAGGCCTTAAAAATAGTTTATAAGCAATTTGGGACTGTAACAGCCCGATTCTTTTTTAGTGGTGTTGGAAACAGTTGTTCCGAGGCCACCAAATCCGGCGAGTAAGTTCGTAAATATTAAATAGTCAAATATGGTTTTAAAAAGGTTTTTGAATTGGTAATTTATATTTTATAATTATTTGTTAAGTTCGATTGGTAAGACCCTAGGTCAAGTAGTTTTAGAAAGTGAGGTATCGAGACCTTGTTTCTATAAACCAAATCGTAAATATTTTTATAAATATTTACAGAGTGTCATTAAGGTGATATTAAAGTTTCGTTGAAAGATTTTAACATTTCAATAGTTAATTAATTAAAATGACTAAATTAAAAAAGTGCAAAACTTGTTAATTATAATATTTAAGTGATTAAATAGCTTGATTAATAAATGAATGAGGACTTAAGAAATAATTATACCTAAATTGATATAGTGGGACGGCATGTTAAGGGAAAATAATAAAATAAAATGATGGAATGGCAAAATTGTAATTTACTTGAAATTAAAATAAAACAAATTGGAATTTGAAAGTTTTCTACGCATTCTTCTATTTTTCGGCCTAAACCGCCAGAGGAGGGAGCTTTAAGTTGGTTTTTCGAGAGAGCTTTAAGTTGGTTTTTCATTTTTTTTTGGTTTCATATCAAGATCCCGTAGATACTCGTAAAAAAGAAAAAATAGCTGAATAGTCCCTGAACTTCTGCAATTACCACAATTCAGTCCAAGTAAGTTTGTACAGTTAAAATTTAAAATTTGTATAAATTGATGATTGGTATTATGCATATATTCTATTATTGGAAACAAATTATTGTTAGAATTACAATATTGAGTTGGATATTTGGTTTGAATTGAACGCGAGATTTGAGTACATTCGTGATTTGGTGTATAATGGTATTGGATGGAGATATCGACATTATTCCCAAGTAAATCGAGGTTCAACGAGCTCTCGTGTTTTACTTTTCGTTTGGCGTAATTAGGTGGATCAGCTCTTACGAGCTTCTGTTGGCGTATTCGGGAAGACCAGCTTTTATGAGCTTCTATTGACAATGTACTCTTATCCGTAAGTCGTTCTTCAAATGGAAAAATCTTGGTAATGTGATTTATTTAATGAATTTTAAAGACATGCTATTTATTTTTGTATTGATTTGAATTCAAATGTATTTATTGATTGAAGTTGTGAATGACAAGGAGTTGTCATGAATGATTTTTATTATTTGACTTATTATAGTTAGTTCGGTAAGATTTTTGTTTAACTCGTCAAAGTTACTAAGCTTCATTAAGCTTATTTGTATTGTTTAATGTCATTGTAAATTTTCAGAAGGTTGGACGACCGGATCGGCACTCAAGTCACTCTATCTAGCTTATCTCGGTAGTTTTTGAAACGTTCAATATGATTTGTATGGCATGTATAGGCTTTTGTACAGTCTTGGTCAAAGTTTGGGTTATGTAAATATTATGAATAATATTTTGTTTATATAACCAACTTACATATTGGTATGAGAATAAGGTATAATTGTGATGTTAGTATGAGTGATATATATGTGTATGTATTTGAATTGTAGTGAATTTTTGTACCTTTGTTAGGTAAATTAATTAGCTAAGTTTGGATACTTGGTTGACATGTTTTTATGTTGTCATTTGAGGTGCCTAAGGGCATATTGGTTGTATGTGGTGATAATACATGTTTAAGACTCGATTTTAGTTTGTATTAAATACCTTGTTATGGCGTGTTGATGTGCTATTTGTTGAGTCTAGGTTGATGTCAATTTGGGTGAGAATTGTGGCTTGGAAAATGACATATTTTCGTCCACATGGGCAAAGACACAGGTGTGTGTCTCAGCCGTGTGTGACATACGGCCAAGTGACACGGTCGTGCATCCCCTGTATTTTCTTGATAATGCAAGTCAGTATGCTCACACGACCTAGTTCACGGGCGTGTGACTTGGTCGTGTGACCTAAGTTAGAGAGTTACACGGGTACATACACTGGCTGAGACACGGCCGTGTGTCCCTATTTCAGATGCTTACACGCCCTGAGACACTGGCATGTCTCCTGACCGTGTGAGTCACATGGCCTGGCCACACAGTCGTGTGACCCCTGTAGCTTTGAAACTTTTCTACTTTTTTAGAAAAATTCTCTAAGTTTTCGAATTAGTCCCGACTTATTTGTAATGCGTATTTCGGGTCTTGAGGGCTCATATAAAGGACAGTATATATGATTTTTGATTGGTTTTATTATGAATATTAATATGTAATGAAACATTTGAAATTTCTGTCTAATTGATCTGTAAACTCCAGTAATGCTTTGTAACCCTATTTCGGTGATAGATATGGGTTAAAGGTGTTACATTTAGTGGTATTAGAGCCACGGTTTTGTCGATTCTCAGACTGAACGTAACGTGTGAAATGTCTATAATTACATGCTATATAAATCTGTGATAGTGTGATGTGCATGATCTGATCTAACCTTCGTTTTTCTATTGATTGTAAAGATGTCAAATGGATCTGATCATGTTAACAATGATGAGGTTAGCAGTAAAGTATCGATTTCTGAACATGGGACGAGTAGTAATGTCTCGATTCCTCCGACTTAGGAACATGAACTTAAAAATATGTTCTTTGGATATATGAACTAGTGGTTTAGCGAGTTTAGGCAAGAAAAAAATCTGGCTCAGCAACCTCTATCCCTATCTATAATGACCTGATAGTTATGGGTATTGAAAAGTGTATTTTCGGGTTTCTGTTTTCGTAAAACGGATTCATAAATATTAAAAGTAATTAGGAATTGGTTAATTAGGTCTTGGTTAGGTGAATTTGCATGAATTAAGAGTAATTAGGTATAGGGACTAAATTGCATATAGTTTGGAAGTTGAATTATAGATTAAAGAAAATAAAAAGGGCTAAATAAACAATTTAACCTATTTTTAACAAGTGTATGGAGTTGGTGTTTACATGTCTAAAAATAATATACATATGTATAAAATAATAAATTATACTACTTAATACTTAAGAATATATATTATATTATATTATATTATTACAATAATGATAAAATAAATAAACAAAATAAATAAAAGAAAAAGAATAGAAAAAGAAACAAAGTTAAAATGAAACAGAGAAGAAAAAGAAAGTTCAAAGCTTAATTGGTAAGTCAATTTAGTCCATTTTCTTGTAATTTTTTTTGTTTTTGAAATCCCGGTATTAAATATTACTTAACCTGTGTCAAAATTTTTGAAACTATTGAGTTTTTAAATGTTGTCTATGTTGAATAATTAGAGTGTAAGGGACTAAATTGATAGTTTTTTAAGTTAGAAGTGAAAAAGGATTGAATTGTGGAATAAATTGTAAATTTTGAGTATTAGGGACTAAATTGTAAAAATTTTGAAATTTAGGGATTTAAATGAAATTAGAGATTTAGGGATTTTGAGTATTAGGGATTTAAATGAAATTTGAGTATTAGAAATTTTGAGTATACTCTGTTAATTGAGTTAGCTAGCCTAGCTGTTAGTCTTCTACTGTTAGTTTGTTACTCAATCAGTTAGGTTGTTAGCCATAGTAGTTACTATATTGTTCTATAAATACTAATCTCTATAATGTACATGTGAAGATAACAAGTCTAATACAAAATAATTCTTTCAAATACTCAATACATGTTTCTATACTCAGCAGTGCTTATTCATAGTTTACCATAGTTGTTAACATGGTATCAGTCGCATAAAAGGTTCTGGAGACCTACCTCAATGACCACCATTGCCTCTGCCGATTTAGCCGCCATTGATCCTGGATGTCCAGTGTTTATTGGTGCTAGACTCGTTCAGTCGTTTCCTAATCATGAGACTATTAAGTTGGATGAAGGCACGTTTGTTCAATGGCAACAGCACATTCGGTTGATTGTCGAGGGCTATGAGCTGACTGGATTCCTAGATGACACTTTGTTGATTCCACCGCGACTTGTGCAGTCTTCAGGGGGATTGCTCGTTCCAAATCCAGTTGTGTCAGCATTTGTTCAACAGGACATGTTATTAGCTTCTTGGTTGCTTTCCATGATTAACCCGTCTATTTTACCTTCTTTTACAGAAAGCAAGATCCGCTTGTGATGTATGGAACACCGTCACAAAACTTTTTGCTTTGCTCACTAGTGCGAAGCTCTCTCATCTTCGTTATGACTGGCTTACTCTCAAGAAAGGCAGTTTCTTGGTGAAGGAATACGTGGCTAAGATCCAAAATACCAGTGCCTTGATAGTGGCTTCTGGAAATCAGATCTCTGAGGTAGAGAAAGTCGAGATCCTACTTGCAGGCTTACCTCTTGAGTTTGATGTCGTTATCACACTCGCTTCGTTCTCGACAGAGCCTCTGCTGTTCCAACGCCTCGTCAATGTTCTCCTTAAATATGAAAATCGTCAAGCACGTGTGATATAAGAGGTCCCTCTTCATGCAAATCTTTTGGAGACCGATCCGTTGCCAGCCATGGTGGGCTCTGTTCGTGGTGGTCGACTACTGTCTGGAAGTTGTGGGAGAGGTTTCAGACCTTGTGTCCAATGTCAGATCTGTGGACGGTTCGGGCATCTCATCCAAAGATGCTACTATCGCTATAATCCAGAGTACGATGGCTAGTCGAAAAGAGTGTGCTTCTTTGGTTGAGCCAAATGTGGGAGGTAACTTCTACCCCTATGCTTCTTTATCTCGACAGAATAGGGTCTCTAACCCTTTTGTTCAAGCTAATGGTCTTTGTATACCTGATGTGCATGCTTATGATATCTCTGACTCCACTGGGTCTCATATTAATGCCACTCAATATAGCTCCAACTGTGATGGCACTGACTCTTATATCCCTATGTCTGTTGACACTACATCCTAGTATCCTGACTTCGGTGCTACACGTCATGTATGTCGCGATGCTTCTACGTTGCATGAGTCTACTCCTTATTCAGGTAAATTATTTCTTTTAATGGGTGACGGGACTCCCACTGCGATCTCATCTATTGGTAATTCAGTTTTACCTACGCACTCTAAATTCTTTCGGTTATCTAATGTGTTCTGCGTACCAACTATAAGGAAAAATCTGCTGTCTGTATCTCAGTTTGCCATTGACAATGGTGTGTTTTTTGAATTTTGCTGAACGTATTGTGTTATTAAGGACAGCATAACTCGGGAAATCTTGCTGAAGGGCCACATTCGTGATGGGTTGTATCACTTTTCAGTACCGGGTTCGTCTGTTCAGACTGCTGTCGCCCCTTCTGCTACTTATGTTGGACTTTAAAATCAGTCATTTGACTCTGCTATATTTTCTTTGTGGCACAAACACCTTGGTCATCCTTCTACTTCTGTCGTTAAATCTGTTTTGGATAAATGTAATATTGCTTTGAGTGAAAACTGCCTAAACAATGTTTGTTCTACATGTCAAAAAGGGAAGTTCCATAAATTGCCCTTTCTCGATTTGACTACTAAATATAATGATCCTTTTGTCTTGGTTGTCTCTGATCTTTGGGGACCTGCCTCAGTTGCTTGTGGTAATAATTGGTATTATGCGTCTTTTATTGACATGTGTACACATTGTACTTGGATTTATCTTATTCAATAAAAGTCTCGGGCAGGGATTGCTTCATTCAATTTCAGAAATTAGTCAAAACACAGTTTGGAAAATCTATCAAACAAGTTCAGAGTGACTGGGTGGCGAGTACCGAGCCTTCACGTCTGTTCTAGCATGTCAAGGAATACTTCATCACTTGTCATGTCCACATACCTCCGAATAGAATGGAGTGGCTGAACGCAAGCATCAACAAATTGTTGACATGGGCATCACACTCTTGGCGCAAGCAAATCTCTCTATGAAATTTTGGGCCTATGCATTTTGTTGTGCTGTTCATTTGATTAATAGTCTTCCTACATCGGTTCTCTACGAATAGTCTCCATATAAAACTCTTCATGGAAAAGATCCCACATATGATTATCTATGTATATTTGGGTGTTGTTATTTTCCTTATTTACGTCACAAGCTGGATTATCAATCGCAACCATGTACGTTCTTGGGATATAGTTCTCAATACAAATGATATCAATGTCTCCTATCAGATGGTAAAATTATTATTTCTCGACATGTTGTGTTCGATGAACAACGATTTTTGTCTCCTCCGTCTGCCACGCAGGGTTCCGTGTCTTTATCTAATTCTATGACAACATTTATTCCTCTTGTTAAGACTATCTTTTCTCAGCCTATAGAGCTTTCATCTATTTTGTCTTCGTCTTCCCCCCGTCTGCTGCCCCACAACTGCTGTTTCTACAGTTCCTCAGGTTGAGTCAGTTCTGATCGTGAATCTCCTAGTTCTCCCTCTTTACCTGATGATGATGCTGCTCTTAGTTCTGTCGTGCCTACTCCCACTATTCAGTCCTCTTCTCCGATTCAGGAATTTTCTTTGCCTCCGACGAATACTCATTCGATGATTACTCGATCTAAGGCTAACATTTTTAAGCCGAAGGCTTTGACTATTGAGGTTATTGAGCATAACACTATTTAAGAGGCTTTTCTTACCACAGAATGGCGTGCTGTAGCTCAGGCAGAATTTGATGCTCTCATTAGTAATTCTACTTGAGATCTTGTTCCATTACCATCCAATCGCAAGAAATCGGGTGTAAATGGCTTTTCAAAGTTAATAAAAATCTTGATGGCACTATTGCTCGTCGCAAAGCTCGGTTAGTCACAAAAGGGTGTTCTCAAGTACTTGGGTATAACTTTAAGGAAACTTTTAGTCCGATTATAAAACCTGCTACTATTCAGGTCATCCTATCTGTTGCAGTTCCCAGGGGGTGGCAACTCCGTCAAGTTGATGTGAATAATGCCTTTTTAAATGACGATCTTGCTTATGAGGTGTTCGTGCAACAACCCCCGGGCTATGTTTAATATGGATTCGATGGCAAACCTTTAGTCTGTCATTTGAAAAAAGCTTTGTATGGTCTTCGCCAGGCTCCGCGTGCTTGGTTTGATAAATTAAAGAATTTTCTTGTTTCAATTGGTTTTGTTATGTCTAAATCTGATACTTCTTTGTTTGTTCGAATTTCGAATACCTCCGTTCTCTATGTGCTTATCTATGTGGATGACATTATTATTACTAGGAGTGTAACTAACTATATCAATAGTTTTGTTCAGTAGTTAAATGATGAGTTCTCACTTAAGGATATGGGTGATCTCCACTATGTCTATGTCCTCGGGATTGATGTTACTCGTTCTTCTAAAGGGTGTGTTCATCTTTGTCAGAAAAGTACATCCGTGAATTACTTGAACGGAGTTCTATGTCTTGTGCTAAGAGTGTTCATACTGCAATGGTTAGCTCTTCTACTCTCTCTAAGGATGACAGAGATCAACTCACTGATCCTACTGCATATAGAAGTCTTGTCGGTGCTTTACAATATATAGTCTTAAGTAGACCTGATATTGCTTATGCGGTGAATTGTATATGTCAGTTCATGCATGCACCCACTTCTGTTCATCTGATCACCTTGAAGAGGATTCTACGGTATTTAAGTGGTACACTTGATTATGAAATTATTTTCTGTCTATCCAATCAGCTTTCTTTAGTTGGATATGCGGACACTAACTGGAGGCTGGATTTTGATGATCGTCTCTCTACAACAGGCTACTGTGTGTATTTTGGTCACACACCTGTCTCCTGGTGTTCCAAAAAGCAGCCAGTGGTTTCGCGATCTACGGCTGAGGCTAGATATGGAAGTCTTGCTGCAGCTACTAGTGATGTTACTTGGCTTGTTTCGTTGCTCAAAGAATTGCGACTTCAAAGTGTTGATCAATCGACTGTTTAGTATGACAATTCTAGTGCAGTTGTCATAGCTGCTTATCCTGTCTTACATTCCAAGTTCAAACATGTCGAGTTGGATCTATTTTTTGTTCGAAAAAAGGTCGCCGATGGCTCTCTTAATGTTGGAGAAGTTCCTGCGTGTGATAAAGTCGTCGACATTTTAACCAAGCCGCTTTCTGTCTCGCTTTTTACTAGATTTCGAAATTTTCTTCAGGTCTTGCCTATCAGGAAGATGGGTGAATGTTAAGAATATAGTATACTCTGTTAATTGAGTTAGCTAGCCTAGCTATTAGTTCATTACTCAATCAGTTAGGTTGTTAGCCATAATAGTTACTATATTGTTCTATAAATACTAATCTCTATAATGTACATGTGAAGATAACAAGTCTAATACAAAAAAATTCTTTCAAATACTCAATACATATTTCTATACTCAGTAGTGCTTATTCATATTTTATCGTAGTTGTTAACAATGAAAATATAGAATTAATTGTGAAGAAATAAAATTAGTCACAGTTTATGTATTAAATTGAAATTTAGGTAAATGTTGGATAAAAATTAAAATATTCAATGTGAAATTGAATTTTATTGTATTGATGAATTTTAATTGTTTCAATTCTGTAGCTAACATTGTGTTGGAAACCTCGACTAAGAAAGGAAAAGATAAAGTCGACGCAGAGTAGCTCGAAAGTTTTGGTTTGTATTTCTATAATCAGAACTTAAATATTAATTGTTGTGTTTTTGATTTAATGTTTATGGTAAGTGAATGAGGTGAGTAATTAGCATTTTAATATTGAATTGAATGTATGTGAATTTGTGATTAATGTGATATTTGAATATTGGATAATTATGGCATTTGAAAAGTGAATTGAAGCCCTATTAACTATTTCGGGCTTAGTTGGTTATAAATGGCATGCCATAAGATTGGAAGAGTTCAAGGATTATTTCGACCTCGAGTCGATGAGACACTGGGTGTCAATCTATTACTTCAGATTAATTTGATGAGGGACTGGGTACCAATTTACTTCAGTTTAGCTGATGAGACACTGAGTGTCAAATTATTACTTCGAATTATTCGAAGAGGCACTGGGTGCCAAACTGGTGTGTTTTTTTAGATCCGTGTATCCATCCAAGTCCGAGTCGTGTTAATAGAGGTAATTAGATGAAATGATATGGGAATAGTATTGAAAAGCATTAAATGTGAATTGGAAATGAGAAATATGAATTGTGAAAAGTTATTTGAGATAACAAGTGATGAATAATGAATAAGTTATGAATGATTTGTTACGAATTGATTATTTGAATGGTTATCGATATTGTATAATTAAACGTGTATGTTATATTATTTTACTTTAAATATTCATATTATAGAAATACCACTGAGTTTATACTCAGTGTATATTTTGTTTTCTGTACACAGGTTCGGTACTTAAGTTGATTGTCGATTCAGCATCCATCAATGGTCCCGAACTCAAAACGTGGTGAAGTATATTTTTTTTGTGTCGGTATGTACTTAGGGTGTCTAAACATTAAGTATTATATGGATTGATTGTAAATAAGATTTATAAGTTGATATTGGTTGGTTTTATACTTATGAGTATGTGTTATGTTGAAACTATAATATGACATGTTTTATATTAGAGTATAAATGTTTATGAATAGGGTAAAATTTTATTAAAATTAGTATGCTTATAATTTGGATTAAATTGAAGTTTTGATGTTATGTTTTAATAATATAAATATGGAATTTATGGAGAAACATTAGATAGACATCTATGTTGAGTAATTTTACATGTTTTAAATGTATTTGATCGTATTATAAATTGGTTGAGCAATTGGTTTTTGAGTTGCATGGTGTCCAAGATTGCAGGGAATGGTAAATATGATGTTTGAGGTTTATTTTTAGTCCACACGGCCAGACACACGAGCATGTGACTGGACCGTGTGAGACACACGACTAACACATAGGCATGTGGTTTGGCCGTGTGTCCCCTACAACTTTAAAAATTTCAAAACAGAATTAGGTATTTTTACGCGGGTAGAGGCATAGGTATGTGTCTCAACCGTGTGTGACACACAGCCTAGTACACGGGCTTGTGACTTGGTCGTGTAACCCCTATACCTTAATATTGCAAATCAGTATGCTCACACGGCCTAGACACGGGCGTGTGACTTGGCCGTGTGACTCAAGTCAGTATATACCTAAATATAGACATGGGCTGGAACACAGTCGTTGGCCCCTATTTCGAATACCGACACAGCCTGAGACACAGGCGTGTATCCCCTGTTTCTTTGAAAAGTTTTGAAGTTTTCAGAAAAATTTCCTGAGTATCCAGTTTAGTCCCGATTTGTTTCTAACACATATTTTGGGCCTCGAGGGCTCATATAAGGGACTATATGATTTATTTGCAATATATTTGTCAAATGATATGTAATATTCGTAATTGAACTAAAAAGTTCGGTAATACTCTGTAACTTTGTTCCGACAATAGATAAGGGTTAGGGGTGTCACACTATCGTACCACCTATTGTACCTCTGGTTGCACCTCCACTTCCTCCAGTGATTGAGCCTAATAGACATACTCCGGTTGAGAAAATTAGAAAGTGTGGTGTTGAAGAATTTCGAGGTAGATCAGAGGATGATCCGGTTAAAGCTAAGTACTAGCTTCAAAATATATTACGGATTTTCGAAGAAATGGCTTGCTCTCTTGATGACTTTCATAGATGTGTTGTTTTGTTATTAAAAGAGGAAGTGTATAGTTGGTGGTCTACGATAGTAGCTGTGGTATCGAAGGAGAAAATTTTTTGGGAATTTTTCCAGACCGAGTTTAAAAAGAAATATGTCGAGAAAATGTATTTAGACAAGAAAAAGAGAGAATTTCTTGAGTTACGCCAATGAATTAGATCGGTACCCGAATATGAGAGAGAATTTGTATATCTCATTAAATATGCTTGAGAAATTGTGCCTATTGAAGAAGAAATGTACATCTAGTATTAAGATGGTTTGAATGATGAAATTCGAATGATGATTGGAGGTAATGAAATATGAAAATTTGATGTCTTGTCTGATCGTGCATAGAAAATGAAAGAAGTGTACAACTGTAAGATATAATGAGATAGACGAATTCGAGAATTTCAGAAGATGAGGTTCTTCCAAGTCATTTTCGGCATCACTGGCGAAAAAGACTAAGGATGATTTTAGTCGAGCTACCTTAATGTCTGAACGTTCGAATAAAAACAAAATGATTCAACATGATTTCATAGTATCTATTAAACTAGTTGATAGTGTGGGTAGTGTACAAAATACTCCGAAGCCTAAATGTAGATATTGCGAAAAATATCACCTTGGCGAGTGTATAAGTAAAACGAGAGCCTGATGTAGAAGGCCCATTTTGCCCGGGCCCATAGAGTTATCAAAAAATAAATAAATAAATAAAATAAATCCAAAACAAAACCAATAAATAAAAGTCCATTTACATGTACTTTTAATAGCCCCAAACAAAAATAAAAAAATAGTAAAAAACCGAAAACAATAAAAGTTCATGACCCAATTACATAAAGTCCGACCCAAACATTAAAATATTGGCCCAAATAAACCAAACCTGAAACCCAAAATGACCCGAAAAAAGGCCCAAACACCAGAAACTCTAGAGGTTTCTGGAAAACACCAGCAGCTAGCCAGGATCGGGCTCCCCACGAATGGTTCCACGCACGCCTCCTTCTCGCGCGCCTCCTCTCGTATGGTCGTTCCTACAAAAGAACACAAGAGAAAATGGACTAACAGAATGCACAAATGACAGCAATAAAAATATTTTTTATTTTTCGCTATTTATTCTGTAGATTTGGGCTATAAAAAGCCTCGCTTGTACTCTGTAAATTTACGCACACTGAAGTACAAAAGGAGAGCATTTCGAAAAGCCATAGAAAGGTGATTTCTGTTTTTTGATTTCTTGAATCTTTCTTTGATTTTTTTCCCCTTTGTTCTCTTTTCCTGGTAATTTACTTCCTCAGATCCTTCATCATTACATTTAGAAAATAAAAGAAAAAGATGGAAACTGAATTTAACTTGCGAATGGGCTGTAGATTTCTTCTGCTTCGTGGAAATTGAAGTCGAAATGGAATTGTAAGGCCAAAAAGCGTCCGTCAAGGCTTGAGAACACTGATCGCCGTTTAAGGAGGCAGGTCAGTGCTTAAAGGAGGGGACTTAGGGTTCATTAGAAGAGAAGAAATGAGGCTAGGGTTAAGTTCGGCTGAATGGCCTGATTTTGGCCTTTATAAAGGACTAAGAACGGCACCGTTTTGAGCCTGATTCAGTGGCTCCAAAGTGGTGCCGAATTGATTATACCCGACCCGATCCAATCCTCTACCCCTAGGATCCGCATGTTCTTGCGGAGAGGGGATAATTGGGTGCTAGGTCCTCCCCTTTTTGAACAAATCTTCGATTGTGCCCCATGCGTTTTACTTCGTTTTTTTGTATTTGGCTCTGTCATTTGCGCGTATTTGCAATTTGGTCTGCGCTTCAACACTGCGTTTTGTGATCTGGATTATTTCCAGCTTTAGTCCCTTGGCCTTTGCGCGCATTGCGCATTAGTCCTCAGTTTAATTTCAAAAAATTGTAAATTATCCCTTTTATTATAATTTTATTTCAATTAAGTTTTTTAATCATTTTTTTAATTCATTTCACATTCATTTTTTTTAATTCTTGTTTAATTATTTTTATATTTTGAGCTCCTTTGATAATTGTGTTTTGTTTTAGAGTCATTATTGTAAAATTTTTTATATCATGTCATTTTAACATTTTGTATAATATTTCATATAAATGTTTTTGTACATTATTTTATATATATAATTCATGATAAAATTAATTTTGTTTCATGTATATTATTAATCTTATCTTATTTTATACATGTAATTTTTTTAAATTTATTCCCATATTTTATTATATATCTTTGTTGTTTAAAGGCAAATCCTACATATCTTATGTATCTTTTAAATTATTATTATATATGCATGTATATACATTGGTACGTATGTTTGATTATATACATCACTAAATTCATGTATTTTATACATATGGTTTTTCTTTGAATACATAATCATATTTTTTTTAAAAATCTGTTACATATATAATTTATGATAAAATTAATTTAATCTTATATGCATTATTAATTTTATGCTACTTTTACAAATAATTGCTTCTAAATCTATTTATATATATGTATGATAAAATTAATTTAATCTTATGTATGTTTTCTAAATCTGTTACATTTTTCTTAGATTTGTTATATTTAATTGTTTGATTTGATTGGTTCAATAAGGTTATGTGATCTACATTCACCAAGTATTGTGTTTTATACATTTATATAATCCCATATTTTTATTTTTATTTTAATTTACAAATGTTGCATTATAATTTTCAATTTAAAAAAAAAACCAATTGTTCTATTTTATTTCAAATAAAATCAATGCATTTTGAGATAATTTACAACTATTTATTTAAATTTTTTATTAAAAAAAAATGCAATGTTCAATATTTGGAAATTCGGGAAAGCGTGCCCTACCGTACTGGGTTTCAATTTTACGTTGGACTAAATATTTGGACATCCTCTTATAATTTTTAACCTAAGAGCTTTTGAGAGTCAAAAATCAATCGTGTTTTCAAAGGTATAAAGGATCATGTCCTGTCGTGCTGGATGTGATGTTGTATGCCTTTGAAATGAGAGTTTTGACGACCAACTTGAACCACCAAATGTTTTAAAAGGAACCATATTTCAAATTTTTTTTTTTAAAAAACCCTAGACATAATGATAGCTTTTAATCAATCTGGTACCAGTTCTTGGGCGTAATGAGGGTGCTAACCCTTCCTCATACGTAACCGACTCTCGAACCCATTTTTAAATTTACGTGGACCAAAATGAATTTAAATGAAACAAAATGTTTTATTAGGTGATCCAATCACACTTGAACAAAAAGATTGGTGGCGACTCCACATTTTGTTTTCAAAGTCGATCCTTGTTTTTTCCCTAAAATAAAAAAAAATGATTTCGACAGCTTGGCGACTCCACTGGGGATTGAACAAGAGAGTCAAGCCATAAAATAGATTATTTTCTGTCCTTTTGGCTAAATTTGAAATTTTAATTTGAAAATCATGATTCTTTGTTGCATCTGTTTGTATGATTGTGCGTTTGAGTCTTGTAGTCTACCTTTTAAGTGGGAATAAGAAGTTATGTCTTCGTGAGGTTTTCACCTCCATATGGGCTAGCGGATTACTTCCGGTATACATCCGTACCTATGATTTCGTAGGGAAATGTATTCCCCTGAACCGAACTCGATCCATATGAGCCTATAATGGGTGAGGATTGAGGAATTTGCGGGTTCAGGTACCTTTTCTTTAGAACTGAGCCACATATAGTGAACCTTAAGAGTTATCTTTAGGTGGAACCATGTTGAACTTTAGTGGTTACCCATATGTGTGCTTCAATTATCTTTGTTTTACTTGTATTTCTTATGTTTGATACTGACTTGTTGTGTTTTATTGTGTTTTGCATAACATTGCATACTAAAGGATGTGTTGATTCGTATTCGATTACTAAGTTAGAAGATTTAACATGGAGAATGAATTTCTTGTTAAAGTCGAGGATAATGCAGCTGTCCGTGCATGGTCAAAGAAGTTACAATCAGAGAAAGAGGATAGCTTGGCAGAAGGATATATATCGGGGTTGTAGAACTTCGCCCGCATCAACGTGATACAGAATGAGTTGCAAGAGTTGAGAGATATATGGGCTCGTTGGAGTGAGGGAACCAAGCAGTTGTTCTATCAAAGCTGTGGTGATATACCCTACTTGCTCGATATTAAGGTGGATAAGCATATGTTCCAAGTTATGGCCTAGTTTTGGAATTCTGTCTATTCTTGTTTTACTTTTGTGGAAGTAGACTTGGTACCCACTATAGAGGAATATACTACCTTGCTGCGATGGCCAAAAATTCAAGTCAGTGAAACTTATGTTAAGGTTTTATATGGCCCAACTTTTGCGAAGAAATTAATGAATATCACTGGTATGAGCGAGTCTTGGGTTACTGCTCGAATTCAACAAAATGGGGATAGTAAATGTATTCCTTGGGAGAATTTGAGAAATTTGATTTTAACACATCCGGATGAAAGGAAGAGGGTTGATATCTTCGCCTTAAGCATCTATGGATTGGTGATTTTTCCCAAGGCTTTAAGGCATACGGATGAGGAAGTCACCGATTTATTCGATCGTCTTGAGAAGGGAATCACACATGTACCGGCAATACTGGCTGAGACATTTAGATCCTTGAGCATGTGTCGGAGGGCAGGTGAAGGTCGATTTATTGGATGTGCACAGCTATTGATGGTGTGGTTTCATGGGCATTTTTGTAAAGTGAACAAGGTTTCTTACCGAGTTTTCTCTAAAAGTTACTCCCCATTAAGGGAGGAGGCAGCTATATAAAGGAAATATGACATTTCAGAGGAGAAATGGATGGAAATTCTTCAAAATATCAAGGAGGAGGATATAGAGTGGAGAGCCTTTTGGATGGTTCCTGATGAGATCCTGTATCGATGTGGGAACTTTGATTGGATGCTGTTGTCAGGAATTTGGGGAACTACTGGATATACTCATTTGCTTGCATTAAGACAATATAAATCGAGGTAGTTCATACCCACAACTTATGGGCTTGCTCAGTGTGAATTCCCATATAAAGGTGACCATTATAAGAAGAAGGTTCAAGAAATATCTGATGCTTAGAAACAGGTTCGTTGGTTGAAGAGGTTGGCTGTGGGTTCTATGACAACTCCTGAGTTCAATGGATGGTTTAGGAAAAGGGTCAATGATAATATTCCTAGGCCAAGTTTGGAAGACATCCGACCAATGGAGGAATAATTACAAGTTGTCCCGTCAGAGTTGGAAATAATAAAGTAAGACTTTGAGAAAAAGAGTTCTGAGTTTGGGAAAAGGATCGAGCAGTTAGAGGAAGAAAAGATGCACCTGAGATTAGATGTGGAGGTTCAGAAATCAGAGGCAGAAAAGTTATGAAAAAGGAAGAATGAAGTTGAGGAGGATTTGAAAGGTTTGAAAACTGATTACAAGAAGCTGCGCCTATCAATGAAGACTGCTGGATTAAGAAAAACTTCAGAGCAGTTGCGTCAGGAAGTTTGAGAAGAAAGAGCTAAGGCTGATCAATGGAAAAAGATATTTCAAGAGGTTCAAGCTTGAAATGAGGCTTTGGAGAAAAGTCTGTCAGATAGTAGAAATGAACATGACGAATTAAGGGATAAAGTAGCAGAACTTGAGAGATCTCTATGTCTGTCCCGGAATCGCCATTCTTTGATAAAGTTAAGAGCAAGCTTAAGCAAGATAGAGGAAATGAAAGGGAAAATAGAAGAATTATAGGCAGCATTGTAGAATTGTGAAATGAGGATCGAGTTCTTGGAGGCAAATGAAGAACAATGGAAGGGACAGCTTCATGATTTTCAAAATCAAGTTAGAAGCAGAGACTTCGTTATGGGAGAAACCGTAACACAAATTTGGAAAGTAGCTGATTACTTGCAGACTTTGGCATACAAGCATATATATTAAGTGTGAAGTATGAGTTAGAGTCAGATCGAGGGTAGGAGCTGGCGTCGTTGCTCAAAAAAATTAAAGCTCTGAGCATTAGGGCGAAGTCTTATTTTTAACTCAGTTTTATGTAAAGAATTTTGTTTAAAAGTAAATTTTTCTAAATGGAATTGAATCAGAATTGATGCCTCCTTTGTATTCATGCATTTGCGTTACATTACATCAGATGCATTAAAGGCCATAAAAAGATTCTAATTAATTAAAAATTATTTCAGTAATCTGGAAACCAACAAAAACACACCAAATACACATCCCTACGGTACAAGGAAAAAGACTAAGTCAATGGACAAAAGACTTGAAAAGTTAGAGCAAATGCAAAGGGATATGCAAGAACAAATGCAGTCACAGATGCAAGAGCAGCTAGCTAGAATTCAGCAAGAGACGAAGGATCAAATGATAGAGTCCCAGAGAGAGATGATGAATCAATTGTCCCAATTGCTGGTGGGAAGGATGGATAAGGGAAAAGTTCCTATGGATAATGTTGGGGAAAATAATGAAGACCCTCAATATCCTCCTGGCTTCACTCCAACACATGTACAAACACAACCTGAGATTAATGTGCAGAAACCATCTGTTACGATCAGGCCTCAGCAGTTTCTGGCTGATGTGTCAATACAAATGAATTTCTAAGCTGGTTTAGGTTTTAATCCCGGTAATAATTCGAATAATCCAATGGTGCCTGATTTGGATGAAGTTGCGAAAAAGGAAAGGGCAATGGAAAAATCACAAAAACAATTAGAGGAACGGTGTGAATGGTTGGAGGAAAAGGTCTAGAAAATGGAAGGCGTTGATAGACATCCGGCAATTGATGCAAAAGATCTGAGTTTGGTCCCAGACTCAGTGTTTCCATACAAGTTTAAGATGTTAGAGTTCGATAAGTACAATGGAATGAGCTGTCCTGAAGCTCATATCACCATGTTTTGTATGAGAATGACCGAGTATGTTAATAACGATCAATTGTTGATTTATTACTTCCAAGACAGTTTGGTGGGAGTTGCAGCTAAATGGTATAATCAGTTGAGTCAAATCAGAATTAGTTCATGGAAAGATCTGGCACAAGCATTCATGAAACAGTAAAGCCATGTAATAGATATGACTCCTGATAGAATTACTCTGCAGAATATGGAGAAGAAATCAAACGAAAGTTTCAAGCAATATGCACAGAGATGGAGAGAAGTGGTCATCCAAGTCCAGCCACCACTTTTGGAGAAGAAAACTACAATACTCTTTATTAATACCTTAAAAGCTTCGTTCATAACTCACATGTTAGGAAGTGCCACAAGGAGTTTTGTAGATGTGGCAATGACGGGAGAAATGATTGAGAATGCCATAAGAAATGGAAGGATAGATGCAGGGGAAAGTGCCAAGAGGTCTTCCCCGAGGAAGAAAGAAAATGAGGTGAACAATACAAACGTAGGGTATTCAAAGTCTATTACTGTAAGTCAACCAAAGGCGATGACTGTTGGTCAGAGCACATCAAGGCATGAATCTGGAGCAAAGCAAAACAATGAGAAGCTTCAATTTACTCCAATTCCCATGACGTATAAAGAGTTATATCAAAGTTTATTTGATGCGTGTGTGGTGGCACCTTTTTATCTAAAGCCATTGCAGCCTCCGTTCCCTAAATGGTACAATGCCAATGCTCAATGTGAATATCATGCAGGGATCGTAGGACATTCAATAGAAAATTGTAATACTTTTAAGAAGCTGGTTGAGAGATTTATTCAGATGGGCATTGTGAAGTTCGATAATGCGCCTAGTACAGAAAATCCACTACCTAATCATACTGACAGTGGGATAAATGCAATAGATGGAGGAAGAAGTATTAAAGAGAATATTATGAAAGTGAAAACTCCCTTGAAACGAGTCTGGAAGGAGATGGCAAGAAGGGAGTTAGTTACTTTGAGTGTTGAACGAAGTTGGGATGAGATAGAGAATTATTGTGAGTTCCATCATGAAAAGGGACACGAGATTCATGAATGTGAAGAATTCAGGATTGTTATCCAGGGCTTAATGAACAAGAAAGAAGTAGAATTTTACGAAGAGGTTAAAGAAGTTATATATGTGCATCGGAATCCATGATGAACACCCCAAAAGTCAATTGCCCTGTGGTCATTATTTCATATCCCAAGAATGAAGTAGAAATTCATATGACACCGAAGATCATAATTCAGAAACCAGCGGCTTTCTCTTACAAGGATAACAAAAGGGTCCCTTGGAACTATGATCGTAATGTGACAGTCCCGGGAAAGGAGAGTTCAGTCAGCCTGTTAAAAGAAGATCAAAATATAGGTTCTCACACGCACAGTGGAAGACGATATGACTTGAAAAATGCCCGAACAGAGCCTATAAAAGGGAAAGAGGTAACGGTCAAACAAAAGAAGGGAAAAGCAGTTGAATCATAGGTGCCTATTAATGAACCGGTGAAAGAGGAGGAAGCTAAAGAATTCCTGAAATTTCTAAAGCATAGTGAGTACAGTGTGGTGGAACAGTTACATAAACAACCAGCCTGAATATCTATATTAGCTTTGCTTCTAAGCTCAGAAGTACATCGAAGTGCTTTGATGAAGGTGCTAAATGAGACATATGTGACCAATGACATTTCTGTCAATAACCTGGATCGGTTGGTCAATAACATAAGTGGCGACAACTTTATTTTCTTCAATGATGATGAGATACCACTGAGAGGTATCGGATCTACCAAAGTTTTGCATATAACCACCAGATGTAAAGGATATACATTGCCAGGAGTTCTGATAGATAATGGGTCGGCATTGAATGTATTGCCTTTATCCACGTTAAACAGGTTACCTGTGGATAGCTCACATATGAAAGGATGTCAGAATATAGTGCGAGCATTTGATGGCACGGAAAGGAGAGTCATGGGGAAAATAGAAATTCCTTTGTTGATTGGCCCAATTACATATGAGGTAGATTTCTTAGTGATGGATATTAAGCCCTCTTACAACAGCTTATTAGGGAGACCTTGGATACATTCTGCAGGGGCAGTTCCTTCATCATTACATTAGAAGTTAAAGCTAGTATCAGAAGGACAGTTGGTAACAATAAATGTTGAGGAGGACATTATTGCAGCTGTAAGTAGTGACACACCATATTTAGAGATAGATGATGAAGCCATTGAATGTTCTTTTCGGTCTTTAGAGTTTGTAAATGCAACATTCATCACCGAGGGAAGTGGAATTCTAGAGCCAAAAATGTCTAAAACTACGATGATGAGTTTATAGTTGATGGTAGGACGTGGAGCTTTACCAGGAAAGGGACTTGGGAGATGTCTCTAGGAAAGAATTGAGGTTCCAATGCTGAAAGACAAGCATTATCACTTTGGTTTGGGGTTCAAGCTAGATGCAAGACAAAGGAAAAGAAAATTAGAAAGAAGGCAAGAAAGAAGAAGAGCACGTGTGGGTGGTGGAGAAATTAAGTGGGAGCCTATGATAATCCCTCACATCTCCAAGACTTCTATATCATGAGGGATTATTTATCCTGAACGAGGGTTGTCAGAGAAAGAAAACATGGAAGAAGAATTAGGAAATGTGCACATCAATGTCATATTTGAAGAATCAATTGAAGAGGGAATTTCTTCAG
The DNA here is from genome assembly GCA_025698465.1 of Gossypium longicalyx. NCBI lineage: Eukaryota > Viridiplantae > Streptophyta > Magnoliopsida > Malvales > Malvaceae > Gossypium > Gossypium longicalyx. The sequence goes on along the minus strand of CM047006.1, from coordinate 28,623,949 downwards.
ATATTCGTCCATATGAGCCTGGGAGTGTTCTAGACAATTGGACTGTAGAAGACTTCCATGTAGTTTTCAGAGCTTACTCAGAGTAATGTTCAAAACAAACTTGTTGTTTTAAGCCTAGAGGCAATAAGGATTACTTTGTAAAACAGGCTCATGTTCAAACATCATTATTTCAATGAAGTACATTTTTTGCTATCATTTTGAGCAAACATTCTTTTATTCTTTTCGCAAGCAATTGTGTTATCGTTTCCATTTAAATAGTTATCCTGATTCTTTTTAAGACTTTCTTTAATCATTTTTTTTATTTCATTCATAAACATACCATACAGACAATAATTATCAAATTCATTCATTCTTTGTATATTTTTTTGTACCTATAATAGGTCATTGGATATCAATATCATGAGTGACGCTGTTACTGACTCAGAATCACTATTTGAGCAAGACATGTGTTTAGAGGGATCTTAGGACTTTGAAGATGACAGAGAATGTGATTTATCTCAGGACTTGTTAAGGATGATAGAACAATAAGAAAAACAAATTTCACCTCATAAAGAAGCAGTGGATATGGTGGCTTTAGAAGAAGGGAAAGTTGTAAAAATTGGAACATGCATAATTGAAGAAACAAAGTGAGACCTTATTGAGTTGTTTCAGGAATTCAAGGATGTTTTTGCATGGTCATACCAGGATATGCCTGGTTTAAGCACTGATATTATAGTACATTACCTTTCCATAAGAGAAGATTGCAAGCCAGTTCAATAGAAGCTTCGAAGAATGAGGCCAGATATTGTCTTAAAAATAAAGGAGAAAGTTAAAAAGCAATTTGATGCTGGATTCCTTCAGGTGATCAAATACTCAGAATGGGTAGCTAATGTTGTGCCTGTTCTTAAGAAAGACGGAAAGGTGCGAATGTGTATGGACTATAGAGATCTAAATAAGGCTAGTGCAAATGACAATTTCCCTTGCCTCATATTGATATGTTAGTGGATAATACAGCTAGCTACTCGTTTTCTTTCATGGATGGCTTCTCGGGGTATAATCAGATCAAGATGCATCTTGAGGACATGGGAAAAACTACTTTCATAACTTTATGGGACACGTTTTGTTATAAAGTGATGCCATTTGGACTAAAGAATGCTGGAGCGACATATCAAAAGGCCATGGTGACTTTATTTCATGATATGATGCATAAAGAGATCGAAGTCTATGTTGATGATATGATAGCCAAATCCCGAACTGAAAATGAACACATCCAACTGTTGAGAAAGTAGTTCATGAGGTTGAGAAAATTTCAGCTAAAGCTTAATCCAACCAAGTGTACCTTTGGGGCTAGATCAGGAAAGTTATTGGGCTTTGTAGTCAGTGAGAGAGGAATTGAGATTGATTCAGACAAAGTCCGGGCTATACAAGAGTTGTTTCCACCATGCACTCAAAAAGAAGTTCGAGGTTTCCTGGGAAGACTAAATTACATTGCTCGGTTTATTTCTCAATTAACAGAGAAATGCAAACCCAAATACCGTCTTCTTAAAAAACATAACCCAGGAGAATGGGATGATGAATGCCAGAGAGCTTTTGACAATGTTAAAAAATATTTGTCAAGTCCTCCAGTGTTATCACCTCCAAGCTCAGACAGGCCGTTGATATTGTATTTAGCAGTGTTCAGTAGTTCTATGGGATGTGTGCTTGGTCATCATGATGAATCAAGAAGAAAAGAAAGGGCGATATATTACCTCAGTAAGAAATTCACTAAGTGTTAATTGAGATATTCGCCAATTGAAAAATTGTGCTGTGCTCTAATTTGGACAGCTCGAAAGTTAAGCCAATAAATGTTGTACCATACGACTTGGTTAATTTCAAAGTTGGATCCTCTAAAGTATATAATGGAGTCAAATACCTTGAATGGAAGGATGGCTAGGTGGCAAATTCTGCTTTCTGAATTTGACATAATCTACGTGAGTCAAAAAGCCGTGAAAGGGAGCGCAATAGCAGATTTTCTTGCTAGTAGAGCTTTAGAAAATCATGAGCCTTTGAATTTTGATTTCCCCAATGAGGAGATAGTGTATGTGGCAGCTACCGAGGATACTACAAAAGATCACTTTTGAAAATTGAATTTTGACGGAGCCTCAAACACTGTGGGTATTGGAATTGGAGCAGTCTTGGTATCACCAGGTGGATATCATTATCCATTCACATGTAAATTAGATTTTGACTGCACAAATGTTAGGGCAAAGTATGAAACATGTATCATGGGACTCCGAGCAGCTATAGAGCGCTAAATCAAGTCACTAGAAGTATATGGAAACTCTGCGCTAGTGATTTACCAACTTCGAGGTGAATGGGAGACAAGAGACTCCAAATTAGTCAATTATAGAAAATTGGTGTTGGGATTGGTTGAAGAGTTTGATGATATTACTTTCAATTATCTCCCACGTGATGAAAATCAGATGGCAGATGCTTTGGCTACTTTGGCTTCCATGATCAAAGTGAGGAGACAAGATGATGTGAAACCCATTCAGATGAGTATTTGTGAGGCCCCATCTTATTGTTATAATATAGAGGCAGAATAAATAGATGATCATCCTTGGTATCAGGATATATTACGATGTGTGAGAAATCGTGAATATTCAGATCAAGCAACGGAGAATGACAAAAGGACCCTGAGAAGGCTAGCCTGTGATTATGTCTTAGATGGGGAGATCCTGTACAAAAGAAGAAATGATCAAGTACTATTGAGATGTGTGGATGCTGTGGAGGCCAAGAAAATATTGGAAGAAGTCCACGAGGGCGTTTGTGGAACACACGTTAACGGGTTCACAACAGTCAGACAAATTATGAGGTTTGGATATTATTGGTCAACTATGGAGGGAGACTGTATCAGTTATGCTAAGAGATGTCACAAATGTCAAATTTATGGTGATAAGATTCTTGTACCTCTTTCACTTTTGCATGTTATGACTTCCCCATGGCTGTTTTCCATGTGGGGCATGGATGTCATAGGACCAATTTCACCAAAAGCGTCAAATGGGCATCGTTTCATCTTTGTGGTCATTGATTATTTTACCAAGTGGGTGGAGGCTGCTTCATATGCCAATGTAACTAAATCGGCAGTTAGCAAGTTTTTAAAGAGGGAAATCATATATCGATATAGGATGCTTGAGAGGATCATATCTGATAATGCATTAAATTTAAACAATAGCACAATAGCAGTGGTCTGTAGTCAGTTTAAGATCAGACACCATAATTCAAGACCATATCACTCAAAAATGAATGGGGCAATGGAAGTAGCCAATAAAAATATCAAGAAAATTGTGGGGAAAATGACCGAAACTTACAGAGATTGGCATGAAAAGTTTCCATTTGCTCTTTATACTTATCGAACGTCTGTCAGAACTTCTACTGGGTAACGCCTTTCTCATTGGTTTATGGAATGGAAGCAGTTCTGCCCATTGAGGTAAAGATACTTTCTCGCAGAGTTTTGTCAGAATTGAAGTTAGATGAAGCAGAATGGATACAGTCTCGATATGATCAGTTGAATTTGATTGAGGAAAAGAGGCTGAGGGCTGTTCAGCATGGTCAGATGTATCAAAAAAGAATGATGCAGGCTTATGACAAAAATGTTCGCCTAAGAGAATTTCATGAAGGAGATTTGGTTTTGAAAAATATCCTTCCCATGCAAAAGGATTTTAGAGGAAAATGGATGTCAAATTGGGAGGGACCTTATGAGGTGAAAAAAGCTTTCTTCGGAGGGGCATTAATCTTGGCTGAAATGGGTGGAAGAAACTTGTCCTATCCAGTGAACTCGGATTCAGTAAAAAAGTATTACACTTAATGAAGGGAAGAAGCCAAAGTAAAAACCCGCAAAGGGCGCTTTGAGACCTAATAAAAAGGAAAATGGCCAAGGTGAAAACTCGCAAAGGGCGCTTTGAGACTCAATAAAAAATGAAGTTTAAAAAAAAGAAAAAGAAAAGAAGAGGCCAAAGTGAAAACCCGCAAAGAGCGCCTTAAGACCAAAGAGGATTTGAGTTTAAAACCCGAAAAGGGCGACTCAGATGTTGATCTAAAATGGGAAAGGCGGTGGTCATGCTATATTTGAATTAACAAGGAAAGAGTATGTTGCATCTTGGGGCATTGACAGAGTACTTTTGATCTCCTAAACACATGTCAAGTTTAGATTGGTCTTCAAAAAGTTCGTATGGAGAAGCTCAATTTGCAATATTAAGGGGATCTAGTCTTTATTTTATTTCTAATAATTTGGCTATATTTGAAATAATCTTTCTTTTTCGAGATATACATTCTCAAATTAATTGTCATTTTTATTCTGTTGATTTATTCACTTTGAGTTCAAATTCAATTCCATTCTTATCCATTATTACGTTTTGATTGCAAGCATGTTGCATTAAAATAATGATGAATGAACTAGTAATGTTTTCACAATAAAAGTTTTGCATATTACTTCAGAAGTTTCTAGATAATACAAGAATCTAAAACAGGACTATTGCTTAGAACACACCAAGTTCCGGGCATATATTTGAATAAATAACCTCTTTGGATTTTTGTCCAAATGATGATTGGACGAAAGGACAAGATATGGCATTGGTGTTATAATATTGAAAAATGATTAATATAAAAGGGAATTATTCCCAAGAAAGGGGAAATGATATTTTGTATCCATGCAAATATCAAACACACATATCTGGCTATGACGCTTGAGGAGTGAGGTAGTAGATTGAACAGAAGGAAATTCAACTATGAGTTGCAATAGAGAGTTTTTGTTCTAGAAAGAGTAGTGGAAGGGGCATTGGAATTACAGTGGGGCAAGCTTGCTGAGCAGAATATGATTGTTTCTTTGGGATATTCTGTCAAGATATGTCGGTGATGGCATAACTAATGAACAATGAATGATGATACCTTAGGAGTTAAAAAATGGAATCATTCTCATTTCTGCATGCATATATCATTCATGCCATATTTAGTTAGGAGCATTGGATTCATTTCAATCATAGCATCCTAATCATTTGGCATAAACATGCGCATATAAAATCGAGTCTACGGGACATGTTCCCTAGAGGACAGTGTCGCGACATTGGTGAAGTCAGATCTTATCTCCCTGAAGTTGCAGCAAAGCAGATCAAAGATGGCGAATCTTATGTCCATATATTGGCAATGGAGCAGATTTTAGCCACCAGTCTTATCTTCATGAGGTAGCAAGGAAATAGATTAAAGATTGAAGATCTTATCTCCCGAAGTTGTAGTGGAGTAGATCGAAAGAGGCGAATCTTATCTCCATGTATCAACAATAGAGTAGATTTAAGCCACCAGCCTTATCTCTTTGAGGTAGCAAGAGAGCAGGTTGAAGAATGAGTCTTATCTTTTTGAGGTAGCAAGAAAGTAGACTGAAGATCGAAGATCAGATCTCCTTGAAGTTGCAGCGGAACAGATCGAATATGGCGAATCTTATCTCCATGTATCGGCAATGGAGCAGATTTAAGCCACCAGCCTTATCTCTCTGAGGTAGCAAGAGAGCAGGTTAAAGAATGAGTCTTATCTTTCTGAGGTAGCAAGAAAGCAGACTGAAGATCGAAGACCAGATCTCCTTGAAGTTGCAGCGGAGCAGATCGAAGATGGCGAATCAGATCTCCATGTATCGGCAATGGAGCAGATTTAAGCCACCAGCCTTATCTCTCTGAGGTAGCAAGAGAGTAACTTGAAGAATGAGTCTTATCTTTCTGAGATAGCAAGAAAGCAGACTGAAGATAGAAGATCAGATCTCCCTGAAGTTGTAGCGGAGCAGATCGAAGATGGCGAATCTTATCTCCATGTATCAGCAATGGAGTAGATTTAAGCCACCAGCCTTATCTCTCTAAGGTAGCAAGAGAGCAAGTTGAAGAGTGAGCCTTATCTTTCTGAGGTAACAAGAAAGCAGACTCAAGATTGAAGATCTTATCTCCCTGAAGTTGTAGTGGAGCAGATCGAAGACGGCAAATCTTATCTCCATGTATCAACAATGGAGCAGATTTTAGCCACTAGCCTTATCTTTTTGAGATAGCAAAAGAGGCAGACTGATGTTTGTAAATCTTATCTCTTTGAGAAAATAGTGGAGCAGATCGAAGTCGATGATTTTTAGTAGAGTATATCCTTGATGACAATGGGGTTAACTGGGACTACTTGGAAGAGGAGTACCAAAGAAGTTAAGATTTGGCAAGACTGGGCAAAATTGGCCCTTCTTAAAGGTCTTTGTTTCATTCCCGTTACCCGACAATGAACAAAGAGGGGCAGCTATAGAAGGCCCATTTCGTCTGGGACCAAAGAGTTATAAAAAAATGATAATAATAAAATAATAAAATAAATTCGAAACAAAACCAATAAATAAAAGTCCATTTACGTATACTTTTAATAGCCCCAAACAAAAATAAAAAAATAAAAAAACCCAAAACAATAAAAGTTCATGACCCAATTACATAAAGTTCGACCCAAACATTAAAATATCGGCCCAAATAAACCAAACCTGAAACCCGAAATGACCCGAAAAAAGACCCAAACGCCAGAAACCCTAGAGGTTTCTGGAAAACACCAGTAGCTTGCCAAGATCGGGCTCCCCACGAATGGTTCCATGCAAGGCCTCCTTCACGCGCGCCTCCTCTCGTACGGTCATTCCTGCAAAAGAACATATGAGAAAATGGACTAACAGAATGCACAAATGACAACAAGAAAAATATTTTTATTTTTCGCTATTTATTCTGTAGATTTGGGCTATAAAAAGCCTCGCTTGTACTCTGTAAATTTACGCACACTGAAATACAAAAGGAGAGCATTTCGAAAAGCCATAGAAAGGTGATTTCTGTTTTTTGATTTCTTGAATCTTTCTTTGATTTTTTCCCCTTTGTTCTCTTTTCCTGGTAATTTACTTCCTCAGATCCTTCATCATTACATTTAGAAAATAAAAGAAAAAGATGGAAACTGAATTTAACTTGCGAATGGGCTGTAGATTTCTTCTGCTTCGTGGAAATTGAAGTCGAAATGGAATTGTAAGGCCAAAAAGCGTCCGTCAAGGAATGAGAACATTGATTACCGTTTAAGGAGGCAAGTCAGTGCTTAAAGGAGGGGACTTAGGGTTCATTAGAAGAGAAGAAATGAGGCTAGGGTTAAGTTCGGCTAAATGGCCTGATTTTGGCCTTTATAAAGGACTAAGAACGGCACTTTTTTTAGCCTGATTCAGTGGCTCCAAAACAGTGCCGAAATGATTATACCCGACCCGATCCAATCTTCTGCCCTTAGGATCCGCGTGTTCTTACGGAGAGGGGATAATTGCGTGCTAGGTCCTCCCATTTTTGAACAAATCTTCGATTGTGCCCTATGCGTTTTACTTTGTTTTTTTGAATTTGGCTCTGTAATTTGCGTGTACTTGTAATTTGGTCTGCGCTTCAACACTGCGTTTTGGGATCTAGATTATTTCCAGCTTTAGTCCCTTGGCCTTTGCGCGCATTGCGCATTAGTCCTCAGTTTAATTTCAAAAAATTGTAAATTATCCCTTTTATTATAATTTTATTTGAATTAAGTTTTTTCATCATTTTTTTTAATTCATTTCACATTCATTTTTTTAATTCTTGTTTAATTATTTTTATATTTTGAGCTCCTTTGATAATTGTGTTTTGTTTTAGAGTAATTATTGTAAAATTTTTTATATGATGTCATTTTAACATTTTGTATAATATTTCATATAAATGTTTTTGTACATTATTTTATATATATAATTCATGATAAAATTAATTTTGTTCCATGTATATTATTAATCTTATCTTATTTTATACATGTAATTTCTTTTAAATTTATTCCCATATTTTATTATATATCTTTGTTGTTTAAAGGCAAATCCTACATATCTTATGTATCTTTTAAATTATTATTATATATGCATGTATATATATTGGTACGTATGTTTGATCTATATACATCACTAAATTCATGTATTTTATACATATGGTTTTTCTTTGAATACATAATCATTTTTTTTTAAATCTGTTACATATATAATTTATGATAAAATTAATTTAATCTTATATGCATTATTAATTTTATGCTATTTTTACAAATAATTGCTTCTAAATCTATTTATATATATATATATATATATGTTTTGTAAACCTATTATGTGTATTTCTTAAGATTATATTTTATTATGTATTTTTGCTAGCCTTTCATATTTTGTATACTATTTAAATTCTCCTTTATTGTATGTAATTTAACAAATGTTTTTAGCACTTTGTATGTTATTTGATTCAAAAATCTTCATTATATAACACTTATTTTAATGATTATATATATCCCTAGTTTTATTACAAATTATTTTAAATTCATCAATTCATATATTATATATTATGTGATCATCAGTTCATCATTATTTTGAAATTGTCTTATACTATATTGGTTTTTAATTTTCATTTTGTTTTGTATATTTTGTATTGATTGTGTTATATTAGGTTATATATTATTGTTGTATATTATTTTTGTATTGTTATATCAATCGTTCTCTATCCATGCTTGGAAAGTTGGTTATATTTTTCTTAGATTTGTTATATTTAATTGTTTGATTTGATTGGTTAAATAAGGTTATGTGATCTACATTCACCAAGTATTGTGTTTTATGCATTTATATCATCTCATATTTTTATTTTTCTTTTAATTTACAAATGTTGCATTATAATTTTCAATTTTTAAAAAAAAAATCAATTGTTCCATTTTATTTCAAATAAAATCAATGCGTTTTGAGATAATTTATAACTATTTATTTAAATTTTTATTTAAAAAAAAGGCAATGTTCAATATTTGAAAATTTGGGAAAGCGTGCCCTACCGTACTGGGTTTCGATTTTTCGTTGGACTAAATATTTGGACACCCTCGTACAATTTTTAACCTAAAAGCTTTTGTGAGTCAAAAATCAATCGTTTTTTCAAATGTATAAAGGATCATGTCCTATCGTGCTGGATGTGATGTTGTATGCCTTTGAAATGAGAAAGTTTTGACGACCAACTTGAACCACCCAAATGTTTTAAAAGGAACCATATTTCTAATTTAAAAAAAAAACCCCTAGACATAAGGATAGCTTTTAATCAATCTGGTACCTGTTCTTGGGCGTAGTGAGGGTGCTAACCCTTCCTCATACGTAACTGACTCCCGAACCTATTTTTAAATTTACGTGGACCAAAATGGATTTAAATGAAAAAAATATTTTATTATGTGATCCAATCACACCTGAACAAAAAGATTGGTGGCGACTCTACATTTTGTTTTGAAAGTTGATCCCCGTTTTTTCCCTAAAATAAAAAAATGGTTTCAGCACCTGATATAGAAGTGAATCAATTGATCATTTTATTTGTAATTGTCCTAAATTGCTAAAAAAAGGATGAATATTAGAAAGAAAAGCAAATGTCTACCTCTCAGAAAGTAGACGTTTGGGTTAGAATAGTACTACCGAGACTATCCGTTTGAGAATGAAGGACACTTCGTTCGGTCAGGGGCTAAAGTACCTGCTCGCACTTACGCTATTGGAGCTAGAGGGAAAGCTACTGCTTCAGATGTTATTGCTGGTATATTCCATCTCTTTGATGTTACTGTGTATGTATTGATTGACCCTAGGTTAACTCGTTTTGATGTTTGCACTTTATTAGTAATGGAACAGAAGTTACCTGTTGAATCTACTGATTATGATATTCAGGCAACTAATCCATTAGATCAGAGTGTGATAGTTAATTTAGTTTGTCATAATTGTCCACTAAAAATTAGGGGATATGAATTCCTGCTGATTTGATGTTGTTGCCCTTTCGAGAATTTGATGTTATTCTGGGTATGGATTGGTTATTTTTGCATGATGCCGTGGTAAACTGTAGACAGAAACAGATCGATTTGAAATGTCAGATAGGAGAGATGATTTCAGTTGAGTCTGAAAATCTAAAAGATGTTGTTAGAATTATTTCAGCTTTTTCTGCTCAGAGATTGATACAAAAAGGTAACGAAACATTTTTAGCATATATCCTTGATACCCGAGATGTAGAATTGAAGCTAGATCGGTTACCAGTTGTTAGTGAGTTCATTGATGTATTTCCTGAAGAGTTGCCAAGTTTACCTCTTGATCGTGAAGTTGAGTTTATGATTGATTTGATTCCTAGATCTACATCGATATCAAAATCTCCGTACCATATGACATCAGCTGAACTAAAAGAATTGAAAGAACAGTTACAAGAATTATTAGATTGAGGGTTTATTCGACCAAGCATGTCTCTCTAGGGTGCGCCTGTTTTGTTTGTGAAAAAGAAAGACGATTCTTTAAGATTGTGTATAAACTACAGATAGTTGAATAGAGTCACAATAAAAAATAAATATCCATTGCCACGTATCGATGATTTGTTTGATTAATTGAAATGTGCCACAATGCTCTCGAAGATATATCTCAGATCCGGGTATTATCAATTAAAGGTTAAAAACTGTAATGTGTCAAGGACTGCTTTTAGAACTCGTTATTGTCATTACGAGTTTTTGGTAATGCCATTTGGATTAACTAATGCCCCTGCTGTTTTTATGGATTTAATAAATTGGATTTTTCAACCTCATTTAGATAGATTCGTTGTTGTGTTTATTGACAATATATTAATCTATTCCAAGATAGAATCCAAGCAAGCACAACATTTGAGGATCATACTACAAACATTGAGAGAAAATTAGTTATACGCAAAATTTAGTAAATATGAATTTTGGCTTCGTGAGGTTGGATTTTTGGGTCACATAGTATCATCTGATGGGGTTCGAGTTGATCCGAGTAAAGTTTCTGCTATGATAAATTGGAAAACTCCAAAATATGTTTTAGAATTACGAAGTTTTCTGGGTTTAGCAGGTTACTATCGACATTTTGTAAAAAAAAATTCAATTATTGCTTCGCCGATGACCAGATTATTATAGAAAAATGTTAAGTTTGTTTGGTTCGATAAGTGCTAATAGAGTTTTGATTAGTTGAAGAAAATGTTGATGGAAGCTCTAGTCTTGACTCAGCCTGAATCTAGAGTAGTGTATGTTGTTTATAGTGATGCGTCTCTTAATGGTTTGGGTTGTGTGTTGATACAATCAGGAAAGGTAGTAGCCTATACTTCTCGACAATTAAAGTCGCATGAGAAGAATTATCCTACATATGATCTAGAGTTGGCCACAATTGTATTCGCTTTAAAGATTTGGAGACATTATTTATACGGCGAGAAGTGTCACGTGTTTACAGATCACAAAAGTTTAAACTATTTGATGACTCAGAAAGAATTGAATTTGAGACAGAGCCAGTGGTTAGAATTACTGGAAGATTACGATCTGGTTATTGATTACCATCCGCGAAAGGCTAATATAGTTGCAGATGCAATTAGTCGAAAGTCGTCATTGTTTGCACTTCGAGGCGTTGAAAGCTCATTTAGCTCTTAATGAGGGTTTTGTATTAGCAGAGTTGAGAATGAAACCTCTGTTTCTATAACAAATTATGGAATTGCAAGATGACGATCCGAAGTTGGTGTTGAAACGACAGATGGCTCAGAATAATTTGAGTTCAGAGTACAGTGTTGATGATAGTGGTCCATTACGTTATCGCGATAAAATTTGCGTTCCGAGTAATTTAGATTTGAAAAATGATATTCTTTCTGAAGCTCACAATAGTACATACTCTATTCATCTGGGTAGCATAAAGATGTATTGTAATTTGAAACAGATGTATTGGTGGTCGGGTATGAAATGAGAAATTTTTGAATTTGTTGTAAATGTTTGATTTGTCAGCAGGTGAAAGTCGAACATCAGGTACCAACAGATCTTTTACAACCTGTTATGATTCCTAAATGGAAATGGGAACGAGTCACGATGGATTTCGTATCTGGCTTACCTGTAACTCCGAGAAAGAAAGATTCAATCTGGGTGATTGTTGACAGATTGACTAAATCGACACATTTTATTCTAGTAAGAACAGACTTTACACTTGAGAGATTAGCGGAACTATATGTATCTGAGATTGTGAGATTACACGAAGTTTCGACATCTATTATTTCAGATCAAGATCTGAGATTTATATCGAGATTTTGGAGTAAACTTCATGAGGCTCTAAGCACTGAGCTTAATTTCAGCACAGCAATTCATCCTCAGACTGACGGACAATCAGAACGAGTGATTCAGATTCTGAAAGATATGTTGACTCAAATTTGAGGGTAGTTGGAAAAAATATTTACCGTTAGCTGAATTTGCATATAATAACAGTTATCAATCCAATATAAAAATGGCACCATTTGAAGCTTCTTACGTGAGAAAATGTAAAACACCGTTGTATTGGTCTGAGCTGAGTGAATCCAAAATGGTAGGAGTTGATTTGATTTGAGAAAGTGAGGATAAAGTTCGGATTATTAGGGATAGTTTGAAAGTTGCATCTGATCATCAGAAATTGTATGCAGATTTGAAAAGAAAAGATATAGAATTTGCTGGTGGTGATCGAGTATTCTTAAAAGTCTCTTCGTGGAAGAAAGTGTTACGGTTCGACATGAAAGGAAAGTTGAGTCTGAGATTTATTGAACCGTATGAAAATGTTGAAAGAATCGGTCTTGTAGCGTATAGAATAGCTTTGCCCTATGAACTTAAGAAAATCCACAATGTGTTCCACATATCGATGCTGAGACGATACATATCTTATCCTTCACAAGTGATTCCTCATAATGAGATTGAGCTACAGTTAGATTTGTCGTATTTGGAGGAACCAGTGAGAATTTTAGCCCATGAAGTCAAAGAATTGCGGAATAAATGAGTGCCATTAGTAAAAATATTGTGGCATCGTCATGGTTCTGAAGAAGCTATCTGGGAAACCGAAGAATCAATGAGATTACAATATCTGAATCTATTTTCCAGTAACAATTTCGAGGATGAAATTTTTTAAAGGGGAGATTTGTAATAGCACGATTTTTTTAATAATATCAGAAACAGTGGTTTTGAGGCCACTAAATCTGATAAGTAAGTCCGTAAATATTATTATTTAATATTTACAAGTCAAATATGGTTTCAAAAAGGTTTTTTAATTGGTAATTTACGTTTTATAATGATTTATTAAGTTCAATTGGTAAGACCCTAGGTCAAATGGTTTTGAAAAGTGAGGTATCGAGACCTCGTTTCTATAAACTAAACCGTAAATATTTATAAAAATATTTACGGAGTGTCATTAAGGTGGTATTAAAGTTTCGTTGAAAATTTTTAACGTTTCAATAGTTAATTAATTAAAAGGACTAAATTAAAAAAATGCAAAACCTTCTAATTAAAATAATTAAGTGATTAAATTGCTTGATTAATAAATGAATCAGGACTTAAGAAACAATTATACCTAAATTGAAATAGTGGGACTGTAACAGCCTGAATTTCAATGAAATCGAAACAGTGGTTTCGGGACCACAAATCCAATCTGAAAATAAAATTTATTTATATTTTATTATATGGTTCGTAATATGTTAGAAATGTCATGTGAAAATTTTGATAAGAAAATTTTATTAATTATGTGCTTAATTACGAGAAGGACTAAATCGCATAAAATGCAAAAGTTGAATTCTAGTAGCTAGAAGGATTAAATAGCTATGGAATTCAAAACTTGAGGTCCTTATATGATAATTCAACCATTAAATAAAAGTATGTAGATATTTTGGTGACTCATGCATGAAAATTTAGAAAAAGGGCAATGACTAAATTGGAAATTGACTTAATTTGATTAATTAAAAGATGATAAAAGAATTATCATCTTATTTTCTCATCATCTTCCCCAAAAATATATGGAAACTTTAGGAGAGAGAGAAAAAACTTTCATAGCTTAATTGGGTAAGTTTTCTTGTCCCGTTTTTAGTAATTTTGATATTTTTGAAGCCGAGATAGCTTAATCTATCTATTTAGGGGGATCAATTTGAAGAGTTATCAAAGTATGAAAATTAGGTCATGGATGTATATGCTGAAAATTATAAATTTATGGTAGAAAATGAAAAGTTGTTGATAGATAAACAACTTTTAAAAAGTGATTTTTGATGAAAACATGATTCAGTGACTAAAATGTAAGGTTGTGAAAATGGATAAAAAATTCTAAAATTTATAGAAAATATGTGCTGTAAATTCTATATTGAAATTTTGGTTAGGCTTGGAATAGGGAGTAAATTTCAAAAATTTCATTTTCCGAGGTTAGGGATGAAATTGGAATTTTTGGAAAAGTTGGGGGAAAATGGTAATTTTACCTAGGATGTAGATTGAGTCCAAATAAATATGAAATGTGTGAAATTGATGATTAAAGTTATTTATATAGATCCAGACAACACAAATTCGAGGTTAGATCGAGGAAAAGAAAAAGTTTCAGATTAGTAGATTTTATACGCGAACTAGTGTTGAGGTAACTTTGTGTAACTTAATCGAGCATGTAAATATGTTAACTTGAATGTTATAATTGTATGCAATATGATTTATATTTATGTGAATGTTGTAAATGTGTGAAATGATTACATGTTCGGAAATATTGGAAAAAAGAAGAAGTGGTAAAGTCTCGTTTGAATATTGAATTTCGATGGATAAATGTGATTGCCTTATAAACGGGATTTAGCTCGGACGAGTAATCCTATTGATCTCATTATAGAAAGGATTTAGCCCGGACGGGTAATCCTAATATAATCCCTCTCGAGCATATGTTACAATTAGAAATTAGCCTGGATGGGTAATCCTAATTGAGCTCTACTGAGCATACGTTACATAAAGGATTTAGCCTGAACTGGTAATCCTATAATATGATATGTGGCTCGAGAGTGTGTTCTTGATTAAATGCCCTAATGGGTACTCTTGAATAAGAATTGATGGGTTATTGAATTGTACACCTTGAATGTACTACTTCAGTATCCATCGGAATTCCAATGATTCAACAGACACAACTCTTGGCATGATAAGAGAATTATGGGATGAAATGAATAATGTCTTGAAGAAAAATTGTATAATGAGCTCATCTATGCTTACTTGATGTATATGAAAATTTTGTGACTAATATGTTTGATTGAATGCATGTGTTTAGACAATTTTGCCTAGTTGATGGAAAACTT
This sequence comes from Gossypium longicalyx, assembly GCA_025698465.1. NCBI lineage: Eukaryota > Viridiplantae > Streptophyta > Magnoliopsida > Malvales > Malvaceae > Gossypium > Gossypium longicalyx. The sequence continues at coordinate 28,608,842 of CM047006.1, read as the reverse complement.
GATATTGTATGCTTAGATTTAATAAACGGGATTGGTAAGTTTAGTTTCCGTTATACGAACTTACTAAGCATGTAATGCTTACTTAGTTTTATTTTCCCTATTTTATAGTACTCGGAAGCTCGCGAAGGTTGGAGATTAGTGGAGTATCATCACACTATCCACTAGGTTATTTTGGGTATATATAGTAAAATCATTTTGATATAATGGCATGTATAGGCTAACTTGACCATAGATGGCTTACATATGTGGTTTGAAATCTAGCCATTGGAATGGCTAGTAATGATTTTTTTGATATACTTGTAATGTCATACTATGATAGCTACATAAATGTTAATGGTTGATCAAATTATGCTTAACATATGGAATATACCAAGGTAAGATTATAAACAAGTATGCATGTAATGATATGCCATGTTGAATGATAGAGTTTGTTTAATTTTGAATGCTTGAAATGGTTGATATTTGGATGTGAGTTTAAGTGCAGGACATTGGTGTGCTTTTGGGTGAGAAATGAAGCTAGAAATAGCTTCATTTTGTCCACAAGGGCAGACACACGGGTGTGTGTCTAGACCGTGTGTGACACACAGCCCGGTACATGGGCGCGTGGTTATTGTAACACCCCTCACCCATATCCGACGCCGGGATAGGGTTCGAGGCGTTACTAGTAATTCACCTTTACAAACTTACTCAATCGGGTTACTGAATTTCGCTCGTGATTTAAAACTTTTCAAACGTGTGCACTTTGTCTTTTATACAGGCCTCCGAGGCCTAAAAACACTCCTAAGGGTAGTATGGAACAAAACCGAAATTGTCTGATAGACTTGGGGCACCTTAGGAAATTTTCCCTAAGTTGAAGTGTAACACGCCCGTGGGGCATAGGACACGCATGTGTCCTTTTTCCAGTATGCAACACAGCTAAGGCACACGCCCGTGGGCTTAGCCCGTGTGCTACACTGACTTCAACCTCACCATTCTGTTAAATAAACACGGCCAAGGCACCCGCCAGTATGCTTAGCCCGTGCTCTATGCTAACTTAAAATTTCAGGTGCAGGGGACACACGATCATAGCACACACCCATGGGAGTAGCCCGTGTGTCACACACGGCCTAGACACACGCCTGTGTGTCTACCCATGTGGACCTTGTTAGGCTATTTTCCAAGCCTTAAGTCACCCTCTACTAGCCAATTTCACTTATAGATTACTATAGTGCATACTTGGGCCAAATTATTCATTTGTAAGTATGAAACTTTGATTAACCTCATTGCATGTGAACCTCATGTCATTGGTTTCATACATGCTAAGTTAATTCTTATCTTGCATTTAATGATTTATATGTCTGCTTGACATATTAAGATTGGCTCGTTATTATAACTCATTGCCAATTATAACTAAGCCACCGCATATGAACATAAACATGCATAGATTTGTAAGGCATAGCCTACTTCAAAATGAGTCAATTCCCATGGCCATACACAAAGAAAGATAAACATATTTTTACATGCCTTCACTAGGCAAATCAAATGACATATATAACAAAATACTCAAAAATCCTATACATGCTATTGGACAAAATAGAAATGTCTTTATACCAAAACTTGTCTAGTTGATAGTGTGTTGACTCTCCAATTGTCTTCCAATCTTTATGAGTCCTTGAGCTCTGAAAAGTAGGGAAAAGAGAAGGGTAAGCATTTTCATGCTTAGTAAGCCCGAATAACTGGAAAATAAACTTACCGATTGTTTAGCATACATCCATAATAGATAATGTAACCAATGAACATGAAAATGGTTTCCCTATCACATTCACTCAATCAATGAGTTAGTCACATAACAAATACCATGAACATTTTTATCTTAGATGAGCTCATCATTTACATGTCATTTGTACATATACCTTGTGTTAGTCCCGTTGAGTTTCTAGGAAATCTCGATGGATTATCCAGTCACCGTCAATTCATACGAATGATCATTTTGAGTATGCACTCCCGCGAACCTCACATCTTACGGCGGGATTACCAGTCCAGGCTAAATCCCCGGCAATATAAACTCAAAAGGTGAAGTCGGGATTACCAGTCCAGGCTAAATCCCTTACGCGACAAACACCCTTAATGAGCTCGGATATGAATTACCAGTCCAGGCTAAATTCAGACCCTAATCGGATTACCTGTTCGGGCTAAATCCACAATGCACACATATTCTTCGGGAGGCCCAATCATTCAAGGAACACCAGTCCAGGCTAGATCCTTTTTATACTTGAGATCTTCGGATTACCAGTCCAGGCTAAATCCTTTTCTGCAACACATGCAGAATCTCAAGTCTCATGTAAATCATGGTTTATACATCAAATTCCCTTTTCGACCTCAACCGAGACATTATCCAACAATTCATTATTAAAGATGCAATTCATGCATTTTCATCCCATCAACAATCCAATTATCATACATTCACAAAACATACAAATATGCATGTTATAGATTTACTTCGAGTTATCCGAACTTACGATATTCGCTTTTTGAATGTGTTTTGATTATTCTCAAACCTCATGCTTTACCTCGATCGACCTCTGGAATTTGTTCCTCGGGGCCTATAACAACAAAATTATATTATTAATTCATTACATTACACTTTTCAAGTTTAATTTCTACCCTCGGTCCAAATAATCATTTTGCGCCTAACTTTTGACATTTTTACGATTTAGTCCTTAAGCTCGTATAATGAAACACATGGAATTTCTATCTTACCCAATCCTATCCGAACATTTTTCCCTCATATGACATCCCACATTTTCCATTATTTTCATATTTCTACCACATATTTAACAACTTTTGCAAAAAAGTCCCTTTAGGGTTTTTCATGAAAATCACCTAAGAAAAGATGTTTAACACACCTTCAACTTTCATACCCCTCCATAATCCACCAAAATACAAGCAACTCATGCATTGGTAAATTTTTAAACATGAACCCTAGCATGAAATATGGGTAGAAATGGAAAGATCAAGCTACCGGGATTTCAAAAATACAAAGAACATTAAAAACGGGGCTTGGGAGCACTTACTATTGAGCTTGAAAAGCTTGAAAACCCTAGCTACGGAGACTCTTCAAATTTCGGCAGCCATGGAGAAGAAATGGCTGATTTTTGCCTTCTTTTTCCCATTTTATTTCATTAAAAAGTCAAATGACCAAAATGCCCTTAAGTCCTTTCTTTAAGATTTCATCCATGCAAGCCCATTTTTGTCCAAAAACTTAGAATTTAGGAAAATTACTCTTTAAGACCTTATAATTTATAATCTAAAGCAATTTCATACAAATTTCTTCTAGTATCCAAGTTTTGCAAATTATTCAATTTAGTCCCTAATTTCCAATTAGACACCTTACTCAAGGAATTTCTTCATGAAACTTTAACACATGCATAATCCCATATTCTAGGTCTTATAATAATCATAAAATAAATATTTTGATGTCATATTTGTGATCCTGAAACTACTGTTCTGACTAGGCCCTATTTCGGGATGTTACAGTTATGCCGTGTGTCCCTGCACCTTAAATTCGAGAAAAAAAATGCTTAGAATTGAGTACACGGGTAGACACACGGGCGTGTGTCTTAGCCGTGTGTGCTACAGGGCCTAAAACACGGGCGTGTGTCTTGGCTGTATGAAACCTGCACTTAATTTTAAAGAATTTAATTAACCACACGACCTAGCACACGGGCGTGTGGCATGGCCGTGTGCACAAGTCAGAGAGTTACATGGGGTCGAACACGGCCTGCAGCACGGGTGTGTCCCTTGGACCACAAGGGCATGTGAGTCCTGTAACCTAGAAAATTTTTGAAATGTCGCGAAAAATTCTTAGAGTTTTCGATTAAGTCCCGACTTGATTTTAATGCTCATATTGGGCCTCGAGGGTCTATTTAAGGGATGATATGAATAATATCGATTAATGAATAGTAATTTACATGAATTATCTAAAATTTTTTTTGAAATTTTTGGTAATACTCTGTAACCCTATTCCGATGACGGATACGGGTTAAGGGGTGTTACATGGACAACATGTTAAGGGAAAATAGTAAAAGAAAATGATAGAATGGAAAAATTATAATTTACTTAAAATTAAAATAAAACAAATTGGAATTTGAAAGTTTTCTATGCATTTTTCTTCTATTTTTCAGCCTAAACCACCATAGAAGGGAGCTTTAAGCTGGTTTTTTATTTTTCTTTGGTTTCATATCAAGATCTCGTAAATACTCATGACAAAGGAAAAATAGTTGAATAGTCCTTGAACTTCTACAATTACTACAATTTGGTTTAAGTAAGTTCGTACGGTTAAAATTTAACATTTGTATAAATTGATGATTGGTATTATGTATATATTCTATTATTGGAAACAAATTATTGTTTGAATTATAATATTGAGTTGGATACTCGGTTTGAATTGAACGCGGGATTTGAGTACATTCGTGATTTGGTGTATGATGGTATTGGAGGGAGATATCAGCATTATTTCCAAGTAAATCGTGGTTTAGCATTTGTTGAGAACTCTCGTGTTTTACTTTCTATTTGGCGTAATTGGGTGGATCAGCTCTTACGAGCTTCTATTCAACTCTTGAGCTTCTGTTTGCGTATTCAGGAGGACTATCTCTTATGAGATTCTATTGACGATGTACTCTTATCCGTAAGTCGTTCTTCGAATGAAAAAATCTTGGTAAGATTATTTATTCAATAAATTTGAAAGACATGTTATTTATTTTTGTATTGATTTGGATATGGATGTATTTATTGGTTGAAGTTGTGAATGACAAGGAGTTGTCATGAATGATTTTTATTATTTGACTTATTATAGTTAGTTCGGTAAGATTTTTGTTTAACTCGTCAAAGTTACTAAGCTTTATTAAGCTTATTTGTATTGTTTAATGTCATTGTAAATTTTCAGAAGGTTGGACGACCGGATCGGCACTCAAGTCACTCTATTCAGCTTATCTCGGTAGTTTTTGAAACGTTCAATATGATTTGTATGGCATGTATAAGCTTTTGTACAGTATTGGTCAAAGTTTGGGTTATGTAAATATTATGAATAATATTTTGTTTAAATAACCAACTTACATATTAGTATGAGAATAAGGTATAATTGTGATGTTAGTATGAGTGATATATATATATATGTATGTATTTGAATTGTAGTGAACTTTTGTACCTTTGTTAGGTAAATTAATTAGCTAAATCTGGATTGTAACACTCCTAACCCGTATCCGTTGCCGGAATAAGGTTATGAGGTATTACTTGACTGAACAAAACTTCTATAAGGTCAAAGATACTTACCAGACATAAATTATCAACAATGCAAACATGTCTCATTGATTTTCCATAAGAGCTCTTATAAATTTCCAAAATGACTCACTATCAAAACATAACCGAATATCTAATAACAAATTAACTACTATCAAGTTATAACTAAAACATTTCACCACATTAGTTCAATTATAAGGCTTCTCTAAACAAAATGAGCAAGCCATCTTCGCATGGCTATAATGTATACAAAGTTGAAGTATCATTCTACCTATAGTCTATCCTATACATGCCTTAAACCATGATGATATACAATCTTCTCAACTCACATAATGACTCGATAGTGTGAGGATATCTCCGGCCCTTCCAACTCGAGCTAAAGTATAAACCTATAAGAAATGGAAAAGAGAACACGGAGTAAGCTTCAATGCTTAGTAAGTTTTAAGCAATGCAAACAATTAATTTACTTATAGATCGATTATTCAAATTTTCAAGAAATCATTCCTAGATAATTGCCATTTTGGCCAAGTATCCATGAACATAATGCATATTTAGCAAATTCACCTCACTTGAATCTGAACTCAATTAAAACTAAATATTGAAATCACAAATAAGATCATAAGAACTCGAAAAGCATCTCATTAACAAGTTTTAACCATATTTGCAACAAAATCACAAATTCACTACAAGCTATCTTCCTGAGCAACAGTCACTAAATTATTTATAACTGGAGCTAAAAAAAAACTCCAAATCAAGTGCCGTTAATTTTCCCTAAAAATAGACTCATATATCTTCCATCCATCAAATTTTCAGAATTTTTGGTTTGACCAATCAATACTAGATTTTTATTGAAGTTTCCCCTGTTTCACTGTTTGACTATTCTGACCACTCTTCACTACGAATCAAATTTCTCATTATATAGAATTCGAAATATGTTATCGTTTATTTCATTTGAAACTAGACTCATTAAGGAGTCTACGAATATAAATTTTATCTTATAACCATTTTTGTACCATTTATAATGATTTTCTGAAAACAGAATAGGGGACCTCAAAGTCATTTTGACTCTGTTCCACGCCACTTCAAATATCTCATAATTGGCAATTCTTTTGCTTACACGGTTTCTTTTATAAGAAACTAGACTCATTAAATTTCATGACATAATTGATTCAGCCTCTAACTCAACTCCCACAATTTATGGTGATTTTCTGAAATCACGTTACTGCTGCTGTCCCAAGCATATTTATTACCCATTCTTTGCATTCATATTATTTAACATGTATATCACCAAATCAATCTCATATAACCTTTCACCATAACCGAATACACACATACACATATGAGATTTTCACATATACTTCTCATTTCGCATTCATGATTCAATTCCGATCAATCTAACATATAAAAGTATATAATAATACATACGACCAACTTAATGTATTGAACATATTCAGTGGTAGTTTACTACGAACATTCGAAATCATAATCTTACTCCAATCATTGGCATTAAGTCTGCTAGGTTTAAAACTCAAATCCAATCATCACCACAAAGCATGCGGGACTTTAAGCCCGAATATAATACCAGCACAAAGCCTGCGGGACTTTAGCCCGGATATAACACCAGCACAAATGCCTTCGGGGATTAGCCCGGATATAACACCAGCACGAATGCCTTCGGGACTTAGCCCGGATATAACACCAGCACGAATGCCTTCGAGACTTAGCCCAGATATAACACTAGCACGAATGCCTTCGGGACTTAACCCGGATATATTTCTCCATTATCATGCACATATATATATCATAACACATTAGCATTTCATTTACATTACTTGAACACAAGCACAACATGCTTATCAACCATTCCACTTTCAGCTCAATAGCCACATACAAAGAACACAATTTCGTTTCGCTATCCAACATGATTTCTATAACCATTCGGCTACAAGTCATATGCACAAATTATTTATCCCACTACGTAATTCAAGTAGAACCAATAGGTCACAATTTATTTATTATGCTTATATACCATGATTTTATCAAATCATAAGCTAAGTTTCATTACTCAAAGACTTACCTTGACTGTCGTCGAATGACTACGGATATGCTATTCGGTTAGTTTAGCTTTTTCCCTTATCCGAATTAGGCTCCTTAAGCTCTTGAGCTAGATTAAACAAATTCACTTGTCACTAATTCATTAATCATGCCTTTTATTCAGTTATATTATAATTCGCTCATAACAAGAATTTCAACTATTACTTAAAAATGCATTCGGCAGCACATACATTTCAAAAGCAATATAATTCTTTCATTCATTACTAATTCAAAACATTAAAATATTCAAGATCCAACACATAGTAGCCAAAACCGAATATCATAAGCTAATGACTTCACCTTAAACTAACTTATTAAGCCTTTAAATCAACTTCTAACCATCTCACATTTAAAATTATCCATCATCTAATCTTCATGCTTACATGCCATAACCGTATGGTTCTTATCACACTTGGACCACAAAATGTATAAATTTCACTAATTCTAATTACTATCATAAGCTCAATTTCGGCTAACACTCAATTAAATACTTACAATTTAGCACTAATTTAGCATTTCAACATAGCCGATTGTCATTAAACAATTAAGCCACAAATATTAAATTTTATCAAACTCAACCAATTCAAGAATTAACAAGCTCAAACCTTATCCTTCTACCATATCTATTTCAAAACATTAACACACTATCCATGAAATAGAAAACTTCCATGGCCGAATATACATGACAACACCAAACTTAAAATTTACACATGGGCTAAGTAAAAGACTTAGCAACTATCTCAAATTTACTAAAATTTTAAAAGCAAACTCATGGAACATACCTTAATTCAAGATATCTAAAGGACCGAATGCTTAGCTTCAACCTTTCTTTCACTTACGGCAATGTAAGAAGGAATATGGAAAACATTTTTTTTGTCACCCTTTTTCCTTTTATTTAATTTTGTTTTCATGTTTTAAATTCATTTCATTTAATAATGTACATATATAAAATATATATATTTAACTCAAGCAATCAACATGGTCGGCCACTAATTTGGAAATGGAAAAATTGACATGCAAATCCTCATCTATTAAATCATATAATGTCTGGCCATTTAAAAAAAAAATTTAACCAAGCACATTTTCTAATTTTCCAACTTAAGTCCTATTTAATGATTTCACATTCAAATGATAAAAATCATTACATCAAATTTTCACACATGCATTATCTCATATAATAGACATGAAATTTAACATTTAATTATTTTCATGACTCGGTTTTGTGGTCTCGAAACCACTTCCCGACTAGGGTCAAATTACGGTTATTACATGGATACTTGGTTGACGTGTTTTTAAGTTGTCATTTGAGGTGCCTAAGGGCATATTGGTTGTATGTGGTGATAATACATGTTTAAGACTTGATTTTAGCTTATTTTGAATGCCTTGTTATGGCTTGTTGATGTGCTATTTGTTGAGTTTAGGTTGATGTCAATTTGGGTGAGAATTGTGGCTTGGAAAATGGCCTATTTTCGTCTGATTTAGTCCTGACTTGTTTCTAATACGTATTTTGGGTCTTGAGGGCTCATATAAAGGACAATATATATGATTTTTGATTGGTTTTATTATGAATATTGATATGTAATGAAAAATTTGAAATTTCTGTCTAATTGATCCGTAAACCCCGATAATGCTCTGTAACCCTGTTCTGGTAACAGATACGGGTTAGGGTTGTTATAGGGACTAATTTGAAACAAATTAGAAATTTTAAGAAAAATATGCAAAATTTCCAAAACAAGGGTCACACGGTCGTGCAGCCAGGCCATGTAACTTTCAAACCAGGGACACACGGCCGTGTCCCAGCTCGTGTCCTCACCTGTGTAACTCACTGAGGAGGGTTACATAGCCATGTCACACGCCCGTGTGCCAGGCCATGTAACTCTCTGAGTTGTCCCACAAGCTCATGTGCCATGCCGTGTGTTAGGCCGTGTAACTTACTAACTTAAACCCTAAGAAATTCTCAGATGACACACGACCGTGTCGCCAGGCCGTGTGAACCCAAAATTGACCTAAAATCAAGCCATTTCATACATCCAAAGGACTTAAAAAACATTCACAACCACATAATCATGCCATTTTAGACACCCTAAATTAACTAACCAATGTGTCATTCCAAGACATCACAATTATGTCAACACATCAACTATCAAAACATGTAAATATTGCCTCATTTCCTACATGATAACCTAATTCAAGTATGTACCAAAACATACCACAAAATAATCATCTTCAAACCACTCTAATTACACCAAAAAGAACCTTATTTATAAGTATTTTAAAGTAACCAAGTGACATAATTTGGTAAAGTATCAAAGTATACCAAACTAACATATTTATCTATATATACATGCCACTACCCTAGGAGATACAAAATCTACCAACTTAGATGAACAATGTGAACCAGTTGAATGATCCTTTCAAATTGTCAGCAACGTTTATCTACAAAACAATCTATAAGAACCGATAAGCTTAAAAAGCTTAGTAAGGACATAATATAACATCTAATCTAATAAAATAAATAAAGTTCATATACTATTCGATCTAGAGTTATCAAGGTATAAACAGGGGCACGAAAGTGCATTCAGAGTATCGAATTACAAACAGGGGCACATATGTGCAATCAGGGGTACCGAAGTACAAATAGGGGCAGTATGTACAATAAAGGGCACTGAAGTATAAACAAGGACATGTATGTGAAATCAAGAGTACCGAAGTACAAACAGGGGCACGTATGTGCAATTAGGGGTACCGAAGTACGAACAGGGGCACGTATGTGCAATTAGGGGTACCAGAGTACAAACAGGGACACGTATGTGCAATCATGCAATAATTTTCTATTAACATATTAATTAAAGAATCATAATATAAGACACAAGTAGAAATTCATTTACATATTGAAATACTATGAACTTACCTATTATTCAATTCCGATCAACACGCAGGGACTAATCCATTATTTTCTCTTTTCCTCAGTTATTATCTTTTTTATCCAAGTTTTGGTCATGCAAGAAGAACTCAAACCGAAGCTTTTCTCCTCTTCAATGGTGAATTTCTATTCTCTAAAGACCAAAAACATGAAGATGATCACTTTGTTTTCACCTTTTCTTAATTTTCTTTTTAATTGTTAATTTACTACTTTACCATTACCATTAATCAATAATTTGAATAAAACCATGCCCATGCACATCCACTAATTCTTTAAATGGTATATTTACCATTAAGTCCCTTATTTTAAGATTTCAAAGCTATTGAATCCCCTTAACTAATAGAACTTAACTTTTACTCTTTTTTACGATTTAGTCCTTTTTACTTAATTAAATATCTAAACGTTAAAATTTCTTAACCAAATTTTAATACGGGTCTAATGAATCCATAAATATTCTATAAATAATATTTACGAGTTAACACAATAGGAATTTGTGGTCCCGAAACTACTATTCCGTCACCACTGAAAAATGGGTTATTACAAAGGTAAGAATTTATTGAACGAATCACACTCCTTCGTATACGTTAGGATTCTATTGATGAGAAGGTTCTAAGGAAAGGCTTACGATGAATACCTAGACACCCAAAAACAAGGAAGGGCATAGTAAGTGGTGAAATGCTTCAGCAAGTTGAAAATAAGCATATCTGAAGATTCTCGAATAGGTCGACCTTTTGAATTGCTGCTGAATCCATGGGTAGACAAGAGGCAACTTGGAAAATTGAAACATCTTAGTACTTGAAGGAAAAAAAAAGAAAAAGAAAAAGTGATTCTCGTAGTAGCGACAAGTGAAATGGGAGCAGCCTAAACCATGAAACGAGATTGTTGAAGAGCTATAAAAACATTTTGCTGCTAGGCAAAGCGTGAAGTGTTGAACCCTAATTAGCAGATTCAAATATCCAACTTCGATATTTGACTCCGCATTGATTATAAAATATGTAAAATTTTAATTCCTGTAATATTCAAACAAATGAACTTTAACAATTAAGACCATATATTTTAACCATAAAAGTTAGCCCTCAACTTCGATTAAAATTTACACAAACTAATAAATAATGTACAAATATCAATAAAATAATTTCTAAAATTAAATATAACAATTAATAATAAATTTAAATATAATAATTAATAATAAGTTTAACTTCTTTTATTAGAAAAAAAATCTCATTTAACATCTTATTATCTTAAATCCCATGTAGCTTTTCTTAAATTTTATTCTTTTGTATTCGTAAACCTAATTAAACAAGAAGATGGAGTCATCAGAATTTCTAGATTTGCGAATGTCCCTTTTGTTATTTGATCAATTCAATTAGTTATTTTTTTAAAAAAATTAATTAATATTTAAATAATTAAAATAAATATTATGATATGAATTTATTTTGTAATGTGACATAATTATATTCGGTACATATTACATTATATAGATGTACATATTGTTTAAGGACATATAATATATTAATTGTTATATCATTAAATTATGAATGTAAAATAATAACTATAACATTATGATATTACAATGTACATTATTCTATTAACGATATGCAACCTAAACCTTAAACATGTAACTAATTGTATATAGGCTAGGCTCCTTTGTTACATCAACTAGACTCACTCCCATAGAAAAGAAAAAATTTAATTGGCCAATCCTCATTTGATTCTCTTTTCTTGCCTTCTTTATTAGTGAAGGGGTCCTCGAGAAAGCTCTTTGGCCAATCCAATAAAATTTGACGTATGGTGATGTTATTTCCAACCAACATATCAAATTCCATTTTATATGTAACCCTATATACCATTATGTTATTATAATAAACATAATTAACATACCTTAATTATATAATACTAATAGTATATATTATCGTATATCATAAAATTAGTTACATGTTCAAAGTTTAGGTTGCACATCAGAAGAATGCACATTTTAGTATCATAATGTCATAATTATTTTGCATTCAAAATTTAATTATATAGCAATTGATATATTATATGTCCTTAAAACTGTATGTATATTATTTTTATAATATAATATATACTAAAGATAATTACGTCGCATTACAAAATAAATTCATACCATAATATTTATTTTAATATATAAATATTAGTTATTTTTTGTTTAAAATAATTTAACTAATTGAGCTGATAAAATAGTAAAAGAGATAATCACAAATCTAGAAATTCTAATGATTTTATATTATTGTTCAGTTAAATTTATGGATACGAAAGAATAAGATTTAAGAGAAGTTGGATGAGATTTAAGAGAAAAATGTATTTGAACCTTGTTCAAGTATTTTGTAACCAATTATGTAGGTTTGGAAAATGGATATCCAAGAGGGTCTATCGCTTCAAATATGTAGTGTATAGTGATTTTTATATCCGAAACTATAAGATCCAAATTCGCAATCTGAATTGTCATCCCTTCTTTATTATAGGGATTAGATCAAAGTTGTCTCTCTATTATTAAATAAATGGACTAATTTAATCTCTATATTATTTAAAAGAATTAAATGTTTAAAAATTGTAATTTACAGTTAAAAAATTAATATTTTGAAATTTTTTTATAGTTATGCAAATGAAATTTTTTTTTGGTATAGAGTTAAACTGCAATGAAAAAAAAATCATGCCAACTTTTTAACCATAAATATTAATTTTGTTACAATTTAGTTTTATTTGATTTTTTTAATAGTACAAAATTAAATTAACTCATTTAATAGTATAGAGGTTAATTTGATCTAGTCACCATCATAATTTTGAAAAACAAGTTATTTTGTTTAATAGTTAGCCTTGGTAATATTTTGATATATTTTATTTTAATTAAGAAAACTTTTAAAAATAGCGGACTGAGTTTTAGTTTGGTTAGTATCGATATTGTTGTGAGTGCATAATGGTGTGGATTCAAACACATTCAAGTGTGTTTTTCCTCCTATTTAAAAGTTAAAAACTGGTTTTAAATAATTCTAAGCATTGTATAAAAAAAAACTCTAAAATTAACAAAAATCGAGTAGTTCCATTCATTTACTTACATTAGAGAAAATGATTTCATCAAAACCTAGCTTCGTGGAAATGCATTGGCATGACATTTGGGGCTCCTCCAATCTATTTCACTGGGACAGGTGTCGAGTTCTTTCTTACAAGCCACACACTTGATACCTCGTTTAGTCAATTTCATCGCAACCTATCTAGAAAGTTACTATATATGCTACCAACTTATCGATTATGAGACTTGCATTATACACATGTCAAGATCCCAGATTAAAAAAAAGTTTCCTTCACTTATAAATACTCGATTTAATATTGGGAAAAAGATCCACCTAAACTAAACATGACCTTCTTTAGGATTGTCTAAGCCTCCAACCCTTTTTTGTCCTCAACAGGACCAAAACAAAAGAAAAACGTGGGTGGAAGTCGAAATAATGACATGTTAGAATGGGGGTACAAATATAAGAAAACAAAAAGTGGAAGGACCCACAAATAACTTCCTGGAAATTGCAAGGAGGTTTCCGAATGATTTAAAACTTTTAAAAGGCAACAAAAAGTTACCAATACAAATACATGTAATAGTTTTCATAAAAAAAGAGGAAAAATCAGAATAAAACAAACACAAGATCTCATCATCACTTGTGCGACCATCATTTGGGAAACAGAACAAAGTGCCAACTTTGTTCTCTGGAATGTCGTGTCAGTATAATCAACACACTCGGATCACAATCACAACCAAAAAAAGTATAATGTTACATTGATCGTTACTTTTTTTACTATATGAAAATGATAGAAAATTATTGAGAGATCGATACTAAGTTTTTTTATTATTATTATTTTTTTTATTTTTAAGTATTATCTTCTGTTGAGGTTTTGTTTTATAATTACAATTTTGTGGAGTATTTGAATGCCTGAGGTAATAGGTTTAATAAAGTGAGAGCCTCCTATCCAAATAGATTGTGCCTTACAAGCGTAAAGTTAAAGAAATTGTTTTAAAAAGTTAATATATATATATATTTGGAGGGGATAGAGTACAAGCAATTTTTCATTTTGAGAGACAGGTAATCTTCTCCGTTGTCCTGATGTCTCAAGAAAATGTGAGCATTTACACTTAATAAAATTTTTTTAACATGTGTCCTACAACATATATGACACTTTTGAGCAAGTTTGTTACCACTTGGACTAACACACTTGCACTTGGTAAGTGGCCATATGCCATGATACTCTCACTTTATTGAATTCACCATTTTTTCAAACAATTTTAAACATTTAAACTCTTGTTAGAATTAAATGATAAAATCTCACCAATCTGTTAAAAAAAATCCACTAACAATTCTATATAAATTTAAACTACCCATTTTGATTTGAAATTGTATTCTGTATAATTTCGAGTTTGAAAGAAAGGGTCAAATCATATCAATAGCAGTATTATTTTACATTGAGGAAGATAGGAAATGGGCTCCATTGAGCAACTTGTTATGCAGGTTGGGATGGATCAATTCATGTCATATGTTAAATTTGCTAGGCAGACCCCATCCCAATTGGATCTCACCTTTTTACCACTCCTAATTAAAAAAAAAAAAAATATTTAGTTTCAGTCCCTTTATTCTGTTAAAACTAAAAATTTAACTCACCTACTTCAATATATTATAAGTTGGTCCCTTTATTTTTTATTTTTATAATGATTAGTAAGTTCGATTTAATAACATTGTTATTTGTATTTTTAAAGTGATGGGATATTTTTTTAAAAGGCATTATAATATATAAATTTATTATTAATTTTTGGGTAAACTACACCTAATGTCACTAAATTATTAGTAAATTTATATTTTGGTCACTCAACTTCAAAAACTTACAAAATAGTCACTGAATTATTCAAAAAAATTTTATTTAAGTCACTAAGCTATTAATGTTTTTTTAAGTTTAGGTATTGAGCTACAAGCGACAATTTGATGATCGGTATGGTAGATCAATACCCACCAATGGGTAAAGAACATGCCTTAGACCAAAGTCAATATGACGACCATTGGTGGAGATAGGAGAAAAAAACTATTTGGATTTTGGTTTGTAAATTTGTAACGTTCTTCATGAAAAAAATTTGAATTGTAGAAGAGAAAGAAAATGAGAGCTTTCGATTGATGTAGTTGGTGTAAATAGAGAAGGCCATACAACAACAATCTTAACAACCTAGTGACTTAAGTTTTTCGAATAGTTTAGTGACCAATTTGTAACTTTTTGAAGTTGAGTGACTGAAACATAAACTTACTAATAATTTAATAACCTAGAGTGTAATTTGCCCTTACATTTTTTTATAAAATTTTTAGCTATTATTCATAATCCTCCTAACCCTAAAAGGTGTGATAAAATATGTATTTAAATGCATTCAAGTATAACTCTTCTTAATAATTGTAATAACAGTTATAGTAATTTGAATTGAGACTTAAATTGAGATAAATATATTATTAGTCTAGTATAATTTATTGATTGAATGTTTATATGATTGAATTGAGGGACCTAAAGGGTTCTGACTACCTTAAGTTAAAATAAAAAAGTTTGTATTTAGGCTTTTTAAATTTGTGACCTCCTTTACAAATATAAAAATTTGATTTAATTTTTTAAAAATTATAAAATATAAATTATTCAAGTGATAAAATTATATTTTTACTATAGTAAAAAATAAAATTTAATTTCAAACGTTGGCAACGGATTGAATTAGATGATAATAGGAGAGAGAAATTACAACCATGAGATTGATTTTATTCATCATAGCTTTTGATTTAGTACGACCAGCCTCCATTGAGGAGACAATCGAATTGATTGCTTTTTTGCTTTGAGATCTCTTCCGTAGTCCCCTTAGGGTCCCTCCTTTCCCACAACATTTTCTATTTTCCCGGAAAATTCCTTTCTTTACATACACATTTCATTTTCCGGGAAAATTCCAGTACCAAACAAAAAAGATAACAATGACTTTTTCCCAAAAAAAAGAAAATGCAAAAAGTAAAACCTGCCAATTAAATGAAATATTATATATACCATGCAGAGAGAATTAACATATAAAAGCACTGGAAATTGCAATTTCAGTTACATAATATGTGTTATATGTTCAATTAAGTCCAAATCCGATTATATTAACATAATCAAACCCCAACTGAGAAAAAAAAAATTCAACTTGTTATTGCAAAAGCTAATAATATCTTCATATGTAAGTTCAATGGCAATGGCATCTCACTTATTATTATTTAGTACTGAATTAGTAATCACCCACTTGAGAAAAAAAAGGTGCTCGGTGATGATGATGATGATGAAGACGCCGTTGCATTGTAAGGTCTTTGCCTGAAATAATCCAATGACATTCGTGGAGGTGAAACCGCGACGGTTACTGTCGAAGAAGAATGAACCCTAGAATCCGACTGTGGCGGCGGTGGTCGCGGTGGTGACCCTGTTATTATCACCAGAATCAAACAAAACATCAAGTAAAAAAACAGCTTAATAATAATTTCAGCCTTTCATTTTTTTTAGCAAAATTTGTTGTCATTTTTTTAATAAAATGTAGATTAAAATATTAATATTTTTACTGATATTTGGTATGACAATTTAAGTGTATTTCCTGCTTATATGATTTTATTTATTTATCTTATATGTCACCGTTAGTAAATAATTTAAAATTTATAAAAATAAAAATAAAAAATTCAAAATTTTAAAAAAATCAAAAAAATAAAATAAAATGCACTTCAACTATTACGTGAGTGATCATATTTACAATTTAACACTTTTTTAAAAGAATGCTAAAAAAAATTGAGATTAAATTTAACTTAAAAAATGATGATGACCAAATTCATAAAAGCGAGAAAAGATTAAGAGCTAAATTTACTATTATTTAAAAAAAAAATGTTGCAGATTATTAAAAAGAGAAGCTTTTTGAGAAGGACTTGCTTGGATGGTTATTATCAGTGGTAGAGCTGCGGCCATTTTCAAGCGTGGAGTGTTTCAACTGGTTTTCTTGATTACTGGGTTGTTGTTGTTGATGTTGTGATTTTCGCCGTCGACGATTGTGATCGGCTAATCTTTTCCGGCAGCTACGTTTTCCGTTGTCGAATTCCGAGAGAAGATGGAATCTGTACGGACCCACCCGACGTTAATGAAGCTTAAGCAAAAAAACACAGAAAAAAATGATAATGGCGGAAGTGGTAGAGAGTGAAAATACGAATGCATGGGGAGGGTGTTTTCGTATTTTAAAACGATTAAATGTAATACTACTATAATAAGTAAACAAATCAAACGGGTACGTAAATGGAAAAAAAGAAGCAGGGAGCTTTTTACGGACAGATATACCCTCGGGATCATCCTATGTACGGATAAACCCAATCATTGGCTATCACAGACATCCACAAGGGCATTTCAGTCATTTCTGAACATACATCACTACCTTCTCCCTCCAACTCCAGAGAGCTTAACGAACATCCTATGATTATTGTAAAAAAGAAGAAGGGAATGGCATTTTGGTAAATTTTCTAAACCTGCTGCATTGCTGACAGAACCGTTGGGTTAAACCGGCGGCAATGACGGTGGAGGCCTTTGAATGGAACTCACAGACTTTATGACGGCGATGGTAGTGTTTAGCGTGCGTAAGATCAGCATTACAACCTTCAGCTTGGCATCTAGGGGAGTTAGTCGAACCGGGTTCACCGGGTCTCGATCTCCGGTAAAGCCGGTTCACGAAATCATCCTCAGCTGAAGAAAAATACGTCCGGCCACCCAAGTTTAAACCGATCCTTGCCGTGAAATCAACCGGTCTAGAAACTTCTTCAGTCTTAGGAACTAAAAAGTAACCCCCTCCTCCATTCCCTCCGGTACCGGAAACTGGATCGAGAGACAACAACGACGAAGGGTGGGGAGTAGTGTAACCAGACGCGCCGGTGTAAGCGCGTGGGTCGTACACGGAGTGTAAGTAACCATGTTGAGTTTGAGCTTGGAAAGGAACAAAAGCAGCACTTTGTTGATGAGGAAAAAGGGTTTCATTGAAACCAGCTTGATGATGATGATGGGTCGCAGTGTTAGCACCGTAGTGTTCGAGAATCTGACGGGTCGGGTCGGGTTCTTGATCCGCTTCTTCGCCGGTTAAAATCATAGCCGTCGGATTTCCCCATTCGTATTCCAACATTTTGTTACTTCGGCGAAGCTACGCCGTCGTTTTCTTCTGAAAAAAAGAAGCTAAGTTTTTTGAGAACCCTAACTGAAGCTTGATATTCCCAAGGATGAAGTTTCACTCTTTTTTTTAAAGTGATCGCCTTTATGTCTGTTTGTCTGAAAAACAGCCAAGTTTGGGTTTAGTTTCGTTTTTCTGCCTTTCTTTCTCACAGTGTCTGTAAGGAAGAAACTGTGTAAGGAAGGCGGCTTTGTGTTTGTGATTGATGAGTTTTTCTGAGGAGGAAATTACGTGTTTAACCTTTGGTGAATGATGGTGATATGGCTGTGTGTTTCGTGTGGGGACACAATGGAAGTACTGTGCAATGAAATTCCGTGTAAACAAAAAGGATCAATTTAGTTATTAGTCCATTTACTTTGAAAAAGTTTTGGATTTAGTCTATTTACTTTGGAAATTTCAAAATTTAGGCCTCACTGTTAATGCTGTGATATTTTGAAATAAAAATAATAATTTTACTTACTTAAGAGCCATGTAACTAGAAAAATAACGTTATAATAAACTTTAATTTAACTAAAATAAATTAATGATGTTAATAGTTGTAAGGTTAAATTTCACTCGTAGTCCCTATAGTATACTTTAATTTGGTCATTTTTTGTTTTTATATTTTTTTAATTTTAAACTTTCAATCCTCGCCAAACAACTATAGTTAAATTTTTTAAGTTAAAATTTGCTATTTTGTTAAATTTGATGTGGCAAATATATTATAATACTTGTAATTCCATGTCAGCTTTTCATTTCCACATATTACTCACTAAATTATCTAGTTAATGGGTTAATGATTGTCATTTTACGTCAAGATTAAAATTTTAAAATTCAAAAATTATAGAGACTTAGCATAATCTAATTGGAGAATGTAGTCTAAATCTACAACTATATGCATGGTACAAGACTAGTAATTGAATTTAACCAAATAGATCTAATTGTTACAATTTGAGTCAAGACTAAAATTTAAAAACTCGAAAAATATAGAAACTAAATCCACAATTTTCATAAAATATAGGGACTTATAGCAAAATATAAGTACAAGGGTTTGGCAGAATGTGTGTTTGGTTTTCTAGTCCAACTAGTTAAGAAAAATAGACATATCCACTAGTAACTGAATTTTACCAAACAGATTTAATTCTTATAGTTTAGGTCAAGATTAAAATTTCAAAACCTTAAAAAGTGTTGAAACTATATCCATAATTTTTATAAAATATAGGGACTTATAGCAGAATTTAAGTAGGGTGTTTGGCTGAATGTGTGTTTGGTTTCCTAGTCCAACTAGTTAGGAAAAATGAGGGTATCTCTTTTGGTTTTGAGTTTAAAGTTAAAATAACCGTGTGGTCAGTTTCCTTTTCTTGGAGTGGTAAACGCCAAAGCGTTAATGCACTTCAAAAGTTAACACGTCTGGTCCCACTTTCTTTCGTGTTGTTTGTTTGATCATACTCAGAATTACCATAAATGTATAATCATTTTCCTTTCTTGGGTAAATTATTATTTAAAAATTCAGAAAATTTCTCTACTTAATCTAAGCCATGATTCGACGATCGGTATACTGAATTAGTACTTTAGATAAGTAGAATATATTTTAGATTCAAGTCGATTTGATAGTCACTGTTGGAAATCAGAGAAAAAAATATCGAAATTTTGGTTCATAGATTTGTAACGTTCAAAGTTATTTCATAAAAAAAACTGAATCTAGAAGAGAATGGGAATGAGAGTTTTCTATTGGTACATGCGGTTTAAACAGAAAAAGTTATACAAAAACGATTTTAACAACTAAGTAACTTAAATGAATACTTTTGAATAGTTTAATGATTATTTTATAATTTTTTAAAATTAAGTAACCAAAACATAAACTTACTAATAATTTAGTGACTCTAGATGTAATTTACCCAATCTCAACTCTTGCAAATCAATGTTTTTTTTTTTTTTTTTTGATAATATCATTTCTAACATTTGATGTTTAATTTAATTATGCAACGGGTGTTACTATTGTACCTAATATTAATTAATAGCATGAAGTTTAATTTTTTTTTATTTTTTTGAAATGATGGTAAATGTTTTTGTACATTAGAAAAATGATTTTATAACAGTTGAAAAAAACCATTGATTTTATAATAAATTTAAGTATTTTATTAGTAAATTGGTATTTAAATTATACTATTTTTATATTAATACATAATTTTTTTTAAAAAAGTGGTTCCTAATTATTAATTTCATTTGAGTTTACTCTCAAAAAATGACGTCAACCAATAACAACATGACATAAAGCTAGTTTCTAGTAGATAAAATAGGACAAAATTGATAGCTTAAAGGCTATTATGGTAATAAAAAAAAAAAACTTTAAGAACCAATTGAGGTTTGGGGTATAATTCAAGGATCAATTGACTCATAATTTAACATGAATTTTTTTTTTAATAATCTCATTATAAGTTTTGATATCTTTTTTTGACATAATGTCTAAAATTATTCATAGTCCCTCCTCAACCCATAAATAGGAGGATAATACGCTTTAACGCACTCAGATCCACATCCTCTTGCATTGGTAATAATACCTATATCAATCGAGATAAGACTCAATCCCCACTTTAACTTATATCATTTAATTAAATTCCACATCATACTAACCTTAAAAAATGGAATTGAAAGAATTGACACATTGCATTTAGGTAATCTAGGTTAAAATGATTTGAAATTTGCAAGGCAAGGGGAGGAGAGAATCTTGATTTAAGACAAAAATAGGAGCACAAGTCCTCCTTTTATGTTTCTTTGTTCCTTGAACCTAAAGCCCCTTCGAAATGGGGAAAACGACTGTTCAAATATATTAATTGCTTCAAATCAAACATGGTAGATCGAATCTTTCATCCCCCACGAGAAAATATCATTATAGTGGTTTATTAGGAATCCAAGTTAGAAATTTTTTTTAACTAGAATTAAATTATATATTTTTATGATAGTAAAAATATAATTTTATTGTTTTAATAGTCTATTTTGTTTATAATTTTTGAAGGATTTAATTAATTTTTTTTTTATCATTTTAAAGATAAAAATATAATTTTATTATTACTAATTTAATATTTTATAAACTATATAGGAATCTCAATATAATTTTTTTTCCATTTTTGAGGCTCTGCCACCTCTCGATTCACCACTATCATTGATGGAACCTACTATTAAATTTTAGATTTTACTTAATTTCTTTTTAAAAAATCAAAGATTTATTTTCTTAAAAGAAGTTAAAGGTTTAATAAAAATTTTCAATAACATAAGGTTTAGATAACTTTTTTTTAAAAAATTTGAGAGGATTAATATGAATTTTCAAAGAAAACTAGGGTCCAAATTGAAATTCTTGCATGATGAATATTTTCAAAATTTTTCGTTCTACCTCTTATTATAGTAACAATCATTTTCTTCCATCAACCTAATATGAATTTGGGTGGTGAATGTCAGCGTACAACGTAGATGAAGACGAAGATTCGAATTATGAAGCTTATTAAAATATTAGGCTTAATGCATCCTTTGATACTAGAAAATGTTTTCTAACGTAGTACATATACTTCTTTAGTCTAATATGATACCTGTAGTTGTTAAAAATTTAGAGTTTAAGTTGAGTTTTAGAATTGTTTTGATAAAAAGTTATTAGGTTTCAATTTTATTAAGTGATAATATCACATTTGGTACTTATACTTTCATAAAATGTCTAATATAACATTATGTGAAAAACTAAATAAAAAAAAAAAATTAGGTTAAGTTAAATTAAAAAACAATTAACTAAACATATGGTTATACTAAACACATAATTATATTCACATGGACTTGATGATTTGGGAAAAAATCTACATATTGATTTTTCATTGGTTGGTTATCATAATAAAACACATATTGATAGTTCAAGTATCACACTAGACATCTTCAAAGTACATATATTAGTAGGAGTGAACAAAACTCGATTCGACTCGAATTTTTTTTAATTTTGAGTTAATTGAATCAAATTATTTGATTTTTTTCGAGTCAATTTGAATAATTAATTTGAGTTCGAGTCAAGTTGAATTTTATAATTTGAATAGCTCGAATAATTCAAATAACTCAAATAACATATTGGTGTAAATACCCCTTTGGTCCTTGTCAATTTTTAAAAT
The DNA here is from genome assembly GCA_025698465.1 of Gossypium longicalyx. Lineage (NCBI taxonomy): Eukaryota > Viridiplantae > Streptophyta > Magnoliopsida > Malvales > Malvaceae > Gossypium > Gossypium longicalyx. The sequence goes on along the minus strand of CM047006.1, from coordinate 28,586,188 downwards.
GAGCAAATTAGTCACTCTCTACAAAAATTAAAAAATTAAAAAATTAAAATTAATTTTAAAATTCAAAATATTTATAAAAATTTCAAAATTTATATTTTAAAAAAATTTGTAAAAATTCTAAAAAAATAAAAATTCTAAAGAATATATAAAAAAAGTTAAATTTATTTTTTAAAATTCTCTAAAATAATAATTTTTGGGATGTAAATTAATTATTTAAGTTTATCATAATAAAATATCTTTCTTTTTTTTTTTTTTTCTTATTTTGTCTTGAAAAGTTTTCAAATATATATACTTTCAAAATTATGTGCTTTAATATTGAATTAGTTATATTGTAACAAGATTTTATTTTGACTTGTTTAATTTTTTAGTTTAACTCGAATAATTTCACTTGATTCGACTCTACTCAAATTTTATTTCACTCGACTCGATTCGTAAAAATTTCGAATTGAGTTAGGATGATAAAATGAGACTTGTCAATTCAATTAATTCAAATTTTTTCATTCAATTTGGTCAAATGCTCACCTTTATATATCATATCATGCATTTTATAAAAGTATAAATATCAAATGTAATATTATTCTTTTTATTAATAGAATAAATTTAATAATAATATTAAATTTTTTTTATTTTTATATTTAAAACTATAATATTTTCTTCAAATTTTAGGATTTATTAATGAAATTCGAATTAAATACTAAAATGTTAATGCGAGGAGAGAAAATGTCTTGTGTGAAATTCATATGTTTGACCTTTTTAAGGAGGGATAGGATATCATTTATTATTGTTAGAGAAGCATTTCCTATATTCATTCAACAGCAGTAGCATATAATAGTTTATAATGTCACATAAACGTCATTCTGATGCAATTTTTTTAAAAATATGATGTGTTAAAAATAAATAAATATATATATTTTTACATTTGAATGATTTTGTTCATTTTGAATATATGTGTGTATATATATATATATATATATTTATTTATTGATTAATTTGTTTTAGGGGTAAATTATTATCAATAAGTTTATGCTTTGGTCATTCAATTTTAAAAAGGTGCAAAATAGTTACTGAATTATTCGAAAGTTTTCATTTAAATCATTGAATTATGCAAAAGTTCTTATTTAAATAGTTGGGTTGTTAGTTTTTTTTTTTAAAGTTCAGCTAGTGAACTCTAAGTGACAATTCAAGGATTGGTACGATAGATTAATACCCATCAATGCGTAGAAGATCGAAAAAGAAAGTTGTTTGGATTTTGATTCATAAATTCATTACATTCAAAGCAGTTTCATGAAAAAAAAAAAACTAAACTGTAAAAGAGAAGTGCAAGAAGAGCTTTCAATTGGTGGAGACAGTGTGAACAGAGAATGTGATACAATAATGATTTTAATAGTCCAATGTCTTAAATGAAAATTTTTGAAAAATTCAATAACTGTTAGGTAACTTTTTGAAGTTGAATGACCAAAATATAAACTTATTAAGAGTTTAAAAACATTCGATGAAGTTTATCCTTGTTTTAAATGTGTACCAAGTCATAATTTAGATGGCATTTAAAACTTAAGTTAACGCTTAAATTATTAAAAACACACTGTTAATACGAAATTGATATTTTAAAAACTCAAATATATTATCTTAAAGTTTAGAAATGATATAAAATTGGTGGGATGCAATTAACCCAAAAACTAAAGTATCTTCTAAATATGCATATGCTTTAGTTGCAATTAATTCAAAAACCAATGTTACATAACAAACTCTCAAGCAGAGCCAGAAACTTAAAAATGTTAAATATTGTTATTAGTGCTTATATTATGTGTAAATTCTAGATTTAACATCAATATTTGAATTTAATCAATTTTAGTATTTGTACTTTTCAAATTAGTGGTTTTTTTTTATTATTTGTGCTTTTTTAATTTTTAATTTTAATCTTGACTCAATATTAACAATTAAGTTTGTTTGGCTAAAATTTGTTATTAGTCCCTATACTCTTCGAAATTTAAAATTTCAGTTGCGTAAAATGACAATTGTTTTTAAAAAAATAAAAATCATGAACGATAAGAAAACAAAGAGATGTCACGTAGTACAAATGGTATAAGACATTACAAACTGATGTCCAAATGTTATGTTTGCAGAATAATCCCTAAAGAGAACAAAGACAAATTGACAGTAACCATAGCATTAGAAGAATTCAAAAACAGACCAAAGATACACCACCTTAGATAGAATTACTAAAAATTCCATCCTAGCTCCGCCATCATTAGACATACATAACGATAAACTCTGATCAATCAAGAAATCACTGCTAAAAGTCCCAAGAGACTGTCTGAATTAGTAATGCGTAAAAGACCAAGACTCATATGGCCTATCCTCCTATCTTGGATTCCAATTTTATAGGCCCCATTATTGTGTTCTATCATGATAAGGTCATCCGAAAAAAAGTTCTCAATACACCTAGTGACAACTTTACCTTAATAAATCACATACATGCACAAAAAGCATGATTAGAAATTAAAAAAATAAAAATAAAATTGAAACCAATATTACTTTCAAAGAAAACAAAGTAGACAAAACAAAAAACCATAAAAATATGGGAAAAAAACTAAGAAATTATAGATTGAAATTAAAAATAAAATAAAAAAATTTTAAAAATGGTTGAAGAAGCGGTGACCAACAACTACCCAATAAAGTAATTGAAAAAGTTGAGCAACTAAAGTTTTTTTTGAGTGAAGAAAAGTATAAAATGATGATAGTTAAATATAACAATTAATTTTTATATGTAATATATGAAAATAATATATTATATATGTAATAATATATTTCGCATGATTGGAATTTAATACGATTGATATTTTAAAATTTCAGAATATAAATTAAAAATGATAATTAAAAAATAAAAGAAAAAATTACGGTAAACTACATAGATAGTCACTCAACTATAAGAAAAATTCATTTTAAGCACAAAAAAAAAATTACAATTTAAGCATCCATTTTACATAGTTTGTCTTTTTGGTCACTCTCTTAAAAAATTTATATAATAACAAATTTAGCCATCAATTTTTACATATCATATTGATTTAGTCATAATTTTAAAAATTTAACCTTCAAATTTACTTTAGAAAAGAAATACATAATTACTTTAAAAAAATATATGAATAAATTTAAATTTTGTATTAATATTAAATAAAATAAAAATTCCTACCTCCACTTTCTTCCCTCTTCCCCTCCCCCCCTCCCTCTCCTACCATCGTTCCTGTCCCTGTCCCCGTTCCATTCTGCCCATTTTGCCAGCCGCATGTCGAGACCCTCTTCAGTTGTTCTGTAAGATGGTGGCTGCCGCCGAGGTTTTGAGAGGGGAGGTCCGATGAGGGAGGGGGAGAGGCACGGGGTGGGGTGGGGATTTTTATTTTATTTAATATTAATTTTAAATTTATTATTATATATTTTTTAAACATTTATGTATTTACATATGTATATATATTAATTTTTCTAGAAGTAGGATCAAATTGAGATTATTTGTAAATTTTTTAAAAGTTAATTTTTAAAATTATAATTAAATTGATATGATATGTTAAAATTGAGAGTTAAAATTGTTATTATATCGATTTTTAAATTCCCATGTTAATTTGTAATTTTTGAAACTATGTAATTTGGTGCTTAAAATGTAATTTTTTTTATTTTGATGCTTAAAATAAAATCTTTTATTAATTGGATAAGAATAAACTATCAAAATAGTCACTTTTATTTAACTCATATTACATTTTTGTCATTTTATGCTTAAAATGTTACGTCGTTAATTGTCGTTATCTGAGTAACGGTAAGCTGACGTGGCATGTTAAATAATCATTTTAAACAAAAAATTTAGGTTAAATTATACAATTGGTCCTCATATATTTTTCATTTTGAGCAATTTAATTTTTTACTTTTATGTTCTTTTAACTTTTTTTTTCCATTCTCTTTTGCTTTTCCTTTTATTTTCCTGATTTCTCCATTTCTTTTAACGTAGTTTTTTTATGTGTTAAATTTGTTAAAACTAGTCCCTATATTTTTATTTTTTGAACAATTTATTTTTTTAAATTTCTTTATTTTCTTTTTCTTCTTTCCTTTAGTTTTAACAAATGGAAAACACACAAAAATTAGATCAAAAGAGATGGAAAATGAAGGAAAATAGAGGAAGAAGCAGAAAAGAATGAAAAATAAAAAAATGAAAAATAAAGAAAAAAAGGAAAGTTAAAAGAACATAAAAGAAAAAAATTTTAAATTGCTCAAAACGAAAAAATATGAGGACCAATTGTACAATTTAACCTAAAATTTTTATTTGAAATGATGATTTAACGAGCCACATCAGCTTATTGTTGCACCGTTAACGGTAATTAACAGCTCAGTAACTAAAATGTTACAACATGTTAACGTAAGTGACTAAAACGTAACACTTCAAACATAAGTAGAGGTGTGCATGGGTCGGGTCAGGCCCAACTAAAAATTTATGCCCGTTTGCTAGGCTCAGGCTCGGGCCCAGCCTGGCCCAAAAATAGGCCTAAAATTTTACCCAAGCCCGGCCCAAATAAAAATGTTAAAACCTGGGCCCGACCCGTCCCACCCATATTAATTTTTATATTATTTTTTATAGAATTTTAAAAAATATATAAACCATCAAAAATTCTAAAAACATCAAAATAAATATTTCTCAACAAATTGAAAATAAATTTAAAAAAATATGTATACTTAAATAACACTAAAATAGATGCAACTTAACAAGCAAATACTTCTAAAATAATAACAAAATTAACAAATGTTCTTAAAATAATAAAAAAATAACAATAAAATAAGTTTTATATATTATCCAAATAATAACAACAAAATAATAGTAACAAAATAGTAAAATAATAGCAAAATATGGAGAAAAAAATAAGAAAATAATATTTAAAAAATATTTTTTTTTGTAATTTAGTGAATTCGGGCCGAGCTCGGGCCATAAATATCTTATCGGAGGCCCGACCTATTTTTTAAATGGGCCTTATTTTTTTGCCCAAGCCCATTTTTCGGGTCTATATTTTTGTCCAAATCTTCCCACATTTCGGGCAGGCCTTCGGGCAGGGTGACTCGGCCCATGCACACCTCTAAATATAAGTGACTAAAATGTAACCTAAAGTAAATAAAAGTGACTATTTTCGGGTCTATATTTTTGTCCAAATCTTCCCATATTTCGGGCAGGCCTTCGGGCCGGGTGACCCGGCCATGCACACCTCTAAATATAAGTGACTAAAATGTAACCTAAAGTAAATATAAGTGACTATTTTAGAGTTTACCCGTTAGATGATTATCTAAGAAATTTACCCAAAAATTTAATAGAGAGAGAGAGGGTGGGGGAAGAGATAACAATCCAAAAGAAAGAGTACAATGATCGTCTGGTAGCATCTGGTGAAAGCCTGACACAGACGTTGACTCTATTGTACGGAATGCCAGATGACTTTTATTAAATATTTTTTTATTAAATAATTCTTTTGTCAATTTTTCTTATTGGATAATCTGAAACCTCAGTTAATTTAAAAAAAAAAAAATTAAGATTAAAGCTGGTTGAATTGCAATGGGCCATATGAAGTGAAGGGCCAATGAAATGAACTCTCACTACTCTACCGACAGAAGTTCATAACCAATACAAAATTAACCATATTTTTCTTTTTATTGAAAACAAAATATTGTATTATGAATCGAATTTTATTTTATTTTTTTATTTAAAAATAGATAAATTAATTTTTATACATTAAATTAAAGAATAAATTAATTTTTTATTTTAAGTTACATATATCGCGTATGTGGCTAGTAAAGCAACTAGATATTAACACTTAATGTGCCACAAATATCTCATACTAACATGACGAGACTAATTCAAGCAAAATAGATGAAGTTTTTAATAGAAAAAATGAATAAAATTTTTTACGTAAGGGACTAATTCAAGTAATCTAACAATAATACGTCATCATTTAAAAATAGAAGTAGTTTAAATTTTTAGCAAAAGAACCAATTTATTTTTTGATCTAAATTTTAACGACTAATTTGACCATTTTTTTGAGTAATGGAGGTAAAGTGCAATCTAAATTATAGTACAATGGTCTCCATAATACTTTTATCACAAAATTTAGGTGTAATGATAAAGCAATATTAAGCTCTAAATGGGAGAATTCAAATTTGAACATTTGAAATAATTATTTAAAAGAATAGCCACAAATTTCGAACATGGACTATAAAATGGATATGAAAAATATAGAGTAAAAATGAGGAAGAGATGATGTAATTGGAATGCCCAGCATCTTCAACTAACAACCTATCAAGATAACGTAGGGGTAGATTTAGAAATTTTTTTTTTGTGGGATGAGAATTAAATTATGAAATTTAAGTGATTAAGCAATATTTTTATAATTTCTAATTTTATTATTTTTGAAAGGATTAAATATATATTTTTAGATGTTGAAGTGTAATTTTATTATATATTAACATATTTAGTGATTAAATTGTATAATTTATATATATTTGGGCTTCAATCCACTCTATTGTTTTGGATTTTTTTCCCTTTTAAATCCAGGGAAATGGCCTTTGTGATCTTCATAGCCCCGGCTCGGGCTCTATAAACCAAAATATGAAAATAACAAAAGGTAAAATACACTTAACATAATTAAACTCTTAGTAAATTTACGTTTTAATCACTCAATTTTAAAAAGTTATAAATTGATCATTAAATTATTTAAAAGTTTTCATTCAAGTTACTGAACAATTTAAATTTTTTTATCTAAGTCACTAGGCTGTAAAATTTTTATTTAAAAAAAAATTTGGCTAATAAGACCCAAGTAACAATTTGACAATCGATATAGTGGATTAGTACTCATCGACAAGTAAAACATATATTAGGTCCAATTCGATCTAACAGCCAGTGTCAGATATTGAAGAGAACTTTGGATTTTAATTTGTAGTTACGTAACATTTAAAACTATTTCATTTTTTTTTAAAGTTTAACTGTAGAAGAGAAGAGAAAAGAGAGTTTCTAATTGGTGCAAGTGGTGCGAATGAAGAAGGCTATACAACAATAATTTGAACAGCTCAGTGACTTCAATAAAACTTTCGAATAATTTAGTGACCAATTTGTAATTTTTTAAAATTGAGTAATCAAAATATAAACTTACTAATAGTTTAGTGGCCTTGGATGTAGTTTACCCAATGACAAAACATATATGTTTATCTATAATTTTATTAAATAATTTAATTTAGCAAAAAGTATGCAGAATGACGTTAATATGAATAAAGGAATATTTTCAATGTAAATAAATAAACATAAATTATCCTAAAAAAGAAATGAAATGAGAAGAGAAGATGACTATCCTTCATTTATGTCTATTTATTATTGTTATAATTTAAATATTTTTCATGGAATTATTAATAATAAAAACATTCCCCTAAGAAAGACAATCAAATCGTTTATTTGATACGCTTGTTCTTTCATCAATTAAGACAAGAATAAGCCAATGTTTTCTCCTCCACAAGCTCTTTTGCTGTTGCATCCATCTTTTCTCTCGAGAAATCGTCTATCTTCAGCCCTGCCGGGATGAAATTATATCGAATTAATGTATAAAAATTAAATCTTCAAGTACATAATAGATGAATCAAAATTGTAATTTGACCAAAAGAATATTACATATCAAACACAAATAAAAAATTTTTAAACAAAAGTATTATGGAGGATTGCATTTTGCCCCTTCTACTTAAAAAATGAGTAAAAATTAGACATTTAGATGAAAGAGTAAATTGGTTATTTCTGTTAAAAAATTTATTTATTTTTTACATTAAAAATTGATCCATGTATGTTAGAATGAGATACACATGGCACGTCGTGACTATTTGGTTATTTTGTTAGCTATGTCAATTGTTAATGGTAGAAATTGATAAAAATTTTAATAGAAAGGACCAATTGCTATTTGATCTATCTTATAGTGATTAATTTACCAATTTTTTGAGTAAATGAGCAAAATAAAACCTGACTCCTAATGCAGCGGAGTCCATAGTTGTTACACCAAAAACTTACCCTGAAAAATTGACCATTGTCCTTTATCACATGTAACTGGGAATGAGTAGATAATGCCAGATTGAATTCCATATGATCCATCAGAATACACTCCCATGGACACCCATGTTCCCTACAATAATCACCCAATTATAACTCATACATACATACATACATACATACATACATACATACCTTGGGAGTCCCAAGAACCCAATCACGAATATGATCACAAGCAGCACTTGCGGCGGACAATGCACTCGATAGCTTTCGAGCTTTGATAATGGCGGCACCGCGTTGTTGCACCGTGGTAATGAACTCGGTGTTCAACCTATAAAAACGACGAAGGATTAGTACAGTCACGAACGTATAGTGTCTCGAAATATAAATTCGGAATTTCACGTTACCAATTGTCGTCCGCTACGACACTTCTAACAGGCTTCTCTTCACTGTTTGTGGGCGTGACAGTGGCATGGTTCACATCCGGGTATTGAGTGGAGGAGTGGTTACCCCATATGATCACGTTCTTCACTTGACCGACATGGATCTTAAGCCTCTCGGAGAGTTGTCCAAGCGCTCTGTTATGGTCTAGTCGAGTGAGACATGTGATGTTTTTCTCCGGGATTGACGGCGCGAATTCTTTCAAGATAAGGGCATTGGTGTTCGCTGGATTAGCGACCACCAACACCTTACAATCCGGTGCAGCTTGTTTCTCCAATGCCGAAGCTTGAGCCTTGTAAATCGATACGTTTTTCGACATCACGTCTTTCCTTTCCATACCTTCTTTTCGTGGGAATCCGCCAACCATCACGGCTATGTTCACACCTTTACAAGCGACCATGGCGTCGGTGGTAGCAACGACATCTTTGCGTAAAACCAAAAAAACAAAACCGAGTTAAAAGAGAACATTTGATCAACAAATGTGAACCATGATGTGCAAATTACACATACCCATGAGAAGAGGAAATGCAGCATCAACTAATTCCATTTTGACACCGTTTAAGGCCTCGGTGGCCGGTTCGATATCGAGCATATGAAGAATTATGGGTTGATCGGAGCCTAACATTACTCCCCTCGCAATCATAGGCACTAAAGCATACCCGATTTGGCCTGTTTAACACAAAAGAACACCAATGAAACACAATACTAATTACTAAATAGTAAATACAATATATTAACAGCACAATACGTACCAGCAGCACCAGTAACTAAAACTCTAACTGGTTCTTTCGCCATTGATCATGAATTGAGGGTCGAAAATGGCCGTAATGGAGGAAATATATGAGGGTGATGATGATTATATGATACAGAAGGTAAAACCCTTTTTGCGTTGATTACAAGATGATCTTCATAGCCGGAGGATCCTCACAGTTAGTTTCGGTTTCAATTTGTGTTAGTTTGTAGAATAAATTAGGATAATTGAGAAACTGGCACTTGTTGATTTGACTTTTTCAAATTGATAAATGGATTATATTCTTCCATTTCAACTTTGAAGGAAGTTTTGGATTAGAAGAGTTTGGGTCCTAACAGGGGACTACTCAACAATTTGAAAATTCGACTTGATGAACTCAAACTGAATTGAGTCCTGATTGAGATGAATACAAACTGATTGGAACCTGAATTGATTTCATTTTAAAAACTCGAATTTGAAATTTTGACTCAATTAAATCAAATTCGATCCTATTTGGTTTGATTATAAGAGTCTAAAACTCGAATTATTCAATTGAAGCGAATCCAAATTGACGTGACCCGAATCCTTAATGATTTAACTGAAAATCTTAAACCTGAAACTTCGATTAGACTCAAATTTGATGCGATCGAATTTTTCATAAAATTCAACAAATCAGATCATCTAATCCTTAAGCTCGAATTGAATCAAATCCAAATTGACTTGAACATTTAATGATTAGACATTGAATTGATCTGAATCCTTAATGATCCGACCTGGAAAAATTCAAATTTGAATATTTGAATCAATCGATTCAAACTCAAATTCAATCTCATCCAATTTGATCATTTAAAAACTCAAACCACCTAACCTTAAACCCAAATTGAATCAAATTTGAATTAACTTGAACATAAAGTGATTAAAACTTGAATTGATTTGAACCTCTTAATGACCCAATTTGAAAATATCCGAATTTGAATATTCGAATCGATCAATTCAAACTCTAATTCAACATCCTATTTGATCATTAAAAATCTCAAACTACCTGACCCTAAACCCAAATTGAATTGAATTTGAATTAACTTGAACGTGAAGTGATTAAAACCTGAACTGATTCGAACCATTAATGACCCAATCCAAAAAACCCTGAGTTTTAAATATAAAATTATTCTAAATCTAAAATTATCTAAAATTAAAATTTTCCCAAATAAAATAAACCGAAATTTTAAAATAAAAATTCATGCTATATAGATACAAACTGGGATTGCTGTAATTAATATTTAGGAGAGACTAAAATTACAAAATTTTTATTCATTTAAATGGTTAAAAGACTTCAAATAAATAATTAATACTTGAAAGGGACTATTAGTGATATTTTTTCCATTTGATCAAATGGGTAAAGATCCCTAATATCCCCAGTTGGTCTCCAAATAATAAAATTAATTATACTTAAATTCAAGATAATAATAACTTTTTTCCTTTCAATCAAAATCATATTTATTTTTATAAATTTATTACATAAATAAATTTCTTTCTGTATTTACAACTTAAAGAGCAAAAAAATCAATCATTCTTGGCCCAAAAACCATGAAATCCAAGAGGGAAGTTCAAGTGCTTAGGGACTTCAAATCTTGCTACAACCCCATCACTTTCTCCAATTCTCTTTGGATCCAAAATCACCAAATAACATCTCTGTATTGAAACTGCATACTGCAAAAAAAAAAAAAAGAAAGAAAAAAAAGTACAACATAACATTATACATCATGCAAGAAAAATCCCCTGAAAAACACTGTCAGAACAGAACAAAAATGGGTCGGATTCTAACCTCGACGACAAGAATATACCCATCTTCTTCTTCAGTTCCTTTAGGGACAAAAATAGGTTCACCAATGAACCTACGAGCCCCTGCAGACCATGTACTTACGGTTTTTGATGATAAATTTAGCTTCATTACCATATCAAATGGAAAATGAGGCAATGCTAGTCTTGTCCCTGAAGATGTTGCTGCATAAATGCATGTATTCTTTTTGCCCGAAAACTCCGGATTGATGATCAGAAAATCCGATGGCTTGTTCCATTCATTCATGTTCTCCATTGAACATTCATGACAGCTGCCATTAGTGTCCAATTTTATTGTTACATGAACTAAGTGTGGTACTAAGGACTCGTTTTCGTGTTGTTTTACGTTCATAATCGATGGATCTAGTTGTCCGCTTTGCCAATTATATCCTGTTTCCATACCAAATTGTCTAAACTTGGAAAGCAGATTTCATATAAAGTAAATATATATATATATATATATTGAACTTACCAAATAGTTTCTGGAAGTTGAACCATTGATAAGAACAAGCACAAGCTTGGATTTGAATCACTGAATTACCATCAATATCCTTGATTTCAAAGGCATTGCCAACATGTAACAGCCATTTCCGAGACGGTGCTTCCACCGGTACCCTCCAATCTCGTTGTCCGGCTGATTTATCAGATGGAAACCGAGGAAGCAAGTAAATTGGAGACGTGGACTTACTCGGATTCACCGACAATGCCGAAATCATCGGCGATAACCCGCATACTGCTGTCATTGATCCTGCAGTACTTAAATATACATGACACATTAAAAACCAATAGCTTTTTGGGAAATTTTCAATAAAAGTATAATGAATACCCTTGTACTAAAAAATAGATTGCATTTGATCTTTTTTACTCTTTGATGTAATGTATAAAGATTAATTTACTCATAGTAAAATGCATTTTAACTTTTAATATATATAACTCCACTATAATTTTACTAAAAATTTCTAAACTTGATTTGTGATTCGATCGTTACCGATAATGTCAAGCTTGATCCGATTTCCGAACAGTATGTAATAAGTATCGGTAAAAGCCCAATCATGGATCATCAAATGATCAGGGATGTTAAATTCTTGTTTCTGCAACAAATTGAAATTCGAATCCAACTCTAGAAAGATTGAAAAAAAAAAAAAAATTACTAAAACATTTCACATTAATAATCTGTTTTTTTTTTTAGATATTCTAAGTTCTTGAATTATTACCATAAAATGTAAAGTTGCTTCGAGGCAGTAACATGTCCTCTGCATTACATGTTACTGCAAGTAGTCTGTTCCTTTGAGCATCAAGCTTATAATGAGACAATAATCTTTTTGGGGGCATCTTGAATACACCTATGGAGCATATTATTACAAGAAAAAAGACAACATTCAGTTGAACTATATATATATATATATATAAATATGTATATTACCTATGTATATTACCTATGGTAGCTTCAAGTTGGAATATTTAATAAGGGATTAAATTTTGCTATTAGTTCCTATACTTTACAAAAGTTGTGGACTTAATCCATATATTTCAATTTAGTCAGTTCTTATCAAACGATAACTATTGACTTCATTAAGTTCAACTATTTCCAAAATCTATACAATAAACATATTATCATGTGTAATGCCATGTCAACTTGTTATTTCTACATATTACTAAATAAAAATCTAGTTAATGGATTAATGACTGTCATTTGCATCAAGACTAAAATTTCAAAAAAAAAATATAGGGACTTAGAATAATCTAATTAGAGAATATGGGCTAAATATTCAAATAAATGATGACTAGTAATTGAATTTAACCAAACGAAATTTAATCATTATTGTTTAAGTTAGGACTAAAATTTCAAATTTCTAAAAGTACATGGACTTAAATTGATCAAATTGAAGTATAGGGACTAAATCCACAAACTTCTGCAAAGTATAGAGACTTATTGCAGAATTTAGCCTTTAATAAGGTGTATGAAAATTGTCATATTCAATTCTAAGGACATACATACTTACCATGTAACACCGGCTTCAACAACCGGGCGGCTACGTCGAATAAATCACCGGGCCCCCGTTTCTCGGCGGATGGCGGGGATTCATTTATCACATTAAAACTGCCAACGGTATCCAACGTCTCCGATTCGATCTGGTAAGGATCACCACCTTCCCATAAACACAAAAGCTTTCCACCCCACTTCAACACACTAGTATTAGCTACATTTTTCATCACCTTAACGTTACCAAGTTTTTTACCCCCTTTTAAGACCGAAAATGGACCGCGGTGCGTAAACCGCCACGAGCCGGTCACCGGATCGTGTTCTTCCACTTGAGCTTCGGTCTTTATGTACTTAGCTGTGAATTTAACTTCTTTGGGAACACCATCGATGCTAAACGCTCGAAGGTAACCGTGACCATCTAGAGGGTGCACGGTCGAGCCATGATCATCGACGAATAACCCCGGACCGGTTAAGTAATACGTACCGGAAGGGAAATCAGGGGGGATCGTACCTTCAACGACACGGAGTGTGATCGGCTCGGACGTTTCCGACCGTTGCGAGATGAATAGAAACTGATAGTCCCAAAAAGCAGCCATGGATTCATCTTTGTCTGGTATTGTTAAAGGACCAGGAACATGATGATTATCATCAACAGGGCTGGAAATAGATATGGCTCGTGGTAGTTTTCTTGGTAATGATGGTTGATGTAGGTAAGAAGGGAGCTTTAAAGGCGAATGAAACATTGTAGGAACAATATGGAATATTTTTGCCTGCATTTTTTTTTTTGTGTGTGTTTGTGTGTGAATGATGATGGATTACTTATATATACTACGTAGCTTATGGGAAGGTGTGGTAATAATTTTTGCATAGAATAAAAAAGTCATGGGATAGTCGCGGAGCTAAATTTTTTTTTTAGGAGGTTGGAATAAAATTGTATAAATTTATGATAACAAAAGTGAAATTTTATCATTTTAATAATTTATATCTTCATAATTTTTAAAGAATTAAAATATTTTTTTCTCATTCTTTGAGGGTCAAAGTGTAATTTTATAAACATTATTAATTTAATTTAATAAATTAAAATCTAATAGTAATATGTATATATGTGACATGATATTGGAATTAATGTATATATACACGAATGTTGGCCACTTGACCTATTCTAATTTCCATGGAATTTTCTGGTAATTACAGATTTGCCAGTGGTATGGTAGTTGCTGGTGTGATAATGCGTTGGACTATCATGGAAGACAAGAATGTTGCACCATGGAAATGGCAGACAAAATATGTGTTTTGTTTTGTTTTTATTTTCAGTTTGTTTTCTAATGTGAAGGCAAGAGTACATAAAACAAAATAACCAAAAATGACCTCGATTATGGCATTACTGTAATAGATATTTACTATGTCCCAAAAACAAAATAAATTGTATATATTTACTGCTTAATTACTGTAATATTCACAAAACTGTTGGGGGAAATTCAACAAAACCATTAAAGGTGTTCTGTTTAAGTACAATGGAGACTATAATAGCAGTCGTGTTATATTTTGCTTCTTCTAATTAAAAAATGGGCAATTTACTCCCTCTATATTTGTTGATATCGGGAATTAGTAAGAGAAGAGATAAGGAGGAGATAGCGGTGGAGGAAAGGAGGCCGATTCACCTGAATCAGGAGAAGAGCTGAAATATGGTAAAGACAAGAGAGGAGGAGATTGACGGCTTGATATGTTGCTAGGATTGCTGAAAACAAGGGAGGAGTCTCCTTTCTCGTTGTGCCTTGGGACATTTATAGGGGAGTCGGACAAAGTTCTATCACCATTAAACTTTGGATATAATAAATATGTGGCCAGCCAAGTGGCAAGGCTGCCGTTTACGACTCTAATATTTCTTTTGTTGAGATAGTAAAGAGATATTAGAACTCAGTGGTTCCTAAGTAATCCCCCCTTAAGGAGAGTACACCTGCTAATAGTGGGTGGCCAAGGACGAGTGATCTTCCTATGAACTACATGGAGTATGCAGGAGGCCAATCATCTAGTGACTAGTCGAATTAGATATGTTCTGGTAGTGCCACATGTCTAAGTTGGTAGGGGTATAACAACATTATATCAAATAGCAAACTAGTTATTTTGTTAAAAATTTCATTTATTTCTTCTATTAAAAATTTATCTTTGTACATTAGTATGAGATACACGTCTAATTATTCTGTTAGCTATGCCACTTTTAACAATAAAATTGGATGAAAATTTTAACGGAAATAATCAATTTACTTTTTGATCTAATGTACATAGACTAATTTATCTATTTTTTAAGTAAAAAAACAAATTATATTTAACCCCTAATATAATGAACTCTATAATATTTTTACCAAATGTGGGTCGAAAATTGTACAAAAATTAGGCAGTAATGAAATTAATGATTAAGGGTTTGATGCCATTAGTTGTTGTTGGTATGATACTGCTTGAAAAATGACAAAATAATTATAATAATAATAAAAAAAAGAAACAAAACACAAGGCAGTGGATGATGTGTCTGCATTTGCTACGTTGGCCGTTTATTGAGGAATATGCTGATCTCATCTTCAACTTGGATGCTTCCAAATCTGAACTTTCACTAAATATTGTCAACTTGCTTGGATTAATTTTATTTAAACTTGCAATCAAGCTTTTGGTTGACTTCAATTTTTCATTTGCTATTTTGCATTATATGTATTTAATATTTGTCATTTTTTTTAGTGCAAAGAAGTCGGTGGGTTGGATTGAAATCTTAAAAAATCAATCTATTTAATTTCACTAAACATCTTTAAATTATAATCTTTATTTTAAGTTAGTCTTTAAATTTTTTAAAAAATTTCTAATTACATCATCAAACTATTAATGTTATATTAATAAGGTTTTTCCATTACTAAAACTATTAATTTAGACGTTAAACGAGGATTCAATCTTATATGATATAATCTAAAGAAAAGTAGATGTTGTAAAAATATTGGTTTTCAGGTTTTAAAAACTTTTATAGAAATTATTTTTCTCTCTCCCTCTCTTCAATTTTACTTTATTTTTAGTTTTTAGTTTTAAAAGTTATGGCAACATTTTACTTTTCTTTAAAATTTTTATTTTAAATTATGTTATATAAGATTTTTTATGTCATTTAATGCTTAAATTAATAGTTTCAATAATAAAAGGACCTGATTAATATAACATCGATAATTTGAGGATGTAATTAGAATGTTTTGAAGTTTAGGTATCAATTTAGAATGAGAGCCATAGTTTGAAGATGCCTAGTACAATTAACTCTTATTTAACTTAGTACTTTAACGAGCTTAATATGTACTATTGACCGATTTGGTTGGTTAAATCAATTAAATCGATTTTTTTCACTATTGTTTACTTTCAAGTATGATTAATAAAGATTGAATATAATTCAATTTAAATTTTGATTAAATTTAAAAAATAAAAAATAATATATGTTACAAGTCAAGTAAATAGATCAATTCTCTTATGAAAATTTATAATCGATAAGGGATTGACTTAGCTTCCTTTAGATGGGCGGTGAGATTGCTTTTGATGAGGTTAAAAATAACGGTGACGGTGAAATTAATTACTATAGTGGTAAGATTGAATACCGTAATTGTTGTTGTGAGATTAAATTAAATTAAATATGCAAAATAAATAATTATATTTAATATTAAATAATAAAATATTTTATATTTTTATTTATGTTAAAATAATAAATTTATTAATAAAAATAATAAATTTATTAATTATATTTGTATTTATTTGTATTATTTGTATATTTACTTAATTATAAGGGTAAAGTATCAAAATAGTCACTTTTGTTTACCTCAG
Organism: Gossypium longicalyx; assembly: GCA_025698465.1. NCBI lineage: Eukaryota > Viridiplantae > Streptophyta > Magnoliopsida > Malvales > Malvaceae > Gossypium > Gossypium longicalyx. The sequence goes on along the minus strand of CM047006.1, from coordinate 28,569,316 downwards.
GTTATAGTTTAGTCACTTATGTCTGAAATGTTACGTTTTAGTCATTTACGTTGTCGTGTTGTAACATTTTAGTCACTGAACCGTTAATTGTCGTTAACGGTAAGCTGACGTGTCACATTAAATAACCATTTAAAAAAAAGGGTTAATTTATACAATTTGCCCCCATATATTTTCGTTTTGAGTAATTTAATTTTTTTTCTTTTATGTTATTTTAACTTTCCTTTTTTTTTCATTCTCTTCTGTTTCTCCCTATATTTTCCTCCTTTCTTCTTTTCTTTTAACGTAGTTTTTCTATGTTTTCCATTTGTTAAAACTAGTTCCTATACTTTTATTTTTTTGAACAATTTAATTTTCTGGAGTTAGGTGAGCTTGTGGACTAGTTTTAACAAATGGAAAACATATAAAAACTACGTTAAAAGAAATGAAGAAGGGAGGAAAAAAGAGGGAGAAGCAGAAGAAAATGGAAAAAAAGTTAAAAGAAGATAAAATAAAAAAAATTAAATTGCTCAAAACTGGAAAAAATTAAATTTTCGTTTAAAATGATGATTTAACGTGCCACTGTTGGAAATTATAGATTGCAAATTTAATTTTTGATGAACACTTATTAATTTTGGAAAGTGATAATTTATCATTCAATAGATACATTTAGAAAGTGATAATTTATCATTTAATGGATACATTTTCATGGGACATATTTCTTCTAAGAAATATGTCCAATATGAAAGGTTGTGATTCTTCAAATTAGTATTCTTTGAGTGCATATAAATAGAGGGTTTATGGTGCTCACAAATGACAATTACAATCAATCCTATTTTCAGAAACTAGAGTAAGAGTTAGGGAATTCCTCAATTTTTCTAATCAAAGGAATTTCAAATTTTCGTTGTATCCCGAGAGGACATTTGTCTTAACCTCTAGCAACTTTGTGTGGGGGCAAATAGTTCTCTTTGGAAAGTGTGATCCGCGCCTCGAAGTCTACTGTTTGTTTCCATATAAGTCTCTGATTTTATCGTCTCCACTCAAATATCCAACAATCAAAGAGAATTATTTTGGAGATGTCAACGGAGGCTACTACTGTATTCAAAGTGATGAACCAAGAGTTTGTGAAACTTGATTTGATGGTTCAAACTTTAATCTTTGGAAGGACAAGATGTTGTTCCTTCTTACTATCTTAAATGTGGCGTATGTTTTGGATCCAAACCTACAACTCGTAGAGGACCCCACTCCTAATGCAAACTCTGAGGAAATTGCGAAATTGGCTGAACTCAAGATGAAGCGCGAAGAAGAAAATTTCACATGTCGAAGACACATCCTTAACACCTTGTCTGATTGATTGTATGATCTTTACATGTCGATGCAATTCTTGGTGAAAATATGGAAAGTTCTTGAAGAGAATACAACACCGAGCGACAAGGTACTGATAAATTTTTAATGATGAAGTATTTCAAATTCAAAATGTTCGATAGTATCCTAATCATGGATTAAGTCCATGAATTCCAAGTCCTTGTAAGTAGGCTTCGTGACTTGAAAGTTGTTATTCCAGAATTGTTACAAGTCGGGGCTATCATCTCGAAGTTACTTTCGTCTTGGAACAATTATCAGAAGAAACTTTTGCATATGGTAGAAGACTTCATCGTGGAGAAAATACTTAGGCATTTGTGTATTAAAGAGGAAAATTAGAAGATTGATGCGGTGTATCTTCCCCAAAGTTCTAAAATAAACCATGTCAGCGAGTCTAAGAACTCTCGAAATGGTAAGCGAAAGGCCACATTTAAGACCAAGGACGTGCAAGACAAGAAGAAAAAATCTCGTAATTGTTATAATTTCAATAAGAAAGGATACTATATTAAGGATTGTAGACTTCTTAAAAAGAAACAAGATACCACAAATTCCAAAGCCAATATGGTGGAGGACATGAACTTAGTGGCCATGGTTATGGAAGGAATCGAGAGTTTGGAGATTGGTATGATTACTGGACTTAACTTAGCCATAAATGATAAGTCCTGTAATTGGTGGCTCGACTCTGGAGCTACTGTCCATGTGTGTAATGATCGACAACAATTCAAGAGTTATGAACTAGTGGCAAACTGTGAAGTGCTTATGGGCAACTATCAATCGGTTAAGGTGCTTGGTCAAGGTACAGTGGGACTCAACTTCACATTTAGGAAGAAATTGACTTTGACCAATGTGCTGTATGTTCCCGATGTGAGAAAGAATTTAGTGTCCACAAGTATTCTGTGTAACAAGGGGTTCAAGATTATCTTGGAATCTGATAAGTTTGTCTTGCTTAAGGGTGATATATGTAGGAAAAGCATATTGTAACAAGGGTATGTTCAATTTGAACATTAATATGAATAAAGTAAATTCTTCTACTTATATTGTTGAATCTTATCCTTTCTGGCATGCGCGTTTAGCACATTTTAATTTTAAAAATTTACAATATATGCAAAAGAATGGTTATATAAGTCTAAGTAATGATGAGTTTGTGGGTAAATGTGAAATTTGTATTCAATCAAAAATTACCAAGAAGTCGTTTCCTAATAAGTGTGAAAGGAATTCGCAAGTGTTAGATTTAATTCATTCAGATGTTTGTGAATTAAATAGAACACTAACAAGAGGTGGAAAACAATATTTTATCACTTTTGTATATGACTTCTCTAGATTTACTTATGTGTATCTCATAAGAAGTAAAGACGAGGCTTTTGATATGTTTAAACGTTTTAAAAATGAGGTTGAGAATTTGTTTAGTAAGAAAATTAAAGTGCTTCGTAGTGATAGAGGTGGTGAATATTTTTCAAATGAATTTAATGTATTTTTTGAGGAACAAGGTGTGGTACATGAGTGTTCTGCGCCTTATACTCTGTAACAAAATGGTTTGGCAAAAAAAAAAGAACTGTACTTTAATAGATATGGTTAACTCAATATTGTTAAATGCTAAACTTCCATATAATCTATGAGGTGAAGTATTATTGACTGTGTGTTATATTCTTAATAGAATACCATTGAGAAAATTCAAAGTATCTCCATATAAGTTATGGAAGGGTTGGATGCCAAACTTAGATTATTTCAAAGTGCGGGGGTGTTTGGCTTACTATAGAGTTCTCAGCCAACAGAGAACAAAGTTAGGTCCAAGAGCCGTCAAGGGTGTATTAATTAGACATGCCTAACACTCTAAAGCTTATCGTGTTCTTGACTTAGTGTCATATACGATAATTAAAATAAGAGATGTTGTATTCATTGAAAATAAGGTTTTCAATGATTTAACAGATTCAAAAAAAGAATATCAATCAATGATCTCAAATGATTAAACCAAAAGAAGTCTTTGTGATAATAATGATACGGAGTCGAGGAAAAGTTAAAGAATGAGAAAAGTAAAAGACTTTGGTCTTGATTTCATTTTCTCGCAATCTCTAACATTCCTTGTTTAGGAAAATAGAGAATCCGTAATTAGGAAGATCCCCATAATGTTTAATGTGGATGGTGATCTAAAATTCTATGGTGAAGCCATGACTTCTAGGGATGCAACATTTTGGAAAGAGACGATCAATAATGAAATGGATTCAATATTATCCAACAATACTTGGATCTTAGTTTATCTTCCTTAAGGATTGAAGCCTATCGGGTGTAAATGGGTGCTTAAAATGAAGAATACTTCAACAGAGGTTTTTCCAACCTTTAAGGCTAGGTTGGTGGCTAAAGGATTTAGGCAAAAAGAAGACCTAGATTATTTTGACACTTATGCACCAGTGGCTAGGATGACCTCAATTTGAATTTTTATAGCATTTGCATCTATTCATAAGTTACATGTACATCAAATGGATGTTAAGACGGTTTTTTTGAATAGTGATCTCAAAGAGGAAGTCTACATCGAGCAACCAGAAGGTTTTGTGCTTCCTGGGAATAAACATAAGGTGTGTAAGTTGATCAAGTCATTATATGATTTAAAACAAATGCCTAAACAGTGACATGAGAAATTTGACTCGGTTATCTTGTTATATGGTTTTTTTACATAATGGTGTGAATAAATGTATTTACACTAAATTTACCCATAGGTATGGTGTAATTATTTGTCTCTATGTAGACGATTTAATGATTTTTGGTACGAACATGGAAGGTGTTCATGAGACCAAAGAGTATCTAGCCTCAAAATTTAAGATGAAGAATCTCAACGAGGTAGATACAATTCTAGGTATAAATGTGAAAAAGCATGAAAGGGTTTTGCACTAAGTCAATCTCACTACATCGAGAAAATATTGGAAAAGTTTAAACACTTGAATAACAAGGATTTGAACACTCCATATGATTCGAACTTTAAGTTAAGTGAGAAAAATTGTAGGGTTATAGCGTAACTTGAATACGTCAGTGCAATCAAAAGTCTAATGTATGTAATGCATTGCACTAGACTCGATATCGCATTTGCTGTGTACAAATTGGTGAGATTTAAAAACGGTCCAAGTACTGATCATTGGAAAGGAATTTGTAGGATTTTTGGCTATATTAAGAAAACAAAAAATTTGGGATTATTCTATAGTGATTATCCTACAGTACTAGAAGGTTACTCGGATGCAAGTTGGATTACAAGTCTAAGTGACAATAAGTCCATATCGAGATGGATTTTTACAATCGGAGGTGGAGCCTTTAGTTGGGCCTCCAAGAAACAATCTTGCATCTCACATTCAACTATAGAAGCTGAATTTATAGCCTTAGCAGCTACTGGCAAGGAAGCGGAATGACTAAGAGATCTCTTGCTAGATATAAAGTTGTGGCCACAATGTAGGTTCACTATTTCCGTATATTGTGATAGTGAATATACCATGTCTCGAGCATACAATAAGGTGTACAATGGAAAGTGTAGACATATAAGTTTGAGACATGAGTATGTGAGACAATTGATTAAAGACGGTGTGATAACTGTTACCTATGTTAAGTCAATTGACAATTTAGTGGATCCATTGACAAAAGGTTTGTCAAGGGATTTGGTTAAGAGTACAACCACTAAGATGGGATTAAAACCATTCTAATCACGTCATTAATAATAGAAACCCTACCTTGTTCTAGCCAAAAGTTAGTTTCAAGGTTCAAAGGGTAATAACAAGTTATTGAATGACAACGTACATTACGGATCATGATTTAATGTTTAGATTTTATGAGGATGAGTTTTAATCTTAATGGATGGACATTAATTATCATGAAATCCACCTATATAGAAATGAAGTGGTGCCACTTCAACAAGATTTTCTTTATGGTTTTCTCTCGTACATGTTTATGAAACAGGATGAGCACATAGCCATAATGGTGTTAAAGCAAATTAAACTATTTGATTTTGAAAAAAATTTCCGGTATTGATTTTAAGAGAGATGGTTCAAGTGACTAGCCACCATTCACTTTGTTGATACTTTGAGAGTTTGCACTAAAGGAAGGTTCAATATGCAGACACATTTCTTTATGCATAATTATTGTGTACTTATTTTTTGGAATTAGTAATCTAGTGGGGGGTTGTTGGAAATTATAGATTGCAAATTTAATTTTTGATGAGCACTTATTCAATTTTGGGAAGTGATAATTTATCATTCAATGAATACATCTTCATGGGACATATTTCTTCTAAGAAATATGTCCAATATGAAAGGATATGATTCTTCAAATTAGTTTCCTTTGAGTGCATATAAATAAAGGGTCTATGGTGCTCACAAATAACAATTACAATCAATCCTATTTTCAGAAACTAGAGTAAGAGTTAGGGAATTCCTTAATCTTTCTAATCAAAGGAAATTCAAAACTTCGTTGTATCCCGAAAAGACCTTTGTCTTAACCCTCTAGCAATTTTGTGTGGGGGCAAATAGTTTTCTTTGAAAAGCGTGATCTGCGCCTCGAAGTCTACTGTTTAATTCCATATAAGTTTTCGAATCTATCGTCTCCACTCAAATATCCAACAACTACGTCAGCTTACCGTTACACCGTTAATGACAATTAACGGCTCAGTGACTAAAATGTTACAACACGATAATGTAAGTGACTAAAACATAACATTTCAAACATAAGTGACTAAAATGTAATCCGAGGCAAACAAAAGTAACTAGTTTATTAGTTTACCTTATTTATAATTAATTCATATAATTTTTACAATAATAAAATTTAAATTTTATTAAATTATTATAAAACAAAAGTTATTTATTTTATATAATAAAAATAATAAATTATTATAACATTTGTTTATATTTATTTCAAAAAATAAACATATTAAAATTGTTTTATATTAAAGTATTGGTAGGAAAGTGCCTGGTATGGAGTTACTTGCCTCTTTCATTGGAGACCTTAGCTAATATATGTGGGCTCCTCTAATCTCTATATGCCACACATTCAACTATGATTGAGGTTTAGGTATGTTAGTAAATCATATTAATAGGTATAGGTAGGGTGCCTTACTGTAGGTACGATCTTCTTTGGATTGGGTTAAGCTGTTTGTATTTGGGGTTCATATGAGGTGGATATGATTCTATCACGATTCTATCAGACCAAATATTTCACATCATCATGAAGTGACTTAAGATAAGGATGAATATCCACCGAGATGAAAAAAGTATCCAATGAAATGTTTGGGTGACAAAATCTTGCATTCATTTGCTCCTATATATATGTGATTTTATTGTATTTATAAACTCTAAATAAAATTATTTATAAAACTAAATCTTAATTGAAGAGTTTATTTATTTATTGTGTTGTTATTTTTCATGATTTTGCAATGAAAGTAACTTAAAATTTGTGTTAGTCTCACAAAATGGGGCTAATTTTGGGCTGGGCCTTTTAGTTAGTATTCAAAATACACTGCGTTTTGTTTCCCTATTCTTTTCCTTTGGCTGTTGAAAGTTGAAACCATTCAGATTTCTTCCCACGCTAAAATCCATCGCCATCTCCTCACCCAAAAGTTTGTCACTGAACAAATTTATACAATTTGATTGATGAATTTCAAACCTCCTAAAGCCGCCGCACAGCTGCAGAATTTTTTTCTTAGCAAATAATGCTCGCCGCCGGAGAGACGACGATGGATGTTCAGAATTTGGAGTTACGGAAACGCTCAAACTTGATCGCCACCAAGTCGTGATGAAGTTTCTTGGCTCACTCGAAGGTACTATGAACATTGTTCTTTATAAATCCTCTTTCTTTTAGCATTTATGCTCCGTTTGTTTACAGGTAAAATATTTTTCAGAAAATGATTTCTGGAAAATAATTTCTTGGAAAATGATTTCTGGAAAATGATTTACTTTTCTGGTGTTTGGATGAATCTGTGTAAAATATTTTTTGTTGTTTGGCAGATTTCCTGAAAATATTTTCCTGAAAAGCTGTTTTAATAAAAATTTATATATTTAAGAATTTATTATCTTTTCTTTGTTTGATTGAGTTTACTTTATATATATTAATAAATTTATATTTTAAATTGTTTTTACATGTATTGCAATGATTTATTTATAAATAAATAAATCATTTTAAATATATAATAATAATCAATTATTAAACTAGAATATTAACCGTCATAAATTGAAAACAACCAAAGTCAAATAAATTATTTGTAATTGTGTTATAAAAAAATAAAAAATAAGGATTGAATAATTATAAATTAGCTTCCAAACCACAATTAATACTAGAAATTAATAATATTATCCAAATGCATAATTAGTATTATACCACATGATAACAACAACATTATCCAAGTGCATAACTAATATTACACCATATGATAACTAATATTACACCACATGATAACAACAATATTGTCCAAGTGCATAACTAATATTACACCGCATTAAAAGTATCAATATCTTCAACCTTGAGAAAATTTTTGAAGCCAAATTTTTCTATGCTTCTTACTTTTAACTAAAAAAGCTTTTGCCACAGATTCATGACTCACTAAATAATCAAACACAGAACAAAGGAAGTCATCATCAAATCCTTCTACCTCCATTGACATCACTTCTTCGTAAAGATGTGGTGTCTTATCCGCAGTAAATTGTTCCAAAGCATTAGCAATTTTGCCAAGTTGTTCACCCACAAATTTAATTTGTTCATCATCGACACTTTCTTGAGCCTTTTTTCTTTTACGTTTGGATGTACCAGATGAAGATACATTTGTTCTTATCTCTTCAGTTGCTTCATTCTCGCAGTCTATAGGCACTGAATCTATGTTATCATCATCCAAATCTATGTCAGCAAATGTTCTGGCAAAACTCCCTATTGCCATATCTTTGCCAACAACCAAAGCCATTTCATCATAATGATCAATGCTTTTATTCAAAAATGGCTCATACTTCTTGTGTGCCTGTTGGATATTATACAAAATTAGAATAACAAGTAAAAAATAATTGAAATATACTTAACATATATATACATATATTACCATTACTGTTGCATCATATGTCGCTCTATCACATGTGATCATTTTCATGTTATCATCCCATCCAAAACCACTTTCACCCCGAATTGTGCATATAATCTGCCACTATTTTTTTACAGTCCTCAAATGATTTTCCACATGTTTTGCATCGCATTGGACTTGAAATTTTTCAGAAATAGCTTCGACAACTCGATTAATAGAAACTGCTTTGAAAGTATTAGAAGGCTTATTTCCTTTCTGGGCCTCCTCTGCTAAAATTTCAAGAAAAAGATGTTCCATCGGTTTTGTCCACCTGAATTGCTTGGAGGTCCCTTCTTTGTTGCCCTTACCCATTCTACATTAATAATTGTCATTGTCAATCATTTCAATATCCAACAAGCTTAAAACATAATAAATTCAATATCTAACAAGCTTGAAACATAATCAATATCTAACAAAATCAAGACATAATAATTTCAGAATCCAACACATATAATAAACTAAAATTTTAGAATCCAACATTAACAAAAAAAAAAACAATTTTAATACTAAAACATACATAATATAGAAACAACAACCCTAAGCCCTAAACCTACCTAATATTTCTAGCCAAATAATCAGTCCACATAGTTTGCGCAATTTCATCTCTCTTAGCAGACCATTCTCTTGCTTCTTCTCTTTCTTCTCGCTCCGTAAGAGTTGATATTATCAAATCAGACTCAGGCTCCTCGTATAATCCTTGATTAAGTAAATCACTAGGATCAACTCCCATGATATGATTATGAATGATGCAACAAGCCAAAACTATATCTACTTGAGTTTGAAAATTTCAAAATGGTTCAACATCTAATACACGAAACTGTTTCTTCAAAATCCCAAAAACACGTTCAATAGTGATTTGTAATAATGAATGACGAAGATTAAAGAGTTCTGTAACACCTCCTACCCGTATCCGTCGCCGGAATAGAGTACGAGGCATTATCGAGAAGCACGAAACACTTACAGATAATTTAAATACATTTTCATAACAATTTGTTTCGATTTCATACTATTTCATATTTAAGCTTTTTGCACCAAAGTATTTAAGATATCATCTTTATGCAAATAGCACACATGAGGTACATAAATTCCATAATTATGAATGAACACATTAATCAAGCATATTCCATGTTTTTATATATATCATAGTTTCTTATTTCCATGTATCAATTATCATCACTTCCTCGTATTTCAGACAAATACGTGTAACAATTCATAAATATGCAATTCATTAACTCTTCCTACCAATCACGATTTTAAATTGCCAAATCACTTATTGAGCGCAATTTCAATGTTCACTAAAATCTATCATATAAATTTGGATGTACGTATTTATCAATAAATTCCATGTACAGATATCATCATCTCATATTTCCACAAACATTTACTTTCCACATTTATGAATTCAAATAGCATATACAAGACATACCAATGTATTTCAAGTACGTTTTCATGATATTTTGTTTTGAACTCAGATTATTTCATACTAGAAATTTTCTCATTAACTAATTTGGAATACCAATTCATACGGATAATACACTGAAGGCGTAGAAATATATAATCACAAATGAACTCATTCATCAACCAAGTTTTATGCTCATGTCTCATCAACTTGTATTTCTTTATATCATATAATTCCATGTAATACTTACCAAACTTCTTCAAATTAGTGAAGATCTTACGGAATTGAGTACTTCGTTTTCTCGATGCCATAGTTCAACTATGGTCTTACACATCTTCACATAATGATGCCATAGCCCAGCTATGGTCTTACACATATTCATATATCGATGCCATAGCCCAGCTTGGTCTTACACGTAATCACATATCACATATCGATGCCATAACCTAGCTATAGTCTTACACGAATCACATATCTCACTGATGTCATATTCCAGATATGGTCTTATACAGTAGCATATATCACACCGATGCCATATCCCAGATATGGTCTTATATGGAAATCACTTGTCACTTGTCACTTGTAGCCGAAGCTACCACTATTCACGCATCGTGCAGCAGAGCTACCATTTTTCACTGATCAGGTAGCCGGAGCTACCACTTTTCACTGATCAGGTAGCAGAAGCTACCACTTTTCACTGATCAGGTAGCTGAAACTACCATTTTTCACTTTTCATTTGTCATTGATCAGATAAGTGTAGCCGAAGCTATCACTTATCACTTTCACTTGTCTTGATCAGATAAGTGTAGCCGAAGCTATCACTTATCACTTGTTGCCATGGTCCAACCATGGTCTTTTCCTTCAATTCATCTTGTCACTGAACTGAAATGCTCAATTTGATCATTTATTCAATTTTCATGCTTTTACATTATTCACGGTTTTATCATCAATACATATGAAATAACACATCATGAAATTCATAAAATTAACAAATAATCACTAAAATTTAGCCATATAAACTCACAAGTTCAATTTTTCTATTATAACGATAATCATAATTTCATAATAAATATTCCAAATAAAACATTATATCATTTCTAATCCAACACTTATCGATTATAATCGGACATGTGATCAATTTATACACGAGTCATTCATATATTTTTCATCCTCCTCCTCTCCATCCACATCCTTGGTATAAATAACACACTTGTAAGTAACCTTATCCATAATTTTCACTAATTACTTATGTGAATATTCAAGCTATCCACCCGTGTCATAGTCACTAAATTATTTATATCTAAAGCTACGGAACTCCAAATTAAGATCTGCTAATTTTCCCTGAAACTAGACTCACATATCTTTTTACCATAAAAATTTCATAATTTTTGGTTGGTCCAATTAATACGGTTTATTCATTGAAGTCTCCCCTGTTCTACTGTCTGACAGTTCCGACCCTTCTTCACTAAAAATTAATTATCTCTTTGTACAGGAATCAAATGATGTTTCCGTTTATTTCTCTTGAAAATAAACTCATTCAGGATTTTAAAAATATAAATTTAATCCCATAATTATTTTTATCCAATTTTTGATGATTTTACAAAGTTAGAACAGGGGAACCCGAAATCATTCTGACCTTATCTCACAAAATTTATCATATCTCATGATTTACAATTCCATTACTTACATCATTTCTTCTATAAGAAATTAGACTCAATAAGCTTTAATTTCATATTTTATTCTCTTCTAATTTCATTTCTACAGTTTTTGGTGATTTTTCAAAGTTAGACTACTGCTACTGTCCAAAACAGTTGTAGTGCAAAATGTTGATTTCCATTTTCCCCCAAATTTTACAATTCATACAATTCAGTCCTTGCTCAATTAACCCCTAAATTAAGATAATTTTCTCAATTAATACTTTTACTAGACATTATAAGTTATTTCATAACTATTAAAATTTAGAATTTCCACATAAAACTCTAACTTCAAACTCTTTTACACTTAGGTCCTAAACATTCACTTTCTATTCAATTCTTTCAATAAAATCAACATATAAATAATTTAAAGCTCTAATTCCATGCCAAATCATCATATACTTCCATAACATATTCATAACAACTTTCAATTTCTTTCATAAAATGAAAAACTAATGAATTCAACAAGTGGACCTAGTTGTAAAAGTCACAAAAAACACAAAAATTTTAAGAAATAATCAAGAATTGAACTTACTTGAAGTAAAAATATGAAAAACCAGCTTAGGGGAACTCTTCCATGGCATTTTTGCTGATGAGAATGCAGAAAAATAAAGAGAAATCTAGATAATTCCACTTTAGTCCTAACTTTATCAAGTAAATTTTGTAATTTTCCAATTTTGCCCTTAATTCTCCTTATTTTCTTGCTGATTTCATGCCCTTGCCTTCCAGCCCAAACAGACCTTGGGTCTATTTCCATTTTAAACCCTCTTTCTTTTATCATTTAAGCTATTTAATCATTTCTCAAAATTTTGCATTTGATACAATTTAGTCCTTTTTGTTCAATTAACTATCAGAACTTTAAAATTTCTTGACGAAACTTTAATACTAACTTATGAACACTCCATAAATATTTATAAAAATATTTATGGCTCGATTTAAAATTCTCGAGGTCTCGATACCTCATTTTCGATTCTAATTATTTTAGTATTTATTTTTAGTACACTATTCATTATTTCAAAAATTTTCCTAACCTCACATTTAACTTATAATTACTAAATTAATAATATTTCCTACTCATTTGTCGGATTTAGTGATCTCGAATCACTGTTCCGACACCACTAAAATTAGGCTGTTACAAGTTCCTTTGCATTTCCAGGCCCCTGAGAACTAAACTCTTTTAAATGATATCGAACACCACGATATGGGGTAATATATCCATTATGGATGCCATATCCAGCATCAGCAAGATAATATTTACCTACAATTTGACAAAACATAATTATTACTAATAAATTATGAGCTTACTAGAACTATTTGGTATTTAATGTTTTATAATTCTTACCTTCTGGAATTCTTAATCCTCTTGGGCGTGAAAGTACATCACTTAAAATATGAGAATCATGTGCACTACCTTCCCAACTAGCTAGAACATAGGAAAATTTCAAATCAAATGTAATGGCAGCCAATACATTTTGTGTCGTCCCCCCTTTACGGCTATGAAATCTTCCTTGAATGTTAAGTGGAACGGATGCACGAACATGAGTTCCATCTAATGCTCCAATACAATCTTTAAAATAAGGATAAAACCTTAGATTGTTTCTGATTTTACTAGGAGTTGATTCATCAGGTAATCTAATAACTAGCTTATACAATCTCAAAATAACTCTCAATACAACCCTAAAATAACGGTGAATTGTCTCAGTTGATCTGTAATATTTAGATCCTATCACTCGAAACCTTACATTATGACCAATTATATGTAAAAATATAACCACTTGCTCCCTAATATTCACCGATTTAGTTGATTGTAACAAATTATTTCTACTAAGAATATCACACAAATTAAAAAATGCAATCGGTCTCATCCTTATCACATCAATACAACACTGGTCACCACTATATAAAATACTATTAATATAATTTTCTCTTTCATAATCTCTATTCACATGAGGGTGAGAAGCAATTTCCTTCCTAATTTTTAATTTTTTAAACCAGAGAGCCCCAAAAGCTAAAACTGAGGCCACGACTCCGACAACTGCATGATGTTGATTACGATCCATTTACACAATACCACATAAATATTTGATCACTACAAAAAATACGTAAACTTTTCATAAGATCACATATATGACTAAAATTACCATGACTAAAGTGCATATATATATATATATATATATGAAAGTTTCTCAAGCAATGACTCAAGCAATGACTAAAGTTACCATGACTAAAGGGAATAGAGTTAAATATCATAAAAATTACAATGATTTTTTAATAACAGAAATTGATAAAATATTTAATCAAAAAGACCGATTTACTATTAGACCTAACATGTAAAAACTAATTTATCTATTCTATTAATGAAAAAAATAAAATATAATTTAATTAGTAAACATTACTTAAACTCTGTATAATAATTTTACCTAGGATTAATTTTGAATCTTGAGACAAAAGGAAATTAAATCAAAAGTGGCCGGCCAAGGGTGGCCCAAAGAAAAAGAATCATGGTCATTAACTTTATTGAACAACGAATAAATGATGGAGAAGAAAGAAGACAGACAGACAGGTCAGTTGCTATTACCTCTTTTTACTTGTTTGATCAAAATTTGATTATACAATTTTTTTAATTCAAATAAATTCTATTTGTAATTAGTTTTCATAATAAAATAAATATTTTATTTTTAAATTAGTGAAATTTTTTAAATATTATAGAATAAAGATATATTTTTAAAAAAAATTAAGAAAGCTGATAAATAAACGATTTTATTCAATTTGGTTATATACAATATTCAATTGGACTTGGGCTGTATATGTGAGTTACACTTATTATACATGACTTTTTTTTAATCATAAATCATATTTTAAGTGATAAATACCTAGCAAAATATTTACTTATGATATATTTTTTTACATGATTTTATAAGTTATGTTCTAGCATCTTCAAATTTCATCTAAAAATAATCAATGAAATGCTGTGCAGAGACCAAAATATTGATTATATGTATTTACTTTTAAATATATCAAAAAAATATATATAGAACATGTAGTGATTAATTGGTTACCGTGACTTTGGTCTGTTTGGCTACCATTGATTCATTCATTTCAATGAATTAAACCTTCTATCAAAACAGTCCTCTTAAAACCTGAATCGTATTCCATTTAAATTTTTCATAGCATGCATTCTATTTTTACCTTAACCACACCTTGATTATCAAAAGCAAAAAGCAAGATAGAACTTCAAAATGCATGTCTCCTACAATTCTTTAAAGCCCATACCCCATTGACTCAAAAATTAGATCATCCCAATATCAATGAATGATAAAGACACTTCCTGACTTCACCATTTATGACCATGATGGAAAACAGAGATATCCTTCTACAAAGTAACCAAATTCAAAAAAATTAACAAGCATTAAAACAGTAAGCAATCATCAGCAGGATTCGTTGATCCTCAAAACGTGATTAGAGATGCCAACTTATGGCTCCAACAGGTTTAAGAGGACATCATTTGTCTCCCTAAATTAATGGTTTTTAGGGTTTGCTTAATAGAATAAAAAAATATATTAATAATTTTTAGACTTTGCTTATTAGAGTGAATAATAAATTAAAAGGGACTAAAATATTGATTATATGTAATTAAAAGGGTTTCAAGAAGAATGACTATAAATGCCATGGGAGGAGGAGCTAAGTATAAAGAGACTCAAATGAGGGAGAAACAGTTAAGTGAGATGATTGAGAAGAAAGTGACTGAAGCCAAGCAAGTTTGTGAAGGAGATGAGACATCTGATGAATGCAAAGGAGAAAAAAGTGACAGAAGCCAAGCAAGTTTGTGAAGGAGATGAGACATCTGATGAATGCAAAGTAGCTTGGGATGAAGTTGAAGAGGTAAGTCAAGCCAAGGCTGACCTAAGGCTTAGACTTGAAGTTGAAAAGAAAGATCCTTTAGAATCTTTCTATCTAGAAAATCCTGAGACTGAAGAGTGCAGAGTTTACGATGATTGATGAAGGAATTCAAACTTTCCTCAATACCCTTTTTGTTGATCTTGTTTTATGGATGTGTCAGTTTCCATTTCTTTTCACAGGGTTATTGCTGCTACTAGTGTAGTGTATGGTATGAATCTGTCTTTGTTAAGCTACTTCTATTTTAGATTGAAAAACTGGATTAATAGAGTTGATCAAGCTCCTTTTATGTTGTAAACACTTAAATTTTAAACATTTTTTTTCCTCTTTCCAGTCTTCTCTTGAACATGAAAAACCCTTTTGTTAAGACAACTTTCACTAATAACTGACAACACTTAGAAAAGCAAACAAAGGACAAAGACATTTCAGAACCAATATGTAGAATTAAAACATCAGTAGCATAAGTCAACCAAAACTCAAACACCAAGTAAGAACAAACAACACCAGGACAAGGAAATACCAATAATAGCACAGAGAACTCAATAAAACAGAACAAATATCAACATCAAGCCATGAAAATACTTCCCTTCAAATGCCAACCTTACCTAATACATCTACTATCTCATTTCCCTGAAAATATTTGACCAGCTGACTGATCCAGTTAATACAAAAAAATTCCATCCTCTTAAATACAATAAGCATCCCTCAAAATTCCAACAAATTCTCATCTATTACCCTTAGCAAGACCACTAGTGAAAATAAATTAAACAAAAATAAAAAACACAGTGCTTTATATAAACAGCTCTTAAGACAAACAAATGAACCTTTACTCTCTCATTCTAACTTAGAATATGCTACCCCACAAGTTTCGATGCATACAACCAAATAAACTAAAACATAACAAAAGACCTTACTTAGATTTTTAATGGAAACTAACGAAAATCCCATAAACATAGCAAAAATCACCCCTAAAAAACCTTACTTGTTTTGAAGAATGAGGGATTTTAGGTGCAAAAGCAGCAACAGAAGAGCAATGCCTAGAGGATGCTGTGGAAGTGGAACCCTTTGGCGCACGAGATCTTTAAACAAATTCCCAGCTGTCCTTAGAAAAAAACGCAGATTGCAGAGATGGGGTAAGTGGGTAAAAGTGAAAAGAAATAATAAATTCGATTCTTTGTATTGAAATGTTTGAAAGAGTGAGAGCTTAAGAGGGAGAATAGAAGAAGAAGAAGGAGAAAAGTTACCTGGATGAGAAGAAGAAGGAAGATGAACGGCGCACTGAGTTTGGAAAATGTCTTACAGGAAAAAAATCTGTAAGACATTTTACATAAAAAGCAAGCAATTTTACCCGTGTTCCTGAAAATGTTTTCCGTAGGTAAAATGTTTTCAGGTTACCAAACAACGTAAAACCAGGAAAACATTTTCCTGAAAATGTTTTCATGGTTTCCAAACGGAGCCTTAGTTTCCTTGAAAACTTTAGATTCTCTCTCTCTTTCTCTATCTATATATAAATTCTTGAATAGAAATTGCAAGATCTATAAGGTAGGTATGTCTTGCTTTAACATTTGAATCCAAGTTTAAAAATTTTTCCTTTTGGCGCTAAACGGTTTGATTCAGTAATTTCCCTAGTTTAGATATTGTAGAAACAAATCAGTTTTATTTATTTATTTGATATTTTTGATTCGGATCTCATTTCCTGCTGAATTACAGTAAAGTGATGGCTACTGAAAATTAAAATAATAATGCGATGAATATGCTTTTTTTTTCTAAAAAATTAAAAATAAAAATTGATGGTAGAGTTTGATTTTATTGTGGTAGAAAACATTTGAAATTTTTACATAATTTTAATAAAGCTAGGTGGCCATGGTAACATGAAGTAGACGTGTATGACTAATTAACTATATGTTCCTTGTGGCGCGCACACTATTTTTTAAAACAAGTGGGATAGACATTTATATATAGTTTTGATTATGAAATTTTAAAAAAAATTATGATATAATCATTGATGATAAAGATTTGTTATATTTTGATCACTGATCGTTTAATTGTTGTTAATAAATTAATGACAAGTTGACGTGGCAAATTATATATCATTTCAGATGAAAATTTTAAATTAAATTGTATAATTAATCTCTATATTTTTTAAGCAACTTATTTTTTTTTAAAATTTTCTTTTTAACATGTTTTAGGCTAAAAAAAACGTCTCTTCTAGATGAAGAAGATGATACCTTCTCTCTCTTCATTGTCTCTAGAGACCTCAATGGAGGTTAGGCTTTTATAAAACATACAGATCCCTTATTTATTTATTTGTCACAATGTGTTAAATTTTAGAACTTTGTTATTATTAGTTTGTTAGAATGGTTCTGAAAAAAAATTGCTTAAAAAAATATTGGAATTACTTGTGTAATTTGATTTTAAATTTTCATCCAAAATGATGGTATAATGTATCATGTTGGCTTATCATTACACCATTAACAATAATTAATAACTTAGTGACTGGGATGTAACAAATCGTTTTCATTAGATACTGTATCATAACTTTTTTAAAATTAGATGACCAAAATTTAGACTATACATAACTAACGACATTTGTAGTTTATAAAAAAATTATTTATAAGGTAAGTAGTTAAAGATGATGAATGATGACCTAGCTGGAAGAAGTTGTTGGAACATTTGATTGTTCAATGGCGTGTTAGAGTGGGTGTATGCTCCAGTCAAAGTTCTTTAAGGTTGACATTATTGTCATTAAAGGACCATTTTTTTAGGGCCAAATTAATAGAGACATGAATGTTGCTTGAAGCCCATGCTTATTTAGCTCGAGGTTTCTTGTGATAAAACATTGTTTATATTGCTTGTCTCATTTCATGTTCAAACAACAATTATAACATGTTAGTTTGGAACAACCAAAGTCTTTATGTTAACGTGTTTGACTTTTGATTAAATCTCATTAAAGCATTAAATATAGAGATATTTCGTGCCCAACATTCTAGAATAATCATCACCATTTGCTCGTGTAACTTGGAGAAGAAGAGAAGTTTGATATTCTTGGAAAGACTATGCTTATACTTATCCTATCCTTATATTTTGAGAATTTTGAAGCTGATAGAACGATTCTTTAAAAAGAGCCTTGTTTGAATATTTTTCAAGATAAATTATGAAGATAATTATTAGAATTTAAACATGAGATAAAAACTTATTTTCTAGCTACTGATCACACTGAGGAGAATCTATAAATAGATTATTGGTCGACTTCCTCATTAGCCATTTAGGAGTGTGTTTAGACACTCCTTGTTAAGGATTTTTATGGAGATATATTGAATACAAGTGAGGTATTAGGGGAGAGTGGTTTGTAACAATTTGACTTAGACTTTGGGGTTGCCATTATCCATTGGGAAATGGTAGATTAGGCTTTAGCAAATAGTTGTATTGGATGAATTGTTGAATAAAATCATTCTCTAAGCGATGCTCCATAGACATAGGGTTGGTGAATTCGAACTACATTAACAAATATCATATTTTAATTCTCTCTTATTTATTGACTCACTTACATTTTGGGTTTGTTAGGCAAACTCTCTAATTCTGTCCCAACTTTTGTTCCAACAAAAGATAGAATGAAATTGTTTTTGAACGGCTGCAAACCAAGGCCATCATGTGTTCAGTTTGCAGTAATGAAGTCGATTAATGCTTTGTATGATTGGGTGAAAATGTGATGCTGCAAATAATGGCTTGACAGTATATCTTGGGGGCACACCATATTGCAATTTACGTGCCATATGATGTGCCAAATTTATGGTCAATAACTTGGTGATGATCTTTAGGCTTTATTTGTAACACCTCATGCTCGATCCATCTACTGAATCCAGGTATAAAGCGTCACAAATGGACTTATACTTAATAATTTCTAACTTAACTGTTATATAACAGTCTAAAAGTAAAAACTATCTAATAATGAAATTAAAGATAATAATTCTTACAACTAAGGCCTTAAGTCATTGAATGCTTAATCTCTTAAATTTCTAACTCTAATCTGTCTATTTATCTACAATGAGTCCCCTTACAACTCTTAGTCAGGCTAACTATTCCCTTATCCAAATTCTAAGGGTACTATCTGCCTATAGTATCGTAATTCCTAAGGTGAAGCCTCTAATGGTATCTTCTTTCTATGTGCGTGACTCTAATTGTCTGTGATTCTCGCCCTCAGCAACATCTGGCTTGGTCCCACCTCAAAGTCCTTGATTAACCTTGCAAATCCTACTAATATCATACAAAATCTTGTAAGTTCAAATGAATTTAGTGAGTTCCTTTATTGTACCATAAATTAAACCCATCACACAAAGGTAACGAATGTAAAATAATATAAAATAAATAAGAATTACTCTCTGCTTGCGCAAGGCAAACATTTGACATCAAGGTGGCGGACTCCACCCGATCCTCTAAGCTACTCACTCACTGTAAGTCCTTAATGTAAGTCCTTCCTTTAGTTGAACTTTTCACTTGACCATACCCTGAATACCTTGCCACATCAGCGGGTTCTATTTTTTCTTCTCGCTTTTCCTAGTTGAAAAAAAAAATCTGGTTTGAAAACGGTTTTCTTTTACAGCAGAAAATTAAAATTTTAAAAACTAACCCGGTTTGTGATATTTTTAGCAACAAATCTTAACCATATTCATACCTATGTTTTTGGATAAATGGATCCTTATTATTTTCTAGCTTTCAAGTCAACGGTCTTCTTCATTATTCTCGTACAACAAACTGCTTCGAATGTGGGCTTGAACCAATTGAATCAAAACACATAACTAGAAAAAAAAATTACTTTTGGAGTGAAAACGAAAATTCTCTCTTCTTTAATAGAAATCGGTAAAATAGTTATTCTAAAAATATGTTTATAAGTTGAGAATAAATTCTCTCTATTTTTCGGCAGAATAACAATTTTTCAAAAGTTGTGTTAAATAACTCTATCGGTATCATCTATTTATAGGAAGAGAAAGTAGAAACCCTTATAGTGTTCTAGTTGTTTATTTTAAATAGGAAAACAACGTCCTGCTTAAAATAGGGGAGTGGTGAGCAACTCACCCTTGTATTTCTATTAGGGTTGTCACCCTCTTCATGTTATATGAGGGGTTTTGGGCCTCTCTCACATTAGATCCAATTACGAATACTTCCTGAGCCTTTTTGACCTAGTACTTTGTAATATGATCTAACTCGTTTCAGTTTTTCTATTTTTTAAAATAAACTTTAATATTTACATATTAAATAATTTTATCATCCCAATTTTACTCTATAAAATTTTTACAATTTTACCCTTGGTAAAATTTTGAGAAAATTTGTTCAATATGTCATAACTCAACATGTTCACTATGACCGAATGATTTATTTTCATTTTTGGGCTTCAAAATAGTCCAAAAATATAAACCCATTCTTCCATCATTTTTAAGTAATTTTATATAGCATTGCAAATTTCTAATTTCATTTCCATTTTTGGAAGCCTACATTCATTTTCAAATGATTTCATTTCTCTATTTCGGAGAAAACCATAATCATTCTTGAATGTTTCTCATTTCTTTTTTTTTTCCTATTCATTTCGTTCATTTTTATTCAAACACGCAATTCATTTCTGATTTTAATAAGCTAGCAGAGGGACCGATTGGACATATGAAGTTGAGGCTCAAATGATTTATAATTAAGTTCTAGCTTTTTGCCTATTAATTATAATATCATTTAGTCACGAAGTCATTCCACTATAGTATCGTGATTGAGCACTCCCCAGCGACATACCATTACGAAAGCAATTACCCAGTGCTCGTCCAATAACCTTGTCATAAGTGTGTTACCCTCATAGGATATCATTAATCTCTTTGGGATAATATTCATTCTCTCAATATGATCCTATTTTATCTCATGGTAACCATTACATCTGTTGAAAAAATGGGTTCGAAAAATGCATCAAAAAATAAATTTAGGGAAAAACCAGAGTTTTAAAAATTTTCCAAAACAAGATCTTGGTTTTGATATCTAAAGTAATAAACACTTAATCAAAATTGTACCTTTTTGATTCGTATAGGATGAGTGCTTCGACCAAGTAGTCTTCTCCGCTATCCTTAAGCTCACGTTTGCCAAGTGTGGGTTTGTTTCGAATCAGAAATTTTTTCACAAAAATTACTTGTGGGGAAATTTTACAATTTCTCTAAACTTTTGGGTCAAGTTGTAAATCAGAAAAATATCACTAGAAATTTTCTGGAATAATCTCGTTAAAGAATTCTCTCTACAACTTTCTCTTGAATTTAAGTGTGTGTAAATAATAGCGCAAGGCTCTCTTTATATATGGAGAGTTTAAAAAGTTCAATTATGGTTAAACTTAATTACTTTAATATTAAATTAATATTAATATTTAGATTAAATTTAAAATTAAATCTTATTAAAATAATAGAATGTTTATATACACGATAAACAATAAATATTAAGATATTCACTTTAATATTAAATTAATATAAAATTATTAAGATAAGTATTAAGTTAAATTTAATATTAAACTATTAAAATAATACTATTTTTGGAATAGTTAATCTGAAATCAAATTCCTTGGTAGAGTCCCAATAAGAGTGTAACTCTTCCACTGCTCAACCACTGATTACCAACTATCGCCGTCACAGCCATCGGCATCGACGTGTCCAGTGATACAGGTGCGACACCCTTATGGCACCCCAAACCAATTCGGCTGCTGCCGGTTCGGTCTGGGTCAACGACGACCTGACAATCTGGTCTAGCCACCGGTTGAACTGTCAACCTGGTTTCACATACCGAGCTTGGTTCAACCAGTTTTTGAGTCTTGGTCTCAGTTTTGAGCTTTCGAGCCTAATTTACAATCTCAGATCCAATTTTCAAGTTCAATTACCCATTGGGCCAATTGTTTGAATTGAAATTATTTTCCAAAAATATCATATTGATTTTAATTAATTTGATTAATTTAATTTTACTTGATCAAAATTAATTTTCCCAAAAATCACTTAGATTTTCCAAATTCATATTTCAAGAAAATTATTTAATCAAATTCTCTAGTTGAACAATTCTCATAACCACCTAATTTAATTCCACATTGAATAAATCGACTCAATTAAATTATTCCGGAAGTCAAGAATTTTCTTCTAATTCATATGTAGTCCAATCGAGCTTTTGTTGAGCTAACGGAGGGACCAATCAGATATATACAGTTAGGCTCTACTGATTGCAATTATATTCAGAAGCATCGTTCCGATAATTCGCAATTACTTAATCACAGAGTTAGTCCACAAGAAGTACCATGATTGAAAACTCATTATATACTCTTTACGAAAGTAATTCATCCAACTGTTTTGTCCAATGTCCTTGATTCATTTGAATTAAATCCGTTATGACAATCTTATTTTATCTCATTATTGCCATTATGTCATATTAATGATTAATATGATCACTGTCAACAAATGGCTGTGATAATTTGCTCGTTCGAGAACAAGTAACTATTGGCCACGTTTCATATTTATCATTCAACACAATATCAATGAGAGGATATTTTTAACGCTTTAATTGAGTTATGAATTCCACTATTGCTAATAAAATCATGCTATACGCAAGTCATGTACCTAACATACCGGCTATGGGCTCGATCATCTTTAGAGCATAAACCTCCACTTATATCAAAGCACATGAGTTGCATACGCATGGTCAGTGACTAACTTAAGATTTAGATAAATTACACCATGAATGTCACAGGTGAATTAATTCACAAACGGATTCATAATTAATTCATCTTAGGTCCAGTCCAATATATCATTCTAGCAATGAATACATATATGCCTCTACTTATGGAGTGAACTGCTTTGAAAGCCAAGACTAGTCATCTCCCCAATTGGAATTATAGACGACATAATAATCTGTAACACCCCACACCCGTATTCAACACCGGAACAGGGTTCGAGGCATTACTGGACTTACATCACAAACAATCATACAAATCGAGTCACAAATTTGCATTCAAAAACCATTTGCAATTAATCATAAAGTCCCTATTACGAGCCTACGAGGCCCTAAACATGCATTGGAAGTGATCCGGGACTAAACCGAGAACTCGGGAAAATTTTAGAAAACTTAGAAAATTTTTCCACTAAATAGGGGTTACACACCCGTGTGGATATAGGACATGCTCGTTTGAGCAGTCCGTGTGGCTACACACGTCCGTGTCCTGACCCCTTGTAACTCTCTGACTTATAACCCATAAACAAATTGAGGTCACACGGCCAGGACACACGCCCATGCCTAAGGCCGTGTGGAAAATTGATTTTCATAAAATAGGTGCAGACTTCACATGCCCAGGACACAAGCTTGTGCCTAAGGCTGTTTCATCCACACGGCTGAGACACACGCTTGTGTCTCTGCTCTTGTGCTCAATTCTGAGCATTCTATTTTTCAAAATTAAGGTGCAGGGGACACACGACCAGAGCACATGCCCATGGGGCAGACCGTGTGTCATACACGGCCTAGACACACGTCCGTGTGTCTACCTGTATGGACAAAATAAAGGCTATTTACCAAACCATTTGCCACCCTTATTAGCACAAACACTTATACCAATTCAATAGCACAAACACAATATACTTAGGCAACCAAAACATCCACAAACATGACCAACACATGCCACTACAATAGCAATATCTATCATACTCACAACATTTATTAGGCCCTAAATCAATCATGCAAATTTCACATATATTAAGTATCATTAACTACTTTCAAGACACCTATTTGTGCATAAGATTATCATCTCACCAATAAAGCACATTTCCAAACATTTCACATTCATGCTAAAAATCACACTCCATCATATACCAAGCATACCATGACCATAACACCAAAGACATTGGCACATATACATATATAAATGGGCTTACAACCATTTTAGCCAAAATAAGCCAATTACATGGCTAAATACCAAATCAACTTAAGCAAATATAAGCCAATACATTTGGCCAAATCAAATGAAACAAATAACAAAAAGACCAAGTCCTTATACATGCCATACTTTCAAAATACTAAGATCACCAAATACCCAAAATAATAGTTTTGATAGTGTGAGGCGAATCTCCGACTACCTTCGATCCGAGCTAGCTTGGCGACACTATAAAAACATGAAAAATAAACGGAGTAAGCTATATAGCTTAGTAAGCTCGTATGCAAGAAATAAGCAACCTTACCATGCAATAACATTCAAATAATATAACCTAATTAAATGTAAATTAACCATAGTCTCATGATCATAATTCACTCCATCACAAAACTTACCTTATTTTCATCATTTCAAGCATTTAATAAGCATGAGCTTTATATACATACCTAAACCATTTCGGAATGAGCTTACACATATTCTCATTTTTGACATACCAATGAACCACTCGAAATAACAATGTCAGATACTCGGGAAATTTGCACACTAAATGCCACACATGTAGCCAATGCTACCTCAAAACTCATATCACATAGTTGCTCGCTCTCGAGCTATCAACGGGTCTGCTCACATAAGCTTTCAGTTAAGATGTGGCTACGCGGTGCTGCTCACACAAGCCATCAAGTATCCACAACATATGTCGGTATACTCAGCCATCAGTAGGACGTACAAGATCAGCACCCAGATCACATGATCACATAACACATACTAACCCTAGTGACATGTCACTTGTATCTTACCCTATTCCTAAGGTTCAAACGGGATTACTTACTCGTCGATTAGTTGTCGAACTCGTTCGTAGAGTTATACTCATTCACATAATCAAACATACACTTCATGCAATATTAAAGCTTATTTTTAACATACGAACTTACCTCGGTACAAAATGACTAATAGTTCGATTTAGTCCACAACTTTGTTCTTTCCCCAGTCTAGGTCAGAACTTCATCTTTCTTGATCTATAATACCACATTTAACTCATTCAATCATCACATTATTCAATTTAATCCCAAAAACAACTTATGCAAAAATTATATTTTGCCCCTAACTTTTCAACTTTTTACATTTTAGTCCCTAAGCTCATAAAATGATTTTCATTCAATTTCTTCATTACCCAACCCTAGCCGAATCTTTTTCATGCTCATAATAGTCTACATTTTTCATTTATTTACATTTTTACATACATTTTACAACTTTTATAAATAGGTCCCTATTTGACATTTTCATCAAAAATCACTTGGTAAATGTTGTATACCTAACATCAAACATACATTTTCTAACATTAGGCATCAAAATATACAAACATTCTACATGGGTAAAATTCTAGACTTTGATTTTCTTTCAAATTAGTCCTTGAAATAGCTAGATTAGGTTACACTGATCTCAAAAATATAAAAATCTTTAAAAACATCACAAGAACGGACTTACAATCAAGCTTGAAAGTGGCCAAACCCTAACTATGTCTTCTCTTGAGAAATTCGGCTATAAGAGACTAAATTGGGGAAGATGACATCTTTTTATTATTATTTTTTCTTTATTTATCAAATAACCAAAATGCCTTTAATGTTAAACTTTGAAATTTTATCTAATCATGTCCATTTTTGTCTAACTTAAAGTATAATGGTCGAATTACCATATAAGGACCTCCAATTTAGAATTTCATAGTAATTAGACACCTTTAGTTTCTAGAACATACATTTTGCTCATGTTGCAATTTAGTCCTATTAGTCAAATTGGACACGTTATCGATAAAATTTCTTAACGAAATTTTCACACAATCATTCAATCATACTGTAGACCTTAAAGAAATAATAATAATAAATATTTCTACTTTAAATTTGTGGTCTCGAAACCACTATTCTGATTTGACCCTAAAAAGGGATGTTACATAATCATTCTTAATATTTGAATCAAATGCTCACTTTGATTCTTATACGGGATTATAGACTCATTTAGATTATTTACTTAAGTAAGTCGTCTTTCTCACAATGTAAACATTTTTTACAATTCCACTTATCTTCAGTTTGAACTTTAGACAATCAATAAGCTAATATTTGCTTGTCACAATTTCACTATGCATGCAAAAGATAAAAGACAAAAAATACAAAAAACATAATAGTGAAATGTGAAATTAACTTTATTTATTTATTAATCGTTTAAATAAATAGAAAAAAATTACATATTTACTACAATATGGGCACATTTCCCAATATCTTCCTTTATGAAAAGTCAATCACTATCAAATAGTGATCAAGTCATCCATCACAAAGAAAAATAACTCGTGGCCATATTTACTTTTCATCAACCATGTAATGCCAATGAGAAGATACCATTTACCCATGTTTTAGGCTATGAATTCCACTATTGTGAATGACATTACATACTACAGAAGTTGTACACCCAATGCACCAGCTTCGGTTCCTTATCTATTTGAACTTAGGCTTTTACTTACATTAAAGTGTACGAGTCACACATACATAGTCCACCATCCACTCAAGATTTAGGTATGTCACACTATGAAACAAGTAAATAAATCCATAAATAGATTCAAGATCTATTTTGCTTCGGTCTTGTTCTATGTATTGTCAGTTCAGTCAGTCATATTTATGCCTCTATTTTGTGGGAGTCATCCGCTTCGATGCCCAAGACAAGATATCTCCCCAATTGGACTTGATAGATGACATATTAGTTTTTCAATCGATTTGATTATTTTCAATTAGACAAAGGACATGTTTAGGTTGGTCTACTAATACAAGCTTTTTTTTGTACTACGATCCAACCACGTAATACCGCTTAGTATTAGTTAAACATTAGACAACTAATGAGCAACATTTGCTTCCATTTTTCTTTACTTGCAAAAATCATGTGAAGACAATTATACAAAATATATTAATGTAATCAATGAATATTTTTATTAACCAATTTTTTTGAAAAAAATACAAGTGTATATTAACGAAAATACTACACTTAGGGCACCAAATCTAACATTCTTTCCTTTCATATGTCCACCTTTAGGGCATTCGTTGTCCTCTATCTTATTTAGTTGTATGTCCATTTACCATTTCATACCTTGGTGGTAATGTATCTCTTGCCTCATCGCCCAAGGGTCCTTAACCCGTACCCTCCTTGGCGGACTCTTTTTTTCCATACCTTAGTCTCGAATGACTCATTGACATCCTCACGATGGGTGTACTCACGTTGGTCCTAGCCTTCTTGATGTATCTACCTTGATATTTATCTTATTGTTCGTAGTGGACCCTTCACTTCTGCCTTTACTTGTGACTTCACCCGTCTCATACGTGAAGATCTCTCGGTCTAGCTAGACTAGCAAGTTATCATTCCTGCGACTATACAAATTTGCTATCCCATATCCTTGTTCCTTCTTACAGACTACTATTGTAGCATTCTTCCTGCATTAGACCTTTCTTAAAAAAGAATAACCTTTATAGACATTTTGTTTCCTCATAATTTCCTATACTTGGGCCAGTTCTTGCACGACCTATCTCTCTCTAATTCTTATTAGGTCATTGCCCATGCCTTATTAGCCTTCATTTATGCCCTTATCGCATTCTACATTTTGGCAAATACCTTTTGGTTCGCTTGCCATGTTTATGATTTCTTTTAACTCATTTTCTGCCTATGTGGTCTCTTATGCTTAGTGTATTGGTAACATGCCTTACTCTTAATTATCCTTACAGACTATTGCTATTCATATCCCGACGAACTTTTTTGGCTATCATAGCCGAGCTATGGTCTTAAGCCGTTCCCATCCCATTTCTCTTGTTCTATCAAGCTTAGCCCGTGTTTACTATCCCAGCAGACTTACTCTATTTCGTGTTTACTGTCCCGAGAGACTTACTCTGTTTCGTGTTTACCATCCTAACGGACTTACTTTGTTCTGTGTTTACTGTCCTGGTAGATTATCTCTGTTCCGTGTTTACTATCCTGGTGGACTATCTCTGTGGATGCCATAGTCTTTCTTCCATGGTCTTGCACTATCTACCATCCTAACATACTATCAGTTGATGTCATAGAGTCATTCATCCATGGTCTTACTTATTATACTTGGCTGCCATAGCGTTTTTCATCTATGGTCTTATACTGTTTACCTTATACATTGTTACCATGTCATCTTTCATCCATGGTCTTATGCCATATAACTTTTTATTGTGTTCCATGCTGCCATGTCATCTTTCATCCATGGTTTTACGTTACGTATCTCATACCAGACTACCATAGCATCTTTCATCTATGGTCTTACACCATATACCTTATACAAGATTGGAACAGTCTCTTTTATCTATGGTATTATGCCCTATACCGTCGTCATGATGTTGCCTCGAAGGACCAGCCGATACCACCATCGTGGTGAATATCACTCCATTGTTTCATTTCCCAAATTTTCCTCCCATTATCTCCTTTAATCCACCTAACATTGATTCTCGAAGATCGTAGTGTTCCTTTCGTAAGGTCCAAAGCTTCGCCTGATGTGGTATCTAATGGGTTCTCTCCCTATTCCCATCCTAAATTCATTTAACCCCTTGAGGTTTATCTCATAGTCATGCAATGCATGCTTATATAATCATGCTTCATGCTTATGCAACCATGGCATGCTTAATCAACATAAACCATAACAATAGGTTTAGAGTGTGAAACTCAATTGAATCTTTGTTGTTTCCATATCTTATTCTTTCTCTTGAGCACCATAGCTTCCATTATCCAAGTAGTATCTTACAACCAAAAACCCCACTAGTTAAGCTTATGCTACGTCTTAAAAGCTTAAACTTTCATGACATGCAGAACCTTTAAAACAATTTTGAAGTTCCATAACTTCATCCTACGCACACAGAAGTTAAGAACCTTACCCACTTGCTGGTTTCCCTACTTTTCCAGCTCCATCCTCATAAAGTTTTCTCCATGCAGAACCTTTCATGGCTACTCTTTCGAGCTACCCAAGAAGATGAAGAACTGAAGAAATTGGAACAAGGTCGGGAAGAAAAATCATCCCTAGGAGCCACCTCCTAGCTATTTATAGCCCTTTCCGCGCTATTTTCAATCCTATGAAAGTTCTCCATGGTTAATTATTATGTCTCCCACTAAAGAACTAGCTGGTTCCTTTTTAACTTAACCAAATTTGTTTCTTAACCATGTCTAATCCAATTTTTAGCTTTCCCATTTCTTCTAATTGAGGCTGCTAACTTGCAGTCTCTTTCAATTTAGTCCCTTAATTATTCTAACTTTTCGGGTATTTAGAAATCTGGGTGTTACATTATTGGTTGATTAAGTTAAAATTGTTTATGATTTGTGGCATTAAGGATATATATTTTTTTAGATAAATTTAGAGCATTTAAAGGAGCTTTTGTCATCTGAAGGAGAGATGTGTTTAACCAAAATACTGTTTCATATTGGTTAAAACTATTTTTTTTTCTTTTACTCTCACTTTTTTTAGTCTTCTTTAAAGGAGTTTGTTGTTTTTTTTTCTTTGAAGAAAACAATTTGATGGATATAGTGAGGGTAAATAAAGCAACAAAAAGAAAGCTTAGTGTTGAATTAAGTCTAATGAAAATTTTTATAAAGAGTTTCTCATAATCAATGTTGGTAGGGATAAGAAAAAGTTCTAATTTAGGCAAACTCAAGGTTATAGCTATAATTACTTGAGAAAATGTTGATATATGATCTAAGAAATTATTTAGGATAGGTTTGGAGACAAAAAGACTTTTAACGAAGATGATGAAAAAGTTGAAGGACAATTTAAAGAAAATGAGACTGTCCTAGATCTTGTTATAATAAGAAATGAAATAGAGCATGATAAAATAGAAAAGTTGTCTTTGATGGAAAAATCTTACTCGAGCTATAACGGTATTTGTAAAACTCCCGAATCAAATACTAATGGTGCAAGCTTTCATATTGATCAAACAAGTGAGACTCTTATTGATCTTTTTGAGATTATAAATGATAAAATGAGACTGTTCAAAAATGGAGCAAGACTATGTTAAAAATTGGTGAGGAGGGGGGAAGATGATATCAATAAATATGTTATTGATCTAGGTGTTGGTTGAGCTCTTGTTGGTATTGGGAAATATGTCCATATTGTAGTAAACATGTAATTATTTTTTATATATTTAAACGATGAATAAATAAATAAAGTTAATTTCACATTTTACTATTATATCTTTTGTGTTTTTACTTTTCATGTTTTGCAAGCATAGAGAAATTATGACAAGTAAATATTAGCTCATTGATTGTTTAAGTTCAAACTAATGATAAGTGTTACTATAAGAACGTTTACATTGAGAGAAAGACAACTTACTTTAGTAGATAATCTAAATGAGTCTGTAATCTCATAAAAGAATTAAAGTGAGCATTTCATTCAAATAATTAGAAAGATTATTATGTCGTCTACAATTCCAATTAAGGAGATGGTTTATCTTGGTTGTCGGAGTAGTTGATTCAACGGGTAGAGACATAGATCTGTTAATTAAAAGAATGATACATTAGATTGGACCCAAGATGAATTAATTTTGGATCCGTTTGTGAATTAATTCACTTGTGATGTTCATGTTGTGATTTACCTAAATCCTAAGGTAGTCATTGACCATGCGTATGTAACTCATGTGATTTGATATAACTGGAGGCTTATGCTCTAAAGATGATCGAGCCCATAGTCAGTATGTTGGGTACATGACTTGTGTATGGCATGGCTTTACTAGCAGCAATAGAATTCATAGCTCGATTAAATAGTTAATGATATCCTCTCATTGGCATTGTGTGGCTTGATAAATAAGAAATGTGGCCATGGGTTGCTTATTCTTGAATGAGCAATTTATCATAGTCATTCGTTGATAGTGATCATATTAATTATTAAGAAGACACAATGGTGACAATGAGATAAAATAGGATTGTATTGAGTGATCGGATTTAACTCAAGTGAATCAAGGATATCATATGAGGGTAACACACACATGATGAAGTCATTAGACAAAGCAATTGGATGAATTGCTTTCATAAAAAATATACAATAAGGAGTTTCCAATCATGATATTTCTTGTGGACTGACTCCATTATTAAGTAAATTACAAAATTTTAGGTTAATTGCCATTAACATGTTGTAAAATTTTAGTCAGTGAGCAGTTAATTGCCGTTAACAGTGTAATGGTAAGCTGATGTGGCACATTAAATCATCATAAAAAAAAAAAATTTAGGTTAAACTATACAATTGATCCCTATATTTTTTTATTTTGAGCAATTTAATTTTTTTCTTTTATGTTCTTTTAACTTTTTTTTCTTTATTTTCCATTCACTTCTGCTTCTCCGTTTTCCTCCCTTCTCCATCTCTTTTAACGTAGCTTTTCTATGTTTTTTGTAACACCCCTATCCCGTAACCGTCATCGGAATAGGTAAGGGGCATTACCAGACAGATAGAACATTTCAGACCGATTTAGAATCACAGATATCAAATAACATTAATACATGAATCGCCAACAATTCATCTTTTATGAAGGTCCACGAGACCTAAAACATACTTTAAAGGACAGTCGGGACTAAACCGAACACATTCATAAATTTCAGAACTTAGAAAATTTTTTCAATTCTGTTGATGTCACACGCTCGTGTGACCAGGCCGTGTGCCTCACATGGGCACTAGACACGGCCATGTGAACCAGTCGTGCCAAAAATAAGGCATACATACTGACTTTCGCCCACAGCCAACAGACACGCCCATGTGCTATGGCCGTGTGATTCTTAGCTAGCTACTGGCTTGAGCCCACAGCTAGATGACACGCCCATGTGTCTTAACCGTGTGGTCTTAAGAGGTTACTGTTTTACCTACACGGCCACAAGGCACGCCGTGGTCCCTGATCATGTGGCACAATGCAGGCTTGGTTTAAGCCAACTTGCCACCCCTTTTTAGGTCATTCCTAAGCAATATTAGACAACATTTATACCAACATTTTCAGCCAATTCCATGCTTAAAATGACCAAATCATATTAGATCATAAAACATTTCAAACATACACCTTTTAGCATCACCAATCAAATACCAAAACTATGCACAAACATATCATTTGCTAGCCAACTCTTATGGCATAACATATATACATATCAAATCTTACTTACATAAACATTCTAGCCTATACATGCCATACTTAAAAATATTTACACTTTCAAAAGTACCAAAATGAGTTCGATAGTGTGGTGACTATCCTCGACTATGCCCGAGCCTTCAGTAGCTACAATAACTGTAAAACAGACAGAAACCACACAGAGTAAGCTACAAAGAGCTTAGTAAGCCAAATACAATTGGTCTAACCATTAAAACATAGAAAATAAAAGTCAATAGCAAGAATTCATAACCATTTCACAAAGTATTTCATGAGCCTAACTATGCTCATTTGCTTGTATACATGTCATGTTTCATTTCCATGATTTCATACACACTTTGTATTCATTATTTCACAGAAATAGAGTCTTTCATATTCAGAAGTTTAGTACGATACAAGCGTACTTGTATAGATTATACATCTCATCTATTCATTACCATATCTCGTACTTTATCATTAGACGGTTCAGAAAAGATACATATACTCATAAATGGGTACAATGCCTACGTCCCGGACATGGTCTTACATGTAATTCAGTATCGATGCCTCTGCCCCAGACAGGGTCTTATACGAAATCAGATATGATGCCGGTGTCCCAGACATGTTTTTACACATTAATCTCAAATCGAGGCCTGTGTCCCAGACAAGGTCTTACACGATATCCTAGATCAATATCAATATTCTTTCAGAAATGTACAGAGCTTTTCAGATATTAGCATATTATCGGAGTTTACTCGAAATTTATTCATCAGGCTCTCAAGGCCGTCCAATACAGATTACAATATATATATATATATATGCGCAGAATTTAGTCAATTTAACACATAATTGTAATTTGACTTACCTCGTACGGATTTCAGACGGAAACGAGTCGACTATTCAACTATTTTGGACTTCTCTCGATCTAAGTCAGATTTTGTTTGTTCTTGATCTAATAAAATTAAAATTAAACCATTAAATCATTCATTTCATTCAAAATAATCCATGAACACATATTTAGGGCACTTTGCATTTTAGCCCTTACATTTTCGCACTTTGACAATTTAGTCTATTTTTCACAAAATCACAAATATGGAAAATTCACCAAGACTATAGCTTGGCCGAATATACATAGCTTCCATAAAAGTCCAAATAGCATATTTAATTCACAATTTAGTCCTTCAAAACCTTATTTTCACAAATTAGCCCAAATAGCTCTATTCCATCAAAATTCAAGAACAAAGCATGATAATCTCACTTATATCTTTCATAATCCATATAAAAATATTAAAAAGCTCATAAAACATTCAATGGCACATTTCATAATATTCAACAGAAACAAAAATTCAGACATGGGTTTTGAAGAACACGAAGCAACGATCACAGAAACGTAGAAATTATCAAAAGCAGACGAAAATTCATACCTTAATCAAGGGTCAAACTAGCCGAAACCTTGAATGGATTTATTCCTTTTTATTTTCTTTGATTTTCGGCTATATGCATGATAATATGGCCACTTTAATGTTTTCTTTATTTAATATACATTATTAATTAATTTACTATTTTATCCATAACATATATCATAAAATTTTAACTACTACATGTCCAACATTGTCCACCATTAACATAAATGGTAAATTTGACATGCAAGGACCTTTATTTTAAAAGCTAAGGCCAATTAACCCCATTAACATATAGCATGCAACTTTTGCATTTTATGCGATTTAGTACTTTATCATTATTAAGCACAGAAACAGATAAATTAAATCACAGAAACTTCACAGTTATAAATTCACATATCACAGACACATAAAATAATATTAAAATATTTTTTAGACTCGAATTTGTGATCGCAAACCCACTATTCCGACTAGGGTCAAATCCGGACTGTTACATTTTCTTTTTGTTAAAACTAGTCCCTATACTTTTATTTTTTTGAACAATTTATTTTTTTATTTTTAATTATTTATTTTTATTTTATTATTTCCCTTTAGTTTTAACAAATGGAAATCATAGAAAAACTACATTAAAAGAGATTGAGAAGGGAGGAAAATAGAGGAAGAAGTGGAATGGAATGAAAAAAAAATGGAAAAAAAAGGAAAGTTAAAAGAACATAAAAGAAAAAAAATTAAATTGCTCAAAACGAAAAAAATATAGGGATCGATTGTATAATTTAACCTAAAATTTTTGTTTGAAATGATGATTTAACGTGTCAAGTCAGCTTATCGTTACACCGTTAACGGCTCAATGACTAAAATGTTACAACACGTGAACGTAAGTGACTAAAATATAACACTTCAAATATAAGTAACTAAAATGTAACCTGAGGTAAACAAAAGTGACTATTTTGGCAGTTTATCTATTAATTTAATATTAAAGTATTTAAGTTTAATCATAGTTAGGGAGAGTTTTGGGTCATTATTTTTCACACACTTGAATTCAAGAAGATGTTGTAGAGAGAAAATTCTTTGAAGAAATTATTTCAGAAGATTTCTAGAGATATTTTTTCTTATTTATAACTTGACCAAAAATTAAGAAAAATTACGAAATTACCCAACTGGTAATTTTGTGGAAAATTTTTTTATTCGAAGTGAGCCCACACTCGATAGATTTGAGCTTGAGAATAGTAGAGAAGACTACTCGGTTGAAGAATTCATCATAGAATTGAAAATGTACAATTTTGATTAAGTGTTTATTACTTTAGAAATCACAACCAAGTTGTTGTTTTGGGAAAAAAAGTTTAAAACTCTAGTTTTTCCCTTAAACTTATTTTCCCCTGCATTTTTCAAACTCGATTTTCCAACAGTTAGCTAGACTTCTCTGTTGCATGCTTGTCAATTAGGAATCATTTTGTCCCAAACTCTTTTGGGTTTGATCCTTGGAATACTCGAGTGTTCCATTGTAACACTAAAAATATTATAGCTCGACCTGTCACACATGTAGTATATTGCCTTATTATTGATTGTTTTTATGTTGATTCTCAATATCGGTGCACACATGTTGGGGCACAGTCACATATCTTCGATTGATTGTGCTTTGATTGTTAATTATGTAATAAATATTTTCAATAAGTTACTTGGTATTCACTTAGATTCTATGTTAGTAAGTCAAAATTTATATATGTTTTGAGGTTTGTCTATTTACTTTGAGGCTTGTCTAGGTTTTGTATAAGAGCTTATTGAGTGCATTCTAATATGTTCATTGAGGAATTATTTTTGTGAGAGAGTGCAAATTGTTATTGTAAACATTTTTGAGTGTTTGCTACCTAAGATCTCTGGGGGAGGATTTGGATGTGAGTGTTCTAGTCTTTAGGTACAAAAGTGAGATCTCTATGCTTAGCGAGTGATAGTGTGTGAAACACTTATTGCATTCGTGATTAAAGCGAGTAAAATTACTCAATAAGCTAGGCTCCACAGACGTAGGGAAACCAAACTGCATAAACAAACCTTGGTGTTCTTTGTGTTTTTGTTTGCACAATTTTTGCAATGCCAAGCCGTAGTGGCCACTGTAGTCTAGCACTTCCATTAACAATTTTTATATTAAGGATATGAGCATCTTAAGTTAGTAACAAAGATAATTATTAGCATTTAAACATGTGATAAATGCTTTCTTTTCTAGCTACTTATCACATTGAAGGAGAGCCTATAAATAGATTATTAGTAAACTTCCTTATTAGCTATTTGGGGTGTGTTTAGACACTCTTTGTTAGGGATTTTTATGGAAAGATATTGAATGTAAGTGAGGCATTTAGGGAGAGAGATTTGTAACAATTTGGGTTTGACTTTGGGGTTACAATTATCTATTTGGAAAGTATAGATTGGACTTTAGCCAATAGTTATATAGAATGAATTGTTGAATAAGATTATTATTTAAATGAGGCTCCGCAAATATAGGATTGGTGAATCTGAACTGCATTAACAAATATCATGTGTTCATTCTCTCTTACTTATCTATTTGACTCATGTTTTGGGTTTGTTATTGATTTTTCGTACGTTGATACGTCAAATTAAGCTCTCTGTTACACTTAAGGAGCTTATTCTCAAGCAATTTAGATTTTTTCATTACTTTTGTTGATTTTTAGTTTTATCATTAATAAACTATTTTGTGTTAGTTTTATGTCATTTTTTATACCCAAATTGGCCAAATGTGTCATGGGGATAGTTTTATGTCATTTTTTATACCCAAATTGGCCAAATGTGTCATGGGGAATCTAACTTGATTGAGCATTTTAGGGAGTCGATGGTGGCCCGAACGTGAAAAAAAATCACCTAAAAAGGGGGTATCGCGATATCAAAGCATGAAAGTTTTGATACCCCTGATAGTGTTGAAACAAAGAGGATTAAGGCTATCTATAATGGTATTACGATACTAGTAATGGGTATCGCGATGCCAAGACACCCAAGGACACCCAATTTTAAGATTGTTGTGGATATCGCGATACCCAAGCTTGACGTGTGAAAAAAAATTGTAGGGGCAATTTTATGTCCAATAAGCTTAAGTCTAATTTTCACTTAAGGGCATAATGGTCAACATTAGGTTAAACATTAGTAGGCTATAAATACAACCTTATAAGCCTTTCATTTCAGATTTTGTTGGTTGAAAACATTTTCTTTAGTTTCTTAGCTATTAGTTTAGGTTTTCTTTTCTTTTTTCTTTTTGTAGTATTTTTATTTCTTCGATTTTTGTTGGAACATTGTGAAGGAAGATGTATTAAACGCTCGTGCTGCATTGGATGTTTATCTATTATTAAACATTTTCTCAATCCTTATCTTTTACATTTTATGCTTACTATGTGTTTGTTA
The DNA here is from genome assembly GCA_025698465.1 of Gossypium longicalyx. NCBI lineage: Eukaryota > Viridiplantae > Streptophyta > Magnoliopsida > Malvales > Malvaceae > Gossypium > Gossypium longicalyx. The sequence continues at coordinate 28,532,062 of CM047006.1, read as the reverse complement.
AAATGCTTTTGTGGAATTCAAGTTTAATCATGAGTTGGATTGTTTTATTGGTTGATTGATGAATGAGTTACTTAGTTAAGTTATGATTTATGCATTGATTGGTTGTTTGTTCATATGTGTTACATTGCATATTACACTAAAATTGACACCTCTAGTGGAAGATTTAGATAGACAAAACTAAGAGGAGACTCTATCATGTAGGACTTTGATACACTTGTGTTGAATAGTGAGACCAATAAGAGATCTATATGCCTAAGTGAGATCGAGAGGATAGCTTAGTTGGTATCTTTTAGTTTAGGATGAGACCGATAGAAGATTCCTAGCTAGGAGTGACAAACAATATAATTATCATAGGTTTATTAGCTTAGTTAGTAATCCATGAATCATTCAACCATCATTTCAATCAATTTGCATTAATTCCAGTAAAAAAGAAGAAAGTTTAGTACTTTTATTAGTTAATTTAGATATGCTTAAATATTATTTTATTTGAATTTGCCTTAAAAATTTTTACTTGATTAGATTAGTAATTGAATTTTTACTTGATTAGATTAGTAATTGTTTAACTTGTAATTAACTTGACAAAAACATTTGTCGGCAATCCTTTGGGTTTGATCCTTGAAATTCTCTAGTGTTCCATTGACACTACAAATATTACAACTGACATTATACGCTTACAGTTAAAACTACACTCTTAAAATTATTTTACAAAACTATTTGTTTTTCTGTGCACGCGTGAATGCGGGTCAATTATGCAAACTCTCTAGTTTTTTTTTCCAACAAAAGATGGAACAAAATTGTTTTTGAACGGCTACAAACCAAGGCTTTTTAGAAGTGAAGTGGACTTCTTCTCCCAGTATATAGACTGAATTTAAATCCTTAAGTCACCGCTATTTGAAGGGCTTTACCTAAATATCATCATAGCCCAAATAAGATTGGTTTTAGATCGTGAATTTGAACTGAATTTGAATCCTAAAGTCATCTCTCTTAAAAGGGCTTTACTTGAATACTATTCGGGCCTGAACATGTTTTATTATACCAAAAAGACAATGAATAATGAAGAACTTATTATCCGTTGTCCTTTCTTTTATTTCATTGTTTGAATGTTTGTAATATAAAATTAATGGAACCAAAAATCTTATTCTCAATAATTTGTCCTTGTAAGACAAAAAATTAGCCCAGAATGAATGACTACCTGTGATTGTGGGTCTCTTGATATATAAACTTGTTTTACAATATATTTTGTCTCCTTTCATAAATGGGAAATAGAATATGAGGACATAAATGAAGATGATGTCAATTTGCCATAAAAGAAAAATAGTTGGGCCTTATTACTTTTCCCCCCATAATAACACCTTTCTTGATCATTATAAATTTGAGGAGGGAAATAGGAATGATTTTTTTTTTTTTTAAATTGAGGATTTTGTGTAGAGATATTTTTTATTTGAAAATTCAAGTTTTGAAACGGACGAATTATTTTTTCATTCAAATTTTTCGATTATTTCGAAATATTTTGTGAGATATATTTTTATATTTTTTAAATTATAAGTTCTTAATTTCATAAAATTTTATAACCTATATTTTAATCTATAAATATTGTATAAAATTTTATGACATTTTTTAAATTCTTATAACATTTTATACGTATATTTGGTTTAGTTTGATTTGAAATTAACATAAAATTTAAAAAATTATAAAATTTTCATGTCAAGGTAGAATAGGGTCAGAAAATCATTTTGGGGTCGAGTACAAAGTCAAGTAATAGTATATTAAATAAGATTTAAGGTGGGGCGTATTTGTATATTTACAAGTGAAATTAAGTCGAAACCATCCCTAGAGGGGAAGATTTACACAAGGTTTGGTTCATAATTACCAAAGGCGTAGACAAAGGGCTAGCAATGATTTTTTTTTTTTGGTGAAAAAAGCCAACTTAAGAAATACTAATTACATAGAAGAGTTTTGAACCACAAGGATAGGCACAATTGGGCTAGCAATGGCTTTGACCCTTCTAAATTAGTAAATTTTCTCATTATTTTTTTGACATTTTATAAAATTACAAGTTAATATAATGTAAAAATCTATTTTTTTATTTATGTCCCTAACGCAATTTTTTAACTTCACCCATGATAATTAGATTATGAATGTACGACAACCTTTGTCCTTAAGATTAAATCTATAAGCCATAAAATCTCTAATTAAATTTAAATTTGAATCAAGTAAAATCTATTTTCGAAGAAATCACTCTTAAAGTTATTTTATTCATTCACAAGACTTCAACATAAAATCTTACTCCACATGAACCATTATTCTGTCAATTTTGTTTGGGGTTGTTCTAAATATGTGTCCACATAGATAAGGAATCTCCCCTTAATTTCCTTTAGCCAAATAATGGTAGTAAAGGTGAAAAGCAGTGTTGTACAAAAGCACGACCATTCCTCGATCCGTCACCTTCAACTTTGTTCCTTCCTTTCGTATATCACCAATTCCATTTACAGCAAAACAACTTTGCCAGAAATCACTCCACCAATATCATGGATCTCTTTGGACTTTTTTCGGTAAAAATATTATTGAAGCCCTTATATTAAGTGTTATATTAAATTTTACTCATTCAATTAAAAAAATAGGCACTTTCTGTTAAAAATTTCATTTATTTATACTATTAAAAACCGATATGATTAATAGAATTATCAAACTATCACAATTATAATGCCACGTGTATCTCATACTGATATATATGAAAAAGTTTTTAACAGTAAGAGTAGTTGAAATTTATAACAGAATAACTAATTTACTCTTTAATTTAATGGATTAATTTATCTATTATTTTAATAGAAAATACGAAATACAAATTGGATCCTAGTATAAGTGCCTCCACATGGTTTTACCTTTCCTTTTCTTTTTCTTTTTCTTTTTCTTTTCCAAGCTTTAGACACGTAGAAAGGGTACGTATACAAATATAGCACAGAGTAGCTACTATTTCTTGCTTTAAAGTTATTATCACTCAAGTTTCACAAGAACAATTTCTTGATTTTGCTAACAGAAATATGTATATATATATATATATATATAAACCAAAGAAGAAGTGAAGAACCTAATCTCCATTTATTAAATGTTTATTGATCTGACATGCTCATATTTTACATATATATTTTAACCATATGATTGGTTAATATTAACCATGTCAAAGATTAAAAAAGAAGATATTGCATGTACTGAAAAGATACGGTCTTTTCTTAGTAGTACTCCCACGCGAATGGCTCCTCGATCCTGAAACCAGCATCGACTGCACATACTTGCCATGTTGAAGAATAAGAGCAGAACCCATCGCTTCGATCGATGGCATCAATCGTGAGATCGGGCAAATCAAACAAGGCAGCATCGTCTTCAAAGGGTGAAGTACTACACATATTGTCCGAACGTGAAACCGGAACTTGTTCTTGCCTCGGTCGATGACTGACTTTGTCTTCGGGTTCAATGTTGTTGCTCCACCTCGATGTGTCGAGATATGATGAAGCAGCTGCTTGGGAAGCAGCGGCTTGTATTTCCTTAGGAGATGTACTAGCGGGGCGTGGAAGTGTTTTTGCAAGTTCTGGGAAGTTAAGGTAAGCCGAGCAGCCTTTGATGGCTAGTGCGGCTACATCGTGGGCTCGAGCTGCCATTTCTGCGGTGGGGTAAGTCCCGAGCCATATTCTCGATTTCTTTTTTGGTTGTCGGATTTCGGACACCCATTTGCCCCAACTCCGCATTCGTACACCACGGTATACCGGTTGCTTCCTTTCCAAGTCTCCTACAGCTTTCTTTGAACCTTTAATAGCTACACTGTTTTTTGAAGTTTTCTTGTTTTGATTAGGACCCGAAACGGAGAATGTGATGGAGGTGGGCACGGTGGTGGTGGTAGAGATGACGGAAGAAGAAGCAAGCGGGTTATTATAATGAGCATCATTCTCAATGTTGATATCCCTTTCCATGACAGATAGAAAGATGCCTAGTTTTTTGTTAAAGAAAGAAATTCTAAAGTTGTAGGGGCCTTTATGATTTATGATTCTTTCACCCATGAATTCTCGTTTAAAAATGCATGATATGATATGATATATACATACATACATATATATATATATATGTTAATGTATTATACGTGTATAAAGGAAAAAAGAATTAAAGAAGCTTAGGTCCATAGCATAAGGCTATAACAGTTGAGGACTTCAGCTAATTAATCTATTATCCATGTGACTAATGGGAGTATTATTACATCATGCTTATGTTTGGATTGTTCTTATTTCAATTTGGGATACAGAATTGTTTAGTCCTGGTAACTTTTCACTATTAGCTCCTTGAATTTCTTTTGTCCGCAATAGTTCCGAAAATTGAAAACCTTTTTCAATTTGATCTTTCAATTTGGATTCCTATTTAGGAATAATGACATAACTCTCTAATTGCACTATATTATTACTTAAAAATTTTAAAAATTATATATATATATATATTTAAAAATACAAAAAATTAGATGATGACATGACTTTATCTCATAGTGCCATGTCATTACTTTTTAATGAAATTCAAGTTAAGATTGAATTGAGAAAAGTTACTAAATTTTAGGACTAATATAGATAAAAAAAACTTAAAGACCAAATTAAAAAACTGTTTAATCAAAGACTAAATGTTAGTTAATGCTCTACTATAGACTTGAAAATTTTAAGGATGCAATTAATATTTATATTGAAATTATGCAAATATATTCGTATTTGTTAGATTGATATTTTAATTATGATTGGATCAATATATTTTTGGATTTTACCGATCTATTGTGTCACACTAAAATCATATATAAAGTCCTTAAAAGAGTTTTTTTTTTAATTTTTAATTTCACGAGAGAAATTAAAAAATAATTATATATATTTTATTGATATTTTAAAAGTAAAATTTTAAATAAACGAGGCGTATAAAGATTTCTTTAATTACTTGTAAAATTAAAAATATTCATTAATATGTCAAATAATAATCACCGATTGAATGATCAATTATATTCAAGTTCATTAAATTATTAATAAGTTTATGTTTTAGTTATTCAATTTCAAAAAGTTATAAAATTATCATTGAACAATTCGAAATTTTTTATTCAAGTTATTGGACTGTTAAAATTATTGTTGTATAGTCTTCTTTATTTACACCGCCTAAACCAATTGAAAGCTTTCTTCCTCTTCTTCTACAATTCAGTTTTTTTTTTTTATGAAACAACTTCAAACATCATGAATCTGCGAACTAAAATCCAAACAACTTTCTTCTTCGATCTTCGACATTGACCATCAAATAAATTTAGATCTAAGCTATGTTATTCTATTTGTCGATAGGTATTAATTCACTGTATTGATTATCAAATTGTCGCTTGGAGCTTCCAAGTCGATTTAAAAAAAAAAAACCTTAAGAGCCAAATGACTTAAATAAAAATTTTTAAATAATTCAATAAATGAAATAAATACTTTCAAATAGTTTAGTAACTATTTTGTAACTTTTTAAAAGAGTGATCAAAATATAAACTTACTAATAATTTAGTAACATTAAGTATAATTTGTTCAAATAAAAAATTAACACCCACATGATGAAGGTACTTACCTCAGTGTCGCCTTGGGTTTAGCTTGTTGATATGTCATCTTCAACTTGACCCAATTCCTCTCTCCCATAGCTTTCGCACTATTCTATCTTGTTTTATTTCTAAGTATCAATTGTGTTCATAATAATACAACACCACAAATTTTAATTAATTTTGTTTTTTAAGATATTATTTAATTCATTAATAGTACATAAAATTATAAATTATTTATTATTTAATTTAATAAAATTGTTAATAAAAATCTTAGTAATGTGAATGAGATTTTTGTTTCCCTTTGATATAGTCTGAGTTTCATACATCACATGGCTTTCATAATTTGTAATGTTGTTTTGATTTTATTTTCAATGTATTGAAATTTTTTGTGATCATTTTCTTTGATTATAAGAAGATTATAAGAATTTTATATATCAATGAATTTCTTATTTCAAAAAAAAAAATTCAAATTCAATTATTGATTTCAAATTTTGTATTATTTTGATTATTGCCGATGACTCAACAAATTTATCCTTTACTAATAAATGATTAGAAAAAGTGATAGTAAACTTTTTCTTCAAACATTTAGATTGAATTTAAATCTCGAAACTATTATTGTAGAATGAATTTTATCTAAATATCACTTTAACATGAACATAATTAAATTCAGAATATAAAACATATACTATATTTGTGATTATAGAAAAATAGGTTTAATTAATTATTTCCTTCAAATTACAACCTATGCATTGAATGAGAAAGATGGGGCTGTTTGAAGATTGAAGTATTGTCATGTTTTTCCCGGTATTGCTTGGCATGAACGACTGTCTTTGTCTTGTTTATTCTACATTAATCTAGCTCCAATGTTGGGATTTTCAATTTATTAATTGTTTTTTCCATATTATACTTTTGTAACGAGTGGGTCACTTATGTTGTATTTGCTTAAGTGTTAAATGTTTGAATTTTATAATTATATTTTTCAATAATGTCATCTTTAAAGTTTGAATTTCTGTTTATTTTCTTTTTGGAAATGCAATATATCTTATTACTGTATTCGATACTTATTAGTTATCTGCTTAACTTGTTAAGATAGGAAGACATCGCCTTTAGCTTAATGAATGGGAAGTGACAAAGAATTTATGTTTAAGTCTTTAATTGACTTGGTCTCAAGTTTGATATTGAATGGTCTTATCATTTGCCTCTTATAAATAAATAAATTTAGTGAAAGAATTTAACATTAAGGTTGTTATTATCTCTTTATTATCAAAAGATTGTAATTTCATAAGTTAAGAGATCAATTAAGTAGGTGCTGAGATTGATTTTGATGAAATTAAAAACAACAATTTTATGTAAGGGTAGAGTTAGGGGGTTGGGGGGCCTCATCCCTTTAAAATGGAAAAAAAATTGCTCCTTTATAATTTATAAAATTTTAAAGTAGTAATGGTAATTGTAATGGCCCATTTTTGCCCGGGCTTACATCAAGACCCAAAACCAGAATAAAACAAAAATAATAAAAATCCAAAATTAAAAGTCCAATGTTTGGTTACAAATATTTGGGCCAAAATAAAATAAACTTATTTTCTAACTAAATATCCCAAAATTCTTTAGCCCAATAAAAATTAGCCTAAATAAGCCCAAAACCCGGAGCCCAATACACCCAAAGTTGTTTCAGTTTTTGTGAGTGCCAGAAGATTCTGGAATAGGCTAGAAAAGCACCAGAAGGTTGGTCTCACGCGAGAGACCCTTGCGCCCAACCTCCACATCACCCGGGGTCTTCTTCTCCGTACGACTAACTCTGCAAAAGAATGCACGAGAAGAAAAAAATTAACAGAATACAACAAGTGACAGCTAGTAAATGTATTTTTATTTTTTTTCTTTTATTTTCCTCTGTAAAATTCGGCTATAAAAAGCCAAGAAATTGTACCCAAAAAACATAGACACACACATTACTGAGAATATACCCTACGCATACACATATACTGAAATACGAAAGAGCAGAAGGTGATTTGAAATCTTTTCCATCTTCAATATTTTTTGTGGATATATCTGTTTTTTTTTTACAATAGAAAAAGGGAATAAAACAAGAAGATTACCTTTGCCTAGTGCATCAATGCAATTTCTCGGCCACTCCGTCGAAATCGGAGAAAGGCATGCGAATTTGCTAATAAAAATGGTCCTCATGTGTTGATTTTGATGAGAATAAAGGCCGATTTTACTTTGTCCACCAATTTTAATGGTGAATAGAAGTTGAAATGGCTTTAATCAAGTTGCGGCTGAGTTGAAACCCTAACAAATAGGGTTTTCAATTCACATTTTGATTAAATGGCAGATGGCCATTCCTTTTGGCCTTTAATTTTAGGCATACAGCTAAACGACGTCGCAAAAGGAGGGGAACAAGGTCCGCCTGTTAACCCGCCTGGAGCTCCGAATTAGTGCCTTTGCGCCTAAGATGGTTTATTTGCATGGCAGGTCCCTCTTCCTTGTACTGCGGCGCAATTTGCTCCCATCTGCATTTAATTTAATTTATTTTCTTTTAAGTTATCCCTTAAATTTGAAATACTTTTATATTTTAGTCCATATTTCAACACAATGTTTTAATATTAGGGATTATTTCAATATTGATCCCTGTAAATTCATGTGTGTCATATATGGGTCCTTATTTCAGTTGATTTGCAAGATTTGTGTTATAATTTTCAATTAGATTATTTATTTGCCTGTACATGCCGAATTAATTTGCTAATATGTTTATTCTTTTTCTTTTTGGTCATTTATAATTTGTAATGTATATGTCAATTGTGTTATCTGTATTTTTGTTATTTATTTGTTGTAATTTGGGGATGGTTGTACATTATTTTATGTAATGTTTTATGTGTTATTATATATGTATATACTTCACAAAAATTAGTTTATTAACACTAAGTTATTATGCATATATTTAACTATTTTTTTTTGTCTATGTGATATATATGTATTTGTTTTTAAAAAAAAATAAAATCATGTGTTATACGCATTAATTAAATTTTAACCATACATACACAAAATTTATTATTATATATAATTTAAATACATCATTAGATATTAATATTTTTATACCTATAATTTTTTAGACTTCTTCATATATTTTTTCTTATTCAAAATGAAAATTTAATGTATTTTGAATTATTAAAAGTATTATTAAACATATATTTTGTATTTATATTTAATTTACATTTATTATTAAAGCTTTGATATCTTTATATATAGATTTTAATATACTTGTGATTAATGTTTTTTTAAAAGATTAAGTTAACCTTATAATTCCTATTTTAATTAAATAATATTTTGACATATAATTATTTCTAACATTTTTCTACATTTATATGTCATACGTTAATTTATTTTTACTATGATATACATTATTATTTTCACATAACTTTTGTAAATATTTTTCTATGTATATGTATTTTCTTTTAAAATTGTTTATGTATATAATATTTTTAAGAACTTTTTTTTTATAATATAATTTATTGTATTTCATATTTTCCTCATGTTTTATATATATATATATATATATTACTTATATAATTCATATATTTTCCTCATTTTATGTATCATCTTTTTTACCCAATATTTATTTGTATATAAAGGTTTCACAAATTGACTTTGTACATTATTGTACTTTTATATTATATTATTTGAATTATCTTGTGTATTATCAATTTTCGAATAAATTTGTGTTTTAAATATCTTATGCATAATTTGATTTGAACTTTGAAATTTATAATAACTATTTCAATAAATATATATCCCAAGTTTTATGCAAATGTGTCAACTTATATATGTTATATAATTCTTCATTTTGTTTCATGCATATTTTGTACATCATTTTATTTTGTGTTATAATTATGTATGATATGTTATATTAATTATTCATTATCCATGCTTGAAAGTTTTGTTTTTACAATGATTGTTAAATAAGGTTATTTGTATTTGGAGTATGTTATTTCATGTATTTTTACAATGTATTAAACATTTCATCAATTTTAAAATGAGTAAACATGTTTTTAAGCGGATTTCTAAGTTTTTGTTATTCAAGATTTTGAAATAAGGCAATGTCTAGTGTTTGGGGAATTTGGGAAAGTCGTGCTCAATCGTACTGGGTATGACTTTTCCGGAAAACCAAATATTTAGATAACCTCTTTTATAATTTTTCAAAAAGCTGAAAATTGATCACATCTTAAAGGTATAAGGGATCATATCCAATCGTACTGGATATGAAACCGTATATCTTTGGAACGAGAGATTTTCGATCACCAATTTGAACTATTTAAATATTTTTATATATTTCGAAAAATCTTTTCTTTAAAATTTTTCAAAGACAGCATCAAATCAATTTGGTACCAGTTTTTGGGCGTAATGAGGGTGCTAACCCTTCCTCATACGTAACCGATTCCCGAACCCGTTTTTTACCTAAATCATTTTTTTCTCTTCATTAAATAAAGCATTTTAATAGGTGGTCCAATCACACCTAAATTAAAAGATTGGTGGCGACTCCACACTCGGTTTTAAATGTCGATCCTCATTATTTTTCAAAAAAAAAAAAAGAGGTTTCGGCGACAGCTTGGCGACTCCACTGGGGACTGAACAAAGAGAGTCAGGCCATAAAATTGATTGTTTGTTTGTCCTTTTAATTGAAAATTTGTTTTAAAAAAATATATGATCCTTTTAATTGCATTTGCTTGTGTGATGGTTGTGTTTCGAGTCTTGTCTAATAAATATGGCATTACATCGCATGACCGTTGTGGTTATACCTATTAAGTGGGAGTAAGAAACTATGCTTTCGTGAGGTTTTTCACCGTATGGGCTAGTGGATTACTTCCGGGATACATCTGTACCTATGATTCCGTGAGATTTTCATCTCCGCATGGTCATAGGGAAATGTATTCCCCTGAACCGAACTTAATCTACATGAGCCTATAATGGGTGAAGATTGAGGAATCTGCTGGTTCGGGTACCTTTACTCTAGAACCGAGCTTCATGTAGTGAACCTTAAGAACTATCCTTAGGTAGAGCCGCGTTGAACCTTAGTTATTACCCATTTGTGTGTTATGATTATTTTTGTTATTATACTTGTGTTTTATTGTGCATATTCGACACTAACTTGTGCTTTGTTTTGGTTGTGTTTTGCATGACATTGCATACGAAAGGAGGTGTTGGTTCACATTCGATTGCTAAGTTAGAAAGTTTAACATGGAGAATGAATTTCTTAGTAAAGTTGAGGATAATGCGGCCGTCCGTGTATGGTCCGAGAAGTTGCAAACTGAGAAAGGGGATAGCCTGACAGAAGGATATACATCAGAGTTGCTGAATTTTACCCGTATCATTGTGACACAGAACGAGCTGCAGGAGTTGAAGGATATATGGACTAGTTGGGATGAGGGCACTAAACAGTTGTTCTACCAGAGTTATGGTGATATACCGTACTTGCTTGATGTTAAGGTGGATAGGCATTTGTTCCGAGGTATGGCTCAATTTTGGAATGCTGCTTATAATTGTTTCACCTTTGGAGAAGTAGATTTGGTTCCTACCTTAGAAGAATATACTACTTTGTTGAGGAGTCCAAAGGCCCAAGTCAGGAAAATTTATGCTAGGGTTACTAATGGTCAAACTTTTGCGAAGAGATCGTGAATATTTCGGGATGAGTGAATCTTGGGTCACGCGCTCGAATTCAATGAAGGGGATAGTAAGTGTGTTCCCTGGGAACATTTAAGAGATTTGATTTTGACACATCCGGATGAAAAGAAAAGGGTTGAAATCTTTGCCTTAAGCATCTATGGATTGGTGATTTTTCCTAAGGCTTTAAGACATGTTGATGAGGCAGTAACTGATTTATTTGATCATCTTGGGAAAGGAGTCACACCTGTACCTGCAATATTGGCCGAGACGTTTAGATCTTTGAGCATGTGCCGAAAGGTGGGGGAAGGTCGATTTATTGGCTGCGCACAGTTGTTAATGGTATAGTTTCACGGACATTTTTGAAAAGTAGATAAGGTATCGTATCGAGTTTTCTCTGAAGGTTACTCCCCGTTAAAAGAGGAGATAGCAATGCAAAGGAGAGATGATATTTCGGAAGAGAAATGGATGGAAATTCTCCAAAATCTCAAGCAAGATGATGTAGAGTGGAGGGCTTTCTGGATGGTTCCTGATAAAATTTTGTATCGATGTGGGATTTATAATTGAGTGCCATTGTTAGGAATTTGGGGAGCTACTGGATATACTCCTTTACTTGCACTAAGGCAGTATAAATCTAGGCAGTTCATACCTGCAACGTATGGGTTGGTCCAGTGTGAACTTCCATATAAAAGAGACCATTATAGGAGGAAAGTTCGAGAATTGTCTGATGCTTGGAGGCAGATGCACTGGATGAAAAGGCTGACTGTTGGTTCTATGGTAACACCCGAATATAATGGATGGTTTAGGAAAAGGGTCAATAACAATATTCCTAAACCAAGTCTGAAAAGCGCTCGGCCGATTGAGGAACGGTTACAAGTTGCCCCGTCGGAGTTGGAAATTATAAAGCAGGATTTTGAGAAGAAGAGTTTTGAGTTTAGGAAGAAAATTGAACAATTAGAAGAAGAAAAGATGAACTTAAAGTTAGAAGTGGAGATTCAAAAGTCACAAGCAGAAAAGTTACAGAAAAGGAAGGGTAAAGTTGAGGAGGATTTGGAAAGTTTGAAAACAGATTATAAGAAGCTGCGATTATCAATGAGGACTGCTGGGCTAGGAAAGACTTCGGAACAATGGCGCCAGGAGGTTCGAGAAGAAAGGGCTAAGGCAAATCAATGGGAAAAGAAATTTTAGGAGGCTCAAGCTCGGAATGAAGCCTTGAAAAGAAGTTTATTGGAGAGTAAGAATGGAAAAGATGAATTAAGAGCCATAATAACTAAACTTGAGAGATCTTTGTGTTTATACCGAAATCGCAATTCTGTGACAGAGTTGAAAGCAAGTTTAAATAAGATCGAGGAGATGAAAGGAAAAATAGAAGAATTGAAAACAGCATTGCAGAATTGTGAAATGAGGATTGAGTTCTTGGAGGTAAACGAAGAGCAATGGAAGAATCAGCTTCATTACTCTCAAAACCAAGTGAGAAACAGGGACCACGTCATGGGAGAAGCCGTAACACAAATTCGAGAAGTAGCTGACTACTTGCAATCCTTGCGCAAGACAGTGACGCGTTTTAAGTGTGAAGTACGAGCTGGAGTCAGATAGGGGACAGGAACTAGCTTCATTACTTAGGAAAATTAAGGCCCTGAGTGTTAGGGCGAAGTTGTATTTATAACTCAGTTTTATGTAAAGAGTTTTATTTTCTAGTGAAATTTTCTAAAAGGAATTGAATCGAAATTGATGCCTCCTTTGCATTCATGCATTTGCATTACATTACATCATATGCATTAAATATCATAATAAGATTCTAATTAATTAAAAATTATTTCAGAAGTAATCTGGAAATCAATCAAAATACACCAAATACGCATCCTTACGGTACGAGGAAAAAGACTAAGTCAATGGACAAAAGACTGGAAAAGTTAGAACAAATGCAAAAGGATATGCAAGAGCAAATGCGATCCACAGATGCAAGAGCGGTGGTTAAGATTGACAAGAGATGAAAGAACAGATGATGGAATCCCAAAGAGAGATGATGAGTCAGTTGTCCCAATTGTTAATGGGAAGAGTGGATAAAGGAAAATGTCCTATGGATAATATAGGAGAAAATAATGAAGACCTTCAATATCCTCCTGGCTTTACTCCTATACATGTGCATACACAACCTAAGATTAATTTGCAGAAACCATCTGTTACGATTAGGCCTTAGCAGTTTCAGGCCGGGGTTTCAATGCCAATGAATTTTCAAGCTGGTTCAGGTTATAATCCTGGTAACAACTCAAACAATCCAATGGTCCCCGATTTGGATGAAGTTACAAAAGAGAGAGAGCCAGCGCGTAATCACAAAGGCGATTAGAAGAACGGTGTAAATGGTTGGAGGAAAAAAAAGTTAGAGCAATGGAAGGTATTGATAAGCACGGGAATTGATGCAAAAGATTTGAGTTTAGTCCCGCACTTAGTATCGCCATACAAGTTCGGGATACCGTAATTTGAGAAATACAATGGAACAGTCGTCCCGAAGCTCATATTACTATATTTTGCGAAGGATGACAGGGTATGTTCATAATGATCAATTGCTAATTCATTGCTTCCAAGATAGCTTGGTAGGAGTAGCTGCTAAATGGTACAATCAATTGAATCGAAACAGAATTAGTTCATGGAGAGATTTAGCACAGGCATTCATGAAGCAATACAGCCATGTGACAGATATAACTCCTGATAGAATTACTCTGCAGAATATGGAAAAAAAGCCAAATGAAAGTTTTAAGCAGTATGTACAGAGGTGGAGGGAAATGGCTCTTTAGGTTCAGCCACCGCTATTGGAGAAGGAAACCACGATGCTCTTCATTAATACTTTAAAGGCCCCGTTTATAACGCATATGCTGGGAAGTGCCAAGAGAAGTTTTGCGGATGTGGTCATGACAGGAGAAATGATTGAAAATGCCATAAGAAATGGAAGGATTGATGCAGGAGAAAGTGCTAAAAAGTTTATGCCACGCAAGAAAGAGAATGAGGTAAACAATACAAACGTGGGATATTCGAAGTCAATTACCGTGAGTCAACCAAAGGCAACAACTGCTGGTCAGGATTCATCACGTCAAGAGTCAGGGACCAGGCAGAATAATGAGAAGATTCAATTTACACCAATTCCTATGACGTACAAAGAATTATATCAAAGTTTGTTCGATGCACATGTAGTGGCACCTTTTTACTTGAAGCCAATACAACCCCCGTTCTCTAAATGGTACGATGCTAATGCCCAATTAGAGTATCACGCAGGAATTGTGGGTCATTCGATAGAAAATTGTACCACTTTCAAGAAACTGGTTGAGAGGTTTATCCAGATGGGCATTGTAAAATTCGATAATGCACCCAATACCGAAAATCCACTGCCTAATCATACTGATGGCGGGGTAAATGCAATAGAGGGAGGTATTGAAAAAAGGACCAAGAGGGATGTTTCAGAAGTAAAGACTCCTTTGAGACGAGTCTGGAAGGAGATGGTAAGAAGGGGATTAGTTACCTCAAGCATAGAAACAAATGATAATGGGATGGAAAATTATTGTGAGTATCATCATAAAGAAGGACACATAATTCAGGAATGTGAAGAATTCAAAGATGTTATACTGAACCTGATGGACAGTAAGGAAATGGAGTTTTATGAAGAGATCAATGAGGAAGAGTATATATGTGCGTCAGAGTCCACATCAGGTCCAAAAGTCAATTATCCTGTGGTTATTATCTCGCGTCCTAAGAATGAAGCAAGAGTTCAAATGGCGCCAAAGATTATAATTCAGAAGCCAGCGGTTTTTTCCTACAAAAATAGTAAACAGGTCCCTTGGAACTACGATTGTAATGTGACAATCCCGGGAAAGGAGAGCCCGTTAAAGGAAGATCAAAATATAGGTTCTCACACGCGCAGTGGAAGGCGATATGATACCCGAACAGAACCGGTGAAAGAAAGAGAGGTGTTGGCTGAGAAAAAGAAAGAAAAAGCAGTTGAACTTGATGTGCCTGTTAATGAACCAGTGAAAGAAGAAAAAGCTAAGGAATTCCTGAAATTTTTAAAACATAGCGAGTACAGTGTGGTGGAACAATTGCGTAAATAGCCGGCCTGCATATCTATATTGGCTCTACTCCTAAGTTCAGAGGTGCATCGTAGTGCATTGATGAAGGTGCTGAATGAGACATATGTAACCAACGATATTTCTGTCAGTAAGCTGGATCGATTGGTTAACAACATAAGTGCAGACAATTTTATCTTTTTCAATGATGATGAGATTCCGCCAGGAGGGATGGGATCTACCAAAGCTTTACATATAACAACTAGGTGTAAAGGGTACACGCTGCCAGGGGTATTGGTAGATAACGGTTCAGCATTGATCGTGTTGCCTCTGTCCACACTGAACAAGTTACCTGTAGATAGTTCTCATATGAGAGGATGTCAGAACATAGTACGAGCATTTGATGGCACAGAGAGGAGAGTCATGGGGAGAATTGAGGTACCCTTGTTAATTGGCCCAACTACGTATGAGGTAGATTTTCTAGTAATGGATACTAAGCCCTCTTACAACTGCTTGTTGGGAAGACCTTGGATACACTCGGCAGGGGCAGTACCTTCATCATTACATCAAAAGCTGAAGCTGGTGTCAGAAGGAAACAATAAATGCTGAAGAAGATATTATCGCGACCGTGAGCAGTGATGCGCCGTATGTAGAAACAGATGGGAAAGCCATTGAGTGTTCTTTCCGGTCTTTGGAGTTTGTGAATGCAACACTCATCATTGATGGAAGTAGAATTCTGGAGCCAAAAATGTCCAAAACTACGATGATGGGTTTACAGTTGATGGTAGGCCGAGGAGCTATGCCAGGAAAGGGGCTTGGAAGATGCCTTCAAGGAAGAATTGTAGTGCCAATGTTGAAAGACAAGCAGGATCACTTTGGTTTGGGGTTCAAGCCTGATGCAAGGCAAAGGAAAAAGGAGTTAGAAAGAAGGCGAGAAAGAAGAAGAGCACGAGTGAGTGGTGGGGAAATTAAGTGGGAGCCCATGATAATTCCTCATATTTCCAAGTCTTTTATGTTAGGGGGCATTATTTATCCTGAACGAGGGGTACCAGAGAAGGAAGTCATAGGAAAAGTATTGGAAGATATGTACATTAATGCCCTATTTGAAGAGACAATTGAAGAGGGGATTTCGTCAAATATTCGTCCATATGAGCTTGGAAGTGTTCTAAACAATTGGACTGCAGAAGATCTTCCTGTAATTTTTAGAGCTTGTTCAGAGTAATGTTCAAAACAAACTTGTTGTTTTAAGCCTAGAAATAATAAAGATTTCTTTGTGAAATAGGCTCATGTTCAAACATCATTATTTCAATGAAGTATATTTTTGCTATCATTTTGCGTAAATGTTATTCTTTTGATAAGTAGTTCTCTATCTAAATAACTATCTTAATTCTTTCTTCAATTCATAAATATATCACACAAAGCAATAATTACCAAATTCATTCATTCTTTGTATATGTTTATACCTTTAATAGGTCCCTAGATATCAATGTCATGATGAGTGACATTCTGTATCGACTGTAATCACTATTTGAGCGAGACATGTGTTTAGAGGGATCTCAGGACTTTGAAGATGACAGAGACTGTGATTTATCTCCAGATTTGTTAAGGATGGTAGAATAAGAAGAAAAGTAAATTTTGCCTCACAAAGAAACCGTAGACATGGTGACTTTGGAAGAGGGGAAAGTTGTAAAAATTGGAACATGCATAACTGAAGAAACAAAGTGAGATCTTGTGGAGTTACTTCAGGAATTCAAAGATGTTTTTGCATGGTCTTACCAGGATATGCCTGGTTTAAGTCCTGATATTACAGTACATTGCCTTCCAATAAGAGAAGATTGCAAGCCAGTACAGCAGAAGCTTCGACGAATGAGGCCAGATATTGTCTTAAAGATCAAGGAAGAAGTTAAAAAGTAGTTTGATGCGGGATTCCTTCAGGTGATCAAGTACTCGGAATGGGTAGCCAATGTTGTGCCTGTTCCCAAGAAAGATGGTAAGGTGCGAATGTGTGTGGATTATAGAGATTTAAATAAGGCCAGCCCAAAAGATAACTTCCCTTTGCCTCACATTGATACACTTGTGGATAATACAGCTGGTCACTCATTGTTTTCCTTCATGGATGGTTTCTCGGGGTATAATCAAATAAAGATGCATCCTGAAGATATGGGAAAGACTACCTTCATAACCTTGTGGGACACGTTCTGTTACAAGGTGATGCCATTTGGATTGAAAAATGCTGGAGTGACGTATCAGAGAGCCATGGTGACTTTATTTCATGATATGATGCACAAAGAAATCGAAGTATATGTTGATGATATGATAGCCAAATCTCGAATTGAAAAGGAACATATCCAGGTGTTGAGAAAGTTGTTCGTGAGATTGAGGAAATTTCAGTTAAAGCTTAATCCAACAAAGTGTACTTTTGGGGCTAGATCCGGAAAGCTATTGGGCTTTGTGGTCAGTAAGAAGGGAATTGAGATTGATTCAGATAAGGTCTGGGCTATACAGGAGTTGTCTCCACCACGTACCCAAAAAGAAGTTCGGGGTTTCCTTGGAAGATTAAATTACATTGCGCGGTTTATTTCTCAATTAACGAAGAAGTGTGACCCTATATTCCGTCTTCTTAAAAAGCATAACCCAGGGGAATGGGATGATGAATGTCAAAAGGCTTTTGATGAAGTTAAAGAATATTTGTCAAAACCTCCAGTGTTATCACCCCCAAGTTCAGACAGGCCGTTAATATTGTATTTAACCGTGTTTGGTAATTCAATGGGATGCGTGCTTGGTCAACATGATGAATCAGGAAGAAAGGAAAAGGCGATATATTACCTCAGTAAGAAATTCACTGAGTGTGAATTGAGATATTCGCCAATTGAAAATTTATGTTGCGCTTTGGTTTGGACAGCACGAAGATTGAGGCAATATATGTTGTATTATACAACTTGGCTAATTTCAAAACTGGATCCTTTAAAGTATATGATGGAGTCAAATTCTTTGAATGGAAGGATGGCTAGGTGGCAAGTTTTGCTTTCTGAATTTGACATAATTTACACGAGTCAAAAAGCTATAAAAGGGAGTGCAATAGATTTTTTTCAAGCTAGTCGAGCCCAAGAGGATTATGAGCCTTTGAATTTTGACTTCCCTAATGAAGAGATAGTGTATGTAGCAGCTACTGAAGAAAATAACACAAAAGATCACTGTTGGAAATTGAATTTTGATGGAGCTTCAAATGCTGTAGGTAATGGAGTTGGGGCAGTTCTGGTATCCCCAGATGGAGATCATTATCCATTCACATGTAAATTGGATTTTGATTGTACAAATAATATGGCAGAATATGAAGCATGTATCATGGGGCTCAGAGCAGCTATAGAGCGCAAGATCAAATTGTTGGAAGTATACGGAGATTCAGCATTGGTAATTTATCAACTTCGAGGTGAATGGGAGACAAGAGATTCTAATCTAATCAATTATAGAAGGCTGGTGTTGGGGTTAGTTGAAGAGTTTGATGATATTACTTTCAATTATCTCCCGCGTGATGAAAACCAAATGACAGATGCTTTGGCTACTTTGGCTTCCATGATCAAAGTAAGCAGACAAGAGGATGTGAAGCCCATTCAGATGAGTATTTATGAGGCCACGTCTTATTGTTATAATATAGAGGAAGAAGAAAGAGATGATCATCCTTGGTATCAGGATATATTGCGGTATGTGAGAAACCGTGGATATCCAAATCAAGCCACGGAGAATGAAAAAAGAACATTGAGAAGGCTTGCCTGCGATTATGTTTTAGATGGAGAGATCTTGTACAAAAGAAGGAAGGATCAGGTACTTTTGAGATGTGTGGATGCCGTAGAGTCCAAGAAAATCTTAGAAGAAGTGCACGAAGGTGTTTGTGGAACGCACGCCAATGGGTTCACAATGGCCAGGCAAATTATGAGGTTTGGATATTATTGGTCAACCATGGAAGGAGACTGCATTAATTATGCCAAGAAATGTCATAAATGTCAAATTTATAGTGATAAGATTCACGTGCCTCCCTCGCCTTTGCATGTTATGACTTCTCCATGGCCGTTTTCCGTGTGGGGCATGGATGTTATAGGTCCAATTTCACCAAAGGCTTCAAATGGGCATCGTTTCATTTTTGTGGTTATTGATTATTTTACCAAATGGGTGGAAGCTACATCATACTTCAATGTAACTAAATCAGCAGTCAGCAGATTCTTAAAGAAAGAAATTATATGTCGATACGGAATGCCTGAGAAAATCATATCTGATAATGCACTGAATTTGAACAATAGTACAATAGCAGAGGTATGCAGTCAGTTTAAAATCAGACATCATAACTCATCACCATATCGTCCGAAGATGAATGGGGCAGTGGAAGCAGCTAACAAAAATATCAAGAAAATTGTGGGGAAAATGACTGAAACTTACAAAGATTGGCATGAGAAGTTGCCATTTGCTCTTTACGCTTATCGAACATCTGTCAGAACTTCTACTAGGGCAACACCATTCTCATTGGTCTACGGAATGGAAGCAGTTTTGCCCATTGAAGTAGAGATACCTTCTCTCCGAGTTTTGTCAGAATTGAAATTAGATGAAGCAGAATGGATCTGATCTCGATATGATCGAGTTGAATTTGATTGAGGAAAAGAGGCTAAAAGCTATTCAACATGGACAGATGTATCAAAAAAGAATGATGCGAACTTATGACAAAAAGGTTCGCCCAAGAGAGTTTCATGAGGGAGATTTGGTTTTGAAGAAGATTCTTCCCATACAAAAAGATTTCAGAGGTAAATGGATGCCGAATTGGGAGGGACCCTATGTGGTGAAGAAAGCTTTCTCTGGTGGTGCATTAATACTGGCCGAAATGGATGGAAGAAATTTATCTAATCCAGTGAACTCGGATGCAGTCAAAAAGTACTACACTTGACAAGGGAAGGAAGCCAAAGTGAAAACCCGCAAAGGGCGCTTTGAGACTTTCAAAAAAAAAAAAGGGCCAAAGTGAAAACCCACAAAGGGCGCTTTGAGACCCAATAATAAAAGAAAAAGAAAAAAGGAGAGGCCAAGGTGAAAACCGCAAAGGGCGCCTTGTGACCAAAAGAGATTTGAGTTGAAAACCCGAAAAGGGCGGCTCAAATATGGTTCCAAAGTGAGGAGGCTGTGATCTTGATATACTTGAATTAGCCATGAAAGGGATATGTTGCTTCTTGGGGCATTGACAAAGTGCTTCTGATCTCCTAAACACATGTCGAGTTTGAATTGGTCTTCAAGAAGTTTGTACAGAGAAGCTTAGGTTGCGATAAAAAGGGTACCTAGTCTTCATTTTCAGTAAATTAGTTATCTTTGTTCGTTTTTTTTCAAGATATACATTCCTAAAGTAATGGCCATTGTTGTTCTTTTGACAATTTACTTTGTATTCAAGGATAATTTCTATTCTTGTTCATTATCACGATTTGATGGCAAGCATGTTGCATTGACATAATGATGAATGAACTAGTGATGTTTTCACAAAAGAAGTTTTGCATATTACTCTAGGAGTTTCTAGATAATGCAAGAATCTGAAGTGAGATAATTGTTTAGAATACGCTCAAGTTCAAGGATAAATTTGGATAAATCACCTTTTTGAGGTCTTTATTCAAATAATGACGGTATTTTCTCGAGGAGAAAGAAATGACATTTTGTATTCATACAAAGAGCAAAAATACACATTTGGCTATAACACTTGAGGAGTGAGGTAGCAAATTGATGAGAGGAAAATTCAACCATGAGTTGCAAAGTTTTATCTCAAAAAAGAATAGTAGAAAGGGACGTAGCAATTACAATGGGGCAAGCTCGCCAAACATGATAGGTTTTCTTTGGGATACTCCTTCAAGAGGATAGTAGAGCAAATGCGTTAATAACAGCATATTAATGAACAACGAGTGACGATACCCTAATCTGTTAAAATGGAATCATCCTTATTTTTGCATACCACATTTAGTTAGGAGCATTGGGTCATTTCGTTCATGGCATCCTAATTATTTGGCATAAGCATGTGCATATAAAATGGAGTCTACAGGATAGGTCCCTGGAGGGCAATGTAGCAACATCGGTGAAGATTGAGGATCTTATTTCCCTAAAGATTGCAGCGGAATAGATTCTCGTAGATGGAATCTTATCTCCATGTATTGGCAATGGAGCAGATTTTAGCCACTAGCCCTGTCTCTCTGAGGTAGCAGGAGAGCTGGTTGGCGATTTTGGTCTTATCTTCCTGAGGTAGCAAGGAAGCAGACTGAAGATTGAGGGTTGGAAGAGGCGAATCTTATCTCCATGTACCAGCAATGGAGCAGATTTAAATCTCAAGGCCTTATCTCTCTGAGGAAGCAAGAGAGCAAGTTGAAGATGATAGTCTTATCTTCCTGAGAAAGCAAGGAAGCAGACTGAAGATTAAAGATATTATCTCCCTAAGCAGTAGTGGAGTGGATCGAGGATGACGAATCTTATCTCCATGTATCGGTAATGGAGCAGATTTTAGCTTTTGGCCTTATCTCTCTGAGGTAGCAAGAGAGCAGGTTAGCAATAAGTCTTATCTTCCTGAGGTAGCAAGGAAGCAGATTGAGAATTGAAGATTTTATCGCCCTGAAGTTGCAGCGGAATAGATCTTCGTAGATGGAATCTTATCTCTACGTATCGGCAAGGGAGCAGATTTCACCACCAAGCCTTATCTCTCTGAGGTAGCAAGAGAGCAGGTTGGAGAATGAGTCTTATTTTCCTGAGGTAGCAAGGAAGCAGACTGAAAATTGAAGATCTTATTTCCATGTATCGGCGATGGAACATATTTTATTACCAAGCCTTATCTCTCTGAGGTAGCAAGAAAACAGGTTAAAGAATGAGTCTTATCTTCCTGAGGTAGCAAGGAAGCGGACTGAGAGTTGAAGATTTTATTTCCCTGAAGTTATAGCGGAGCAGATCCTCGCAGATGTTAAATCTTATATCAGCAATGGAGCAGATTTTACCATCAAGTCTTACCTCTCTGAAGTGCGGAGCAGATCTTCGTAGATATCCATGTGTTGGCAATGGAGCAGATTTGATCCACTGATCCTATCTCTTTACAGTCAGAATCCGGAAAAATTGGGCAAAATTGGCCCTATTTGAGGTCTTTGCTCTATTCTCCTTACACGACAATGAGCAAAGAGGGGCAGCTGTAATGGCCCATTTTTGCCCGGGCTTACATCAAGACCCAAAACCAGAATAAAACAAAAATAATAAAAATCCAAAATTAAAAGTCCAATGTTTGGTTACAAATATTTGGGCCAAAATAAAATAAACTTATTTTCTAACTAAATATCCCAAAATTCTTTAGCCCAATAAAAATTAGCCTAAATAAGCCCGAAACCCGGAGCCCAATACACCCAAAGTTGTTTCAGTTTTTGTGAGTGCCAGAAGATTCTGGAACAGGCTAGAAAAGCACCAGAAGGTTGGTCTCACGCGAGAGACCCTTGCGCCCAACCTCCACAACACCCGGGGTCTTCTTCTCCGTATGACTAACTCTGCAAAAGAACGCACGAGAAGAAAAAAATTAACAGAATACAACAAGTGACAACTAGTAAATGTATTTTTATTTTTTTTTTTTTATTTTCCTCTGTAAAATCCGGCTATAAAAAGCCAAGAAATTGTACCCGCAAGAAAAACATAGACACGCACACAGAATATACCCTACACATACACATATACTGAAATACGAAAGAGCAGAAGGTGATTTGAAATCTTTTCCATCCTCAATATTTTTTGTGGATATATCTGTTTTTTTACAATAGAAAAAGAGAATAAAACAAGAAGATTACCTTTGCCTAGTGCATCAATGCAATTTCTCGGCCACTCCGTCGAAATCGGAGAAAGGCATGCGAATTTGCTAATAAAAATGGTCCTCATGTGTTGATTTTGATGAGAATAAAGGCCGATTTTTCTTTGTCCACCAATTTTAATGGTGAATAGAAGTTGAAATGGCTTTAATCAAGTTGCGGCTGAGTTGAAACCCTAACAAATAGGGTTTTCAATTCACATTTTGATTAAATGGCAGATGGCCATTCCTTTTGGCCTTTAATTTTAGGCATACAGCTAAACGACGTCGCAAAAGGGGGGGAACAAGGTCCGCCTGTTAACCCGCCTGGAGCTCCGAATTAGTGCCTTTGCGCCTAAGATGGTTTATTTGCATGGCAGGTCCCTCTTCCTTGTACTGCGGCGCAATTTGCTCCCATCTGCATTTAATTTAATTTATTTTCTTTTAAGTTGTCCCTTAAATTTGAAATACTTTTATATTTTAGTCCATATTTCAACACAATGTTTTAAGATTAGGGATTATTTCAATATTGATCCCTGTAAATTCATGTGTGTCATATATGGGTCCTTATTTCAGTTGATTTGCAAGATTTGTGTTATAATTTTCAATTAGATTATTTATTTGCCTGTACATGCCGAATTAATTTGCTAATATGTTTATTCTTTTTCTTTTTGGTCATTTATAATTTGTAATGTATATGTCAATTGTGTTATCTGTATTTTTGTTATTTATTTGTTGTAATTTGGGGATGGTTGTACATTATTTTATGTAATGTTTTATGTGTTATTATATATGTATATACTTCACAAAAATTAGTTTATTAACACTAAGTTATTATGCATATATTTAACTATTTTTTTTGTCTATGTGATATATATGTATTTGTTTTTTTAAAAAAATAAAATCATGTGTTATACGCATTAATTAAATTTTAACCATACATACACAAAATTTATTATTATATATAATTTAAATACATCATTAGATATTAATATTTTTATACCTATAATTTTTTAGACTTCTTCATATATTTTTTCTTATTCAAAATGAAAATTTAATGTATTTTGAATTATTAAAAGTATTATTAAACATATATTTTGTATTTATATTTAATTTACATTTATTATTAAAGCTTTGATATCTTTATATATAGATTTTAATAAACTTGTGATTAATGTTTTTTAAAAGATTAAGTTAACCTTATAATTCCTATTTTAATTAAATAATATTTTGACATATAATTATTTCTAACATTTTTCTACATTTATATGTCATACGTTAATTTATTTTTACTATGATATACATTATTATTTTCACATAACTTTTTGTAAATATTT
This sequence comes from Gossypium longicalyx, assembly GCA_025698465.1. NCBI lineage: Eukaryota > Viridiplantae > Streptophyta > Magnoliopsida > Malvales > Malvaceae > Gossypium > Gossypium longicalyx. The sequence goes on along the minus strand of CM047006.1, from coordinate 28,507,621 downwards.
TTCTATGTATATGTATTTTCTTTTAAAATTGTTTATGTATATAATATTTTTAAGAACTCTTTTTTTTTTATAATATAATTTATTGTATTTCATATTTTCCTCATGTTTTATATATATATATATATATATATATATATATATTACTTATATAATTCATATATTTTCCTCATTTTATGTATCATCTTTTTTACCCAATATTTATTTGTATATAAAGGTTTCACAAATTGACTTTGTACATTATTGTACTTTTATATTATATTATTTGAATTATCTTGTGTATTATCAATTTTCGAATAAATTTGTGTTTTAAATATCTTATGCATAATTTGATTTGAACTTTGAAATTTATAATAACTATTTCAATAAATATATATCCCAAGTTTTATGCAAATGTGTCAACTTATATATGTTATATAATTCTTCATTTTGTTTCATGCATATTTTGTACATCATTTTATTTTGTGTTATAATTATGTATGATATGTTATATTAATTATTCATTATCCATGCTTGAAAGTTTTGTTTTTACAATGATTGTTAAATAAGGTTATTTGTATTTGGAGTATGTTATTTCATGTATTTTTACAATGTATTAAACATTTCATCAATTTTAAAATGAGTAAACATGTTTTTAAGCGGATTTCTAAGTTTTTGTTATTCAAGATTTTGAAATAAGGCAATGTCTAGTGTTTGGGAATTTGGGAAAGTCGTGCTCAATCGTCATCGGGTATGACTTTTCCGAAAACCAAATATTTAGATAACCTCTTTTATAATTTTTCAAAAAGCTGAAAATTGATCACATCTTAAAGGTATAAGGGATCATATCCAATCGGATATGAAACCGTATATCTTTGGAACGAGAGATTTTCGATCACCAATTTGAACTATTTAAATATTTTTATATATTTCGAAAAATCTTTTCTTTAAAATTTTTCAAAGACAGCATCAAATCAATTTGGTACCAGTTTTTGGGCGTAATGAGGGTGCTAACCCTTCCTCATACGTAACCGACTCCCGAACCCTTTTTTACCTAAATCATTTTTTTCTCTTCATTAAATAAAGCATTTTAATAGGTTGTCCAATCATACCTAAATTAAAAGATTGGTGGCGACTCCACACTCGGTTTTAAATGTCGATCCTCATTATTTTTTAAAATAAAAAAAAGAGGTTTCGACAGTAATATTGCACTTTGACCCTGAAAATGAAAATTTTTGATTTAATCTTTTAAAAATTATAAATATATAGGTTATTAAAAAGATAATATTACATTTTACTATCGTAAAAATATACAACTTAATTCTACCAAAAAAAATATTAGCTTCGCTCTTGATATTATGCCTACACCTTGCAAGCTAGAAGCCTATGAGAATCAAAAGCCTTATTCTTCAACCTCGCAAACCCACAGCACGACGAGCATATATTGTAAGGACCATATCTCTAACAAAGGCAACTTTTTATACACTATATTTAACCGTTGTCCTAACAAGATAACCCATATCTAGGAAGAAGTGATGCGAATAGATTGACTAAGCTCAAAAAAAAAAAAAAAACCAACATGTAGCACCATGGATAAATTTAAAAGGGGTAGGAAAGGACGTTGTCCCTTACTCAAATGGAAAAAAATATCTTTTAACCCTTTAATAAATGATTGAATTAATTTAAAAATGATGAAATCATAAGTTAATGTTAAATAAAATTACACTTTAATCTCCCAAAAAATTACACATTAATTTTAAACACCTTTTATAAGATGTCATCGAATGAACCGTCACCGACCAGAATGATTCTTATTTGGTATTAACAAATAGTAATAACAAAATTAGATAACGTAAGTGTGAAATTAAAATTAGTTATCGAATAAAAGTTTAGTGATGAGTAAAAGTATATAATTAATTTTTTGTGACATAATAAAATTGGATCCTGGGCCTTGACTGAGATTTTGCTAATTTGGGCTAATTATATAACCCACTAATGTCCTGGGCTAGTAAAAACGGCCCAGCTTAATGTGGTTCAGTACATTAATTATTTTCTTGGGTTTGGATTTTTTTTTCTTTGTTCTTCGTTAGAACTGAATGTATTATTCATATTGATTGAAGGAGAAAAATTCAGTTTATTTTGAATCGTTTTGGAATCTATCGAAACATTACACTATGACTGCCGGTATAACTTTTTCCGGTAACAATGCTAAAACGCACCCGAGGTGGGTTACGCTCCCTATGGCTCAATTCAAGTCGCTGTAAGTATCGGTTTTATCGTTAACTCGGCCGGGTCGCTGCTTTCTAAGCTACTATTTTTCGATTGCTTTGGTAATTGGGTTGGCCTACAAATTACTATTTGGGCCTTTCTTTGGATTCGCTAAGTTGATGTTGGATCATGTGAATTTGTATCGTGTTAATTTGGATTGTAAAATTTATAAATCATTTCAGTTTGGGTTAATTTGTATTGCGTTGTTTTGGGTTCAAGTCATTTAATTTTTTGAGGTTAGGATTTTTCAATAAATATTATTATGACTTCAAATCTTTTCGAGTTGGATTACTTTAAATTCAAATCATTTCAAATTTATCGTGTTTAATTCAGATCAATATGAATTTAGAATTAATTCAAATTTGAAACAATAAAAATTAAATATTTAATATTTTAAAATCAAATTAAATTAGATTTGAGATTGAATTTACTTTTAACAAATTCAGACTAAAACATTAAAAATATGAATTGAATCGTGATGTTAAAGTAATAAAGATCATGATTATACCACATTTCGTAATGCATACCCCAAATAAAAATGGAATTTAAATGATGATCTTATAATGAATGATAAGAGCAACATGCAAATACAATGAAGATATAATATATATATATATATATATATATATATATATATATAAAGCAATAATTTTTAAGGTCTTCATCAATGGTGTTATCGTTACTAACGCTCCTATATATTAAGAGCAAAAGAAACATCATAATTGCTCCATGGCCCTCACCAAATGAGTTTAAGAATTACATGGTTCTTATGATTCTCATGCTAAAAAATGATGATCCTTTCTCTTCTATGGAATATTCATTCCACTAGTCACTATATATTAGAAACTTTTTACTATAATTTTGAAGAAATTAAACTATAAAGATTAAAAGTTTCTACTATATTTTTACTGTCGATTTTGGTCATCACCAAAAATCAGGTCGGCGAAATAGCAAAAAGTAAAGAAAAATTCCATGATTCCTTTTGATCATGAATCCATGTTAAAAGGAAGAGATATTTGTTAGGGTTGGATTTACAAACTTGGAATGGACTTGAAAACGAATTGTCTAACTCAAACTAAAGGTTTATCATGGTCGATGAAGGTAGTCAACAAATCAACACTCTTATAAAGGACCTTATCAACCCTGTTCATAAATCATGGCAAATTGAACGATTGAACACAATTCTGAGGCAGGAAATTTATAATGATTTCATAAGTAAATCCATTTCGTAGGACAAACTGGTATGAAAATTTGACACCGATAGTGTCTTCTTTGAAAAATCATCTTATAACATCTTGGCACAATAGGTGAAGCCAACTAATGATATCAAATAGAAGATTCTCTTGAAACTCAATCTTCCTTTTAAACTCAATATAATCACTAGGGAGGAAGGACCGGTGAATAGCGGTTCACCCTTGGAGGTTGAAGGGTTGTTGTGATAAAGTGGTGGAAGAGGTTGAGAGGATGGGAAGAGAGTTGTTCATCCCCTGTTAAGGTGAAAGTAGAGGCGACTTTAAAGGGGACAGGCAGGAGACTTAGTGTTGAGAAATCTGCTCATATTATAACTAGTAAATATGTAACTGTTTTCTATTTATTTGAACAATAAATAAAGTTAATTTTGCATTTCACTATTATGTCTTTTATATTTTGTATGCTTAGCAAAATTGTGACAAGCAAATATTAGCTCTTTGATTGTCTAAAGTTTAAACTGAAGATAAGTGGCATTGTAAAGAACATTTACATTGCGAGAAAGATGACTTACTTCAGTAGATAATCTAAATGTGTTTGTCATCCCGTAAAAGAATCAAAGTGAGCATTTGATTCAAATACTAAGAAGGATTATTATGTTGTCTACAATTCCAATTGTGGAGATGGCTAGTCTTGGTTATCGGAGCAGTTGACTCCACGAGTAAAGACATAGATGTATTCATTGGTAGAATGATACATTGGACTAACCCAATATGAATTAATTCTGAATCCGTTTGTAAATTTATTCACTTATGACGTTCATTGTGTGATTTACCTAAATCTTAAGTTAGTCACTGACCATGCATATGCAACTTATGTGCTTTGATATAAGTGGAGGCTTATGCTTTAAAGATGATCGAGCCCATAACTGGTATATTGGATACCTTGTGTATGGCATGGCTTTATTAGCAATAGTGGAATTCATAGCTCAATTAAAGAGTTAATGATATCCTCTTATTAGCATAGTGTGAATTGATAAATATGGAACATGGTCACGGGTTGCTTGTTCCCGAATGAGCAATTAATCACAACCATTTGTTGACAGTGATCCTATTAATCATTAAGAAGACACAATGGTGACAATGAGATAAAATAAGATTGTATTGGCTGAGCGGATTTAACTCAAAGGAATCAAAGATATCATACGAGGGTAACACACACATGACGAGGTCATTGGATAAAACAGTTGGATGAATTGTTTTCGTAAAGAGTATACAATAAGGAGTTTTCAGTCATAATACTTCTTGTGAACTGACTCTTTAATTAAGTAATTGCGAATTATAGGAATGATACTTCTAGATATAATTGCAATCACTAGAGCCTAATTGTATGTGTCTGGTTGGTCCCTCCACTAGCTCAACAAAAGCTTGATCGGACTACATTTGAATCAGAAGAAAATTCTACGACTTTGGGAATAATTTAATTGAGTCTATTTATTCGATGTGGAATTAAATTAGGTGGTCGTAAGAACTGTTCAACTAGAGAATTTGATTAAAAAAATTTCTTGAAAAATTAATTTGGAAAATCTAAGTGATTTTTGGAAAAATTAATTTTGATCAAGTAAAATTAAATTAATCAAATCAATTAAAATTAATATGATATTTTTGGAGGTTAATTTTCAAGTCAGACAATTGGTCCAATAGGTAATTGAACTTGAAAATTTGACCTAATATTGTAAATTGGGTCTTGGAGCCCAAAACCGAGACCAAGACCCACAAACTAGTCAAATCGGTGGCTAGACCCGACCGGTCGGGTCATTGTTGACTCAGACCGAATTGGTAGCAGTCGAATCGACTCGGGGTGTCGTAAGGGTGTCGCACTTGCATCACAGGACATGACGATGCTGGTGGCTATAACAACGGCGGCCTGGTGGCCGACGACAATTAATCGTCGGTGGTTGAGTAATGGAAGAGTTACAGTCCTATTAGAATTCCACTAGAGAATTTGATTTCAAATTAATTATTCCAAAAATAATATTATTTTAATAGTTTAAAATTAAAAGTAAATTTAATACTTATCTAAATATTATTTTATTAATTTAATATTAAAGTGATTATCTTAATATTAAATTTAATTTAATGTCTATCTTGTAGATAACATTCTATTATTTTAATAAGATTTAATATTAAATTAAGATAAATATTAGATTAAATTTAATATTAAAGTGATTAAGTTTAATCATAGTTAAACTCTCTAAACTCTCCCTATATAAAGAGAGCCTTGGGTCATTATTTACACACACTTGAATTCAAGAGAAAGTTGTAAAAAAAAAAATTCTCTAAAGAGATTATTCCAGAAAATTTCTAAAGATATTTTTCTGATTTACAACTTGACTCAAAAATTTAGAGAAATTGCAAAATTACACCACCGATTATTTTTGTGAAAAATTTTCTGATTCGAAGCAAACCCACACTCTACAGACGTGAGCTTGAGGATAGCGAAGAAAACTGCTCGGTCGAAGCGCTCATCCTAAATGAATCGAAAAGTTACAATTTTGATTGAGTGTTTATTACTTTAGATATCACAACCAAGATCTTGTTTAGGAAAAAAAATTAAAACTCTGGCTTTTCCCTAAATTTATTTTTCGCTGTGTTTTCTAAATCAATTTTTTCCAACAATTGGTGTCATGAGCCAAATTGTGTTCTATCTATAAATATAAACAGATAATCAAAATAAATTTATCTTCTTCTTGAATGATTTGATTACAAAGAAAGTGACATTCTTTAGATCTTATACATGTTTTGAGTTATATATAGGAATAGATGCAATATTATATATTTCTTATATAACTATTTTTTGTCGAGGTTGTGGTTATTAGAAAATAGACTGTGGACTGTCATCTCTACGTAGGGCTATATTTTTTTAAAAATTTATAGAATTCTTGTGAGCCGGAAATGAACATAAGACTTAAATGTAATTTTTTCAGAAGGAGTCAATGACGAGAAAAATATCTGATGGCAGTTGAAGACCCAAGGAATGTCTTGTGGTGAAAATTTATGTAATTTTATTTTTCCATTTATTTTCTTGAAATACAACCATGGAAACCTTGGCTGACAATTTTGTTTTAATTACCAATCTCATTATATATTTGTTTTATAATTGTTTATAATATTAATATTATATAATGTTATAATTATGATATATATAATATTAAGAAGTGTTGTTATGAGAAAATACATGTGTTGTATTGTTTTATTCACTTCTTTAGGTTATTCGATAACTATGAGAAGTGTGGTAATGAGAAGGTGCATGTCTAGAATTGGTTCTACCTAGGAAAGGCTTGGTTTTTAAGCGGTCAAATTTGACTCTCATTCCTTTCTTGGGACCCTACTTGGAACATGATTCACATTCAATTCTTTTATTTTTCCCTTAAAAGAAAAAAATGTAGAGAATCAAAATTGTTTATTTTTATGATTGATTGATTCTTGCGAACAAATGTGAATATTATAAAATTGTCATAGCATGCCATGCATATATTGGAAGCATATCATTTAGATTAGGTAAGAATGCCATTATGACTATTGTATGATTATTTTTGAAATTTGGGATTAAAAACCTTACCTGTTTTTAAAATATTGAGTGAGAGAAGGTCCTTGAATAAGACCTACGGCCTTCATTGATGGTCCTTAAGTGATAGCATGGTAAAGTTTCGAGTAGGTTCCTATCCTGGCTGCACCCTAAGGTAAACTTTGTCATGTGGGTTCACTAGATGAGATTTCCTTTTAAGGACAAATAATCATGTATGGTTTTCAGAGAGATTGTAATAGCCCGGTTTAGACCCTAGCCGAAATTATGGTTTCGGGATCACAAATCTGAGTCAAAAAAATATTTTAATATTATTTTCCTGTTATTATATGTGAATTGATATCTTTGAAAATTCTGTATGAAAATTTTACCATTTGTGTGTTTAATTTGTGAAAAGGACTTAATCGCATAAAATGTAAAAGTTACATGCTATATGTTAAGTGTGCCTAATTGATATGGCTTATTAAGTGTGAGGTCCTTATGTGGTTATTTGACCATGGCATGCATTAAATGACTTAGATGGACATTATATAATGGTTTATTAATGTTTTAATGCAAGTGTAAAATGGTAAACTAATTAATAATGTTGATTAACAAAACAAAAGCATGAAAATAACGCCATTATTCTTCATTTAGCCAAAATTGAAGAAGGAAAATAGGGTTTTAAAGTCTTCAAACATTCGGCACTTGCAAGCATCAATTAGGTATGTGTTTTTGATCGGTTTTTGATAATTTTTACGTTTTTGTGATTGTTGCTTAGTAACCTATTAAGCCCATGTCTCAATTTCTAAATTTGATGATGATTTTGAGTTGATCCATTGATGAAATTATGAGTTTTGTGATGTTAATGGATGAAAAATGAAAGATATGTGTTGGGTTAACATGTTTTTTCTTTGAATTTTTGATGAATTTGAGTATTTTGGGCTAAATTGTAAAAATAAGAAATTCAGGGACTAAAATATGAAATAAATGAAATATGTGGACTTATATGAGCTAAGTGAATATTCAGCCTAACATGTATAAAAGGAAATTTTGTGTATTTTGTGATTTTGTGAATTAGGGACTAAAGTGTTAAAATGTGAAAATATGAGGGCTAATTTGTAAAATACCCTAAATGTGCATATATGGATTGATTTGAATGAATGTGTGATTGAATAAGTCAAATTTGAATGTGTTTAGATCAAGAACAAAAAAAAAAAAATTAGACCGGGGAAAGTCGAAAGTTGTCGAGTAGTCCATTTCGTTCGTTTGAATCCGTACAAGGTAAGTTGATATTCAAATAAATGTATTTAAATTGATTTATTCATGCTTAAATGATATTGAAATGTTGTGAATGGTTATAGAAGCTGATTATTTGAAATTGAGAAAGTTTCGATAATGTAACGGCATCTGAAAAGCCTCGTACGAGCCATAAGAATAGTTAGGATACATATGTCATGACATAGGATTTTCGATATGTAATTTCGTATAAGACCATGTCTGGGACGTTAGAATCGACTTATGATTTATGTGTAAGACCATGTCTGGGATATCGACATCGTATTTGATTTCGTGTAAGACCCTGTCTGGGACAGTGGCATCAATATTTGATTACATGTAAGACCATGTTTGGGACGTTGGCATTGTATGAGATTTTCGAGCTATCCGAGTATCCTTATTGATTTTGAACGGTTCAACGGGCATTTCGAGAAAATGGATGACTATGTGAATGTGTATCCGACTCAGGTATGTTTGAATTGAATACTGTAACACCTCTCACCTGTATCCAACGTCGGGACAGGGCTCGAGGCATTACCGGACTTAAACATTCATAAACATACAAAATCGGGTCACCAAAATTTTGCCCAAAATTAAAAATTTTTGGACACATGCATATCGTCCCTTATACAGGCCTTCGAGGCCTATAACATACATTAGGGCGGTCCGGGACAAAACTGAAAACATTCGGTAAACTTTGAGCAACTTAACAATTTTCTAGCTTTAGAGAGTCACACGCCCGTGTGGGTAGGCCGTGTAGACATACACGCCCGTGTGGCTCTGGACATGCCCGTGTCCTCAACCTGTGTAACTCTCTGACTTAATCCTTAACATTCTGTTAAAAACACACGGCCAAGACACATGCCCGTGTGGCCTGCCCATGTAGTCAAAACTTAGGCTAATTTCCTAATTTTTTTGTCATCTTTACAAGCACACACATACATGGTTTCTATGGCATTCCTCAATAGTTCGTTGTTATGCATTTGTTCCTTCTACTCGTGATAAAATAGTCTAGCCACATTATTACACATTCATGTGACATTGTCATCTTATTAATCACTTATACCATTATACTATGCTACTAACTTATAAATTAAACATCCATGTTCAGGGCACTAACAACTTATTACCATATCACACATTTATTCCATGGCCATGACCACCTCGAATGGTCTTAAGGCATTCACCATGTACATATGCCATCTACTTCTTAAAAATAGTGAACAAACATAATCCCATACCCACATCACAAGACATTTACACATATCATGGATAAATAGGCTTCCAAGCCAAATTCATTATAAGCCACATCTCATGGCTACATACAACAAATCATTATAAGCCAATACATTTGGCTAATCACAACAACATCGATCATAGAAAAACTAAGTCCCTATACATGCCACTCACTTGAAAACGTATAACATATACATGTCAATACTCCAAGAGTAAAGGCTCGATAGTGTGATGTTGCCTCCGACAATCTCGAACCCGAGCTGACCTATCAAAACTAAAAGAAATGGAAAGGAGGGATTAAGCTTTACGCTTAGTAAGTCCATATGAAAACAATAAGCATTAATATAACATGTTTCCTTAAGTAAAACAACTATAGTTACACATTTATTCATATTCTGGTCAAGTTGTCTACTCAAGTCATAGTCGATAAATTATTAATAACTCGATCTAAAGAACTCAAAATTAAGATATGTTAATTTTACCTGAAACTAGACTCATATATCCTCTTACCATAAAATTTCCAGAATTTTTGGTCCAGCCAATAAGTACAGTTTGTTATTCAAATTGTTCTCTGTTTTGCTGTTTGACAACTTTGACCTTTTTTTACTAAAATTTATTTATCTCATAGTACGAGACTCAGATAATGTTACCGTCTCTTTATCATGAAAGAAGACTCATTAAAGATTTCATTAATATGAATTTTAACTCATAATTATTTTTTTACAATTTTTAGTGATTTTCCAAAGTTGAGACAGGGGAGTCTGGAATCACTCCGACTCTATCTCACAAGAATTCATATATCTCATACTAAAAAATTCTTTTGCTTACACCGTTTCCTTTACGTGAAACTAGACTCATCAAGCTTTAATTTAGAATTTAGTGTAGTCTCTAACTCAATTTTCACTATTTTTGGTAGATTTTCAAAATCAGACCAATGCTACTGTACCAAAACTGTCTTAGTGCAACAAGATAATAACCATCACAAATTTGTCATAGAAATTATTCTCATAAATATCATTCATTCATTTGTATTATCGTCACAAGTCCATTTCATTTCACATGTCAAACACGTGCTCATGGGTTTTGAGTACTTACCTGTGCTATCATTTAGCACTGCACTCGTCCAAACATGACAACTCATATGCATCATAATAATATCATATAACATACATGATGTATCATGGCAAGAACCTTTTTTTCATTTTTCATATTAATCTCGTTGAATTTCTCGGAATCTCGATGGATATCCCATTCTTCGTCAATTCATACATGTGATCATTTCATGTGCGCACTCCCGCGAACCTCACATCTTACGGCGGGATTACCAGTCCAGGGTAAATCCCCCGTAATATAAACTCATGAAGTGATGTTGGGATTACTAGTCCAGGCTAAATCCCTTGTAACGACAAGCACTCTCAATGAGCTCGGATCTGAATTACCAGTCCAGGCTAAATTCAGACCCTGATCGGATTACCCGACCGGGCTAAATCCATAATGCACACATATTCTTCGAGAGGCTCGATCACTCAAGGAACACCAGTCCAGGCTAGATCCTTTTTATACTTGAGATCTTCGAATTACCAGTCCAGGCTAAATCCTTTTCTACAACACATGCAGGATCTCAAGTCTCATGTAAATCATGGTTTATCTATCGAATTTCCCTTTTTATTCAACCGAGATTTTCTCTTTCCATCAAGTATATCATTATACATAGCTGCTCATGCAATGTACATCCAATTCAACACATTTCCATGTTTATCCATGTTTATTTAGACATTAGTCCATAAAATAAACATGGTATTGCATATAATTATAATTTGACATTTGTTACCATATATAATCTTCATATCAACTAAATAAATATCCATCACACAATGTCAACACATCATTTTAAGTTCAAGTATGAACAATAATAATATTATTGCATTATCATTGACATATGAACTTACCTCGGTTTCTAGTATGATTATTTATTTCGAGTTTGTGCTTAACCTTGTTCAACCTCATTCTAAGCCCGAATCTTGTTTTCCTTGATCTATAATATCACATTTAGCCTAAAAATTAGTCACATTATTCATAGGGGTCCAAAAATCATATTTTTACAAATTTTCATTTTGACCCCTAAACTTTTGCATATTTGCACTTTTGCCCCAATACTCGAAAATTAAACTTCATCCTATTTTATAATGTTTTATGACATTCTCATCATTTTTCATAACTATGACAGCCCCCAATTTCCATTAAATCACCCATTTATGACCAATTTCACAACTTTTACAAAACGGTCCTTTCAAACGTTTTCATCGAAAACCGCTTAGTAAAAGTCGTTTATTAAACACCCAACACTCATTTTATACCATTAGACATCAAAATACAAGCATGTAATTCATGGGTAAATTTTTAAACACAAACCCTAGCTCAAAATAATGGTAGAAATAACTAGAACGTGTTACCGGGATTTCAAAAATGTAAAGAACATTAAAGACGGAGCTCGAAATCACTTACTATTGAGCTTGAAAGCTTGGCCAAACCCTAACCATGACTGCTCTTGGTAAATTATGCTGAACCAAGAAGAAAGGGACACATTTGGGTTTTAAAATTTGTCTTTTAATGCATTTTACCCTTAAATGACCAAAATATCCTTTTTGCCTTTCTTTGAAATTTTATCCATCCAAGGCCATTTTTGTCCAAAAATTTATATAATGGTCTAATTACCATTTAAGGACCTCACATTTAAAATTTCATAACAATTAGTCATCTCTAACATGTAGAACTCAACTTTTGTACTTTTTACAATTTAGTCCTTTTGACCACATTGAGTGCCCAAACGTCGAAATTTTCGAACGAAATTTTCACGAAATCATTCTGTGAAGTCTTAGACCATAAAAATATAATAAAAATAAATTTTCTTACGTTGTATTTGTGGTCCCGAAACCACTGTTTCGACTAGGCCCTGATTCGGGATGTTACATATACCATGTTTGAGAATAAAAGGTAAGTATTTGAACATATGTGGGCATAAGACATATGTATGAGTTATATGAGATTTATAGATATGTGGTTATGCTTTTCCGTGATCTATATGATTGAATTGAATTTAAATTATGTTATATGATAAGTTTATTTGTATATGGCTTACTAAGCTTTTAAAGCTTACTTTGTGTGTGTTTTCAACTGTTTTATAGATATCAAAGCTATTAGGAGCTCAGGGATCGTTGAGAATCATCACCACGCTATCGAACTCTATTTTGGTACCTCTTGAAAATGTGAATATTGAAGTATGGCATGTATAGGCTAGAAGTATTTGAATATGTTTTGTATTGTGTATATCTAGCCATGTGATATGGCTTGGATTTGGTTGTGTATAAGAATGAATTATGGCTATAAAGTATGGGATGCATTATGGTCAATATGATATGTTCATGAATGGCCAAGTGAATTGGTCAATTTGGTAATGGCTAAGTGAATTGGTCAATTTGGTAATGGCCAAGTGAATTGGTCAATTTGGTAAGTTTTGGTTTGTGCTATTTGAGGAATTGGTAAGTTTATTGCATGAGATTGAATGAAATGAATTAAGGTTATGAAACTCATATTTGGTATGACTTTGGTTTAGGATTTGATATGTTTTGGTTTGTATATTGAGGATGAAATTTGTTGATAATGATATGGCATGAATGGTTTATATTTTGGTTGTGAATTGGTTGGAAATTTGGTGTAAAATGTTTTGGTTTTGAAGCTTGTAGGGAAAACCCTTAATGGGTGGCATATTGGCCTTGTAAATGGCCTATTTTTGCCCACACGGGCAGGAACATGGACGTGTGTCTCATCCGTGTTGCTCGAGGGTCATTTCGAAATGAACCAGGGCAGACCACACGGTCGCACACACGGGCGTGTGCCAAGTCATGTGGCCAAGTTAGTTTCGAGCATGGGATAAACACACGGGCCTGTGACTGGCCGTGTGACTCAAGTCAGTAGCTTCCCTAATTTTCACACGGCCTGGCACACGGGCGTGTCTTGTAGTCATGTGGGTAAGTCAGTATGTATGCCCTGTTTTGCCACAGCTAGACACCCGAGCGTGTCTAATGCTGTATGAGGCACACAGCCTGTTCACACGGGCGTGTGACCTTTATAACTTTGAAAAATGTTTAAGTTTTGCAAAAAAAAAAATAGTCGTTCGGTTTAGTCCTAACCCTTTTCTAAAGCTTGTTTAAGGTCTCGTTGATTTATGTAAGGGACTCTGTATTGATGTATGACCTATGATGCTATGATGATTGTGAAATGAATGCTAAATGTTTCGATATGTCCGGTAATGCCTCTTAACCCTAGTTCAGTGACAGATACGGGTTAGGGGTGTTACAGAGATTGTCCCAAGATGATTCATAAATGAAAGCATTTTCATGATGAGTGTTGAGTCAATGGTTACACAATCAAGATAATCTTTTATTAAATAGTTTCCCAAGAAACGATATTCAAGCTAAAGATGATTGCCAAACATTAAACGGTCATTAGTTCGTGTGGAGTCTTGAGAATTAAGATTAATGAACTGATTAGATGTAATTCATGTTCTTACTAGTTAATCATGAAACCCCAAGGTGACATGGTTGATGGGTGTGAGAATAATCGTAGCAATAGAATTTTTTTTAATGTTTTAATACAATACGCATACATCATACTGCATTCTTGATATGTTACTGAAATGAAAAATATTTGCTTAATATAAAGATAGTAATTAGTGAAATCTTTATTTTTTCAGTTCAAATATGTCTCATACTCCTTTTATTAACATTCTTACTGAGAATAAATTAAATAGGGATAACTTTCGAGAATGGAAACAAAACTTGCTGATAGTTCTCAATTGTGAGAAACACAAATCGTTCTTGACGAGACATGCCCTCCTGAAGCTCAGCCCAAAGCGAGAAACTGCTGGAGAGATTTTGACTCGATTGCTCAATGTTATATAATACCAAAGAGATCATTACAAATTTGGAGGATGTGATTGGAGGCCAAGTCACATTGGCTTGATAATCCCCTATTATAAATTTGATGAATTCTCAATAAAAAACCAATACTCCAGTCAAAGAGCATATGCTTAAGCTTATGGGATTCTTTGCGAAAGCAAAGGATAATGTGGTTGAACTAGACCTGAACACTCAAATTGAAATAGTGTTCAAATCCTTAACCAAGAGGTTTGTTGGTTTTAAGGCCGCTTACAACTTAGGGAACAAGGCACTTACCTTGAGTCACCTCATGAAGGAATTATAATCCTATGAGTAGGTGCTAAATGGTGGTAAGCCGATTTAGGAGAAACCTAAGGCAAACTTAGTTGTCGGCCCCTCATCCTCTAAGGGGAAACAGAAAGCTAAGGAAAAGAAGAAGTCGACTAAGTCTTCGGTTCTACCTCGTATGGATAGGAAGAAGGCTAAGAAGTCAAAAGATTCTAAAAATATCAAATGTTTCTTCTGCAACAAAAAAGGACATTTCAAATCAAACTGGAAGGAGTATTTGAATTACCTAGTCGAAAAGAGCAAAAGTATGTGTGTGTTTCTTTACAGGGGTTCAGCAAAATGAGAAGTCTGCGTGACAGGAGCCTCTCGTTGCGGACCAGAGATGGAAGCTATGTTTCAACCGAAGTAGTGAAAGAAGTTATTTTACACTTTCATAATTTTAGGAAGATTGTTTTAAAGAATGTGTTTTATGTACCTCATTTTAAGAGGATTTTAATTTCTGTAGCATGTTTATTTTATGACAGTTATACCGTGACATTCAATAAAGGGATTGTTATTTACAGAAATCGTTCTTTAATCTAAAATTAAAGGATGGAAAACAATCTCTACTTTATCAAACCAAATAACTACTCGATGCTTTAAACTGAAATAGTGAATAAAAAGCTTAAAACTTCACTAATGAAGGGTACCTATGGTATTTAAGATTTGGTCATATTAACCAAGAAAGAATCACTAGTGTAACACCCATAACTCGTATCCATTGCTGAAATAGGGTTACAGAGCATTACGACATAAATCGTAACATTAAACGTTCAATACCAAAATTTCCTAAATTATAGTAATTTAATTCAAACGCATGCTTATTGTCCCCTATTCGAGCCCTCAAGGCCTAAGAAACACATTAGAAATGATTCGGGACCAAATCGAAAACATTTGGAAACTTTAAAAAAAAAATTTCACACTGCAAGGGTCACACGGTTGAGACACACGCCCATGTCTCAGGCTATGTAGACATTCGAAGTAGGGACATACGGGCGTGTCCCAACCCATGTCCATGCCCGTGTAACTCTCTGACTTGGGTCCCACGGCCAAGCCATACGCTCGTGTGCTAGGTCGTGTAACTCTCAAAATGGCCTCACATGCCCGTGTACCAGGCTGTGTGCTAGGTTGTGTAACTGCCAGACTTGAAAGCCTTAAAAACCTACTGGGGGCACATGGCCATGTCGCATGGTCATATGTCACACATGCTTGTGTCTCAGACCGTGTAAACATGAAATTAGCCAATTTTAAGCCATTTCCATCTCCAACTTCAAAATATACCTAAAAGCATTTTGTTTCCACGTTATAGACCTCAAATCAAACCAATTCATTCATGAAATAATCAATTTAATGTACCAAATAAATTCATCCCATGCCCACAAGGCACCTCAATTTCAATCAACCAACAATCCATCTAAACATGTCAAAGACCAATCAAGATTAAGCATCATAACTTATTATAAACTAAGCTAATTCACATAACATACTTGAAGTATTCAAGCATTATCATATGGCACCAAAAGATTTATACATTTTCTACTTATATATATATATATTCCAAAAGGTTTGCCTAATTATCCACACAAGTTCAACTATCTTTCACTAGCATCAAGGATAACATATTAACTTTAAATAATTACATCTATACAAAATATCCAAGTACAAAATACCCTTCCTAATACATGCCACTTAAACCAACTAGCAAGAACCAAAATGACTACTGAGATGTTGATGATAGTGTGTGAGCTTCTGAGTCGATCCAATCAAAGCAATGATTCCAAAGGTCCTACAAGAATAAATCATACTAGTAAACACTAAAAAAGCTTAGTAACTTCGGTATTGGCTTTATTTATTAATTAATCGAAAAAAGATCAAATTGATGTAAATTTTTAATACACCGATACAAGCCTGCTAGGTACAGAGCCCGAATAACACCGACACAAAGCCTGCTAGGCATATAGCCCGAATATCACCGGCACAAAGCCTACTAGGCACATAGCCCAAATATCACCGGTACAAAGCCTACTAGGCACATAGCCCGAATATCATCGCATTTCTATTTCTTTAAACATAACTAAATAAAATTCATGATTTAACCAATAATGAAATAGTATGAAATATTCAATACAATTAATAGTAACCATATAACGAACTTACTTGGATAGTATAATATCTCCCAACTCTGATGAAATTTGTTTCAATATTAGACAAAGATGTTTTCCAATCGAGCTAATTCTGATAATGTTGAATGCGATACTCAAGTATGGGAGTAAAGATGTTGCTAAGGATGAGTAGAAACTCATAAAGATATGAATAAATTTTTTGTAATGTATGTTAATGATGAATGTTATGTTATGTGTATATATATGAGGGTCAAATTTAGAGGCTTTATGATCTCCACCCCTCACCCTCAAAGTTTTATACAATGAAATTTTTAATATTTATGTTGAATAAGTCTACAAAAGAGAAGCTAAAGAATTCAGCGATTGAATTAGTAATAACGTGGTCAAAGTTGGAAATTGGTTAGCAAATAAAAAGAGTTCTAGAAGAGATATTATATTTTTCTAAAGATCATTCGGGATACGCAATGTTGCTGTTGAAAAAGAGGTTAATCTAGGGTAATCAACTTATTCAGGTATGATATCTAAAGAATGTATTAATCGAAATTTCTTCTTAATTGATTTCTTTTGTGAATGGGATAATGTGGGATTATTGATGACTATAGTAGTCAGTGGAATAATGTTTGAATTGCAAAGATATTTGAATGCAGCAGTTATAGCCGAGTATCTTATGACAGTCTCTTCGGGGTATTCTGTATGTTCTTTTATCTTCAGAAATATATACAATTGTTCATCTTTAGATGTGATTCTTATTATAAGAGAATGCTAGTTAATCATAATGTTAGACGGATATATTGTTAGGCTGGTTGATTTATGATCGGCATTACTCTATCTTTCTTTGGCATTCTATTCCATTATGTTTGGTAGAAAATTCGACGATAAAACTCATATGATGCTATTATTTTGTTTCTATTGGTTGTTACTCTACTTTATATATATGCAAATTATGTTGTCTCTGTCACAACTGATTCCAGTACGTATTAGTGATATTCTTCTTCTGCATTTTCTCTAAGGTATCATTAATCTCTTTATCATTCAATATGGGTTGTATTCTCGAAAATTCAATATAGCTTCACATCTTGGATTTTATTATCTTGATTTTCTTATCATTCTTATGGTCTAATTTTATCTATCAAAAATGGTTCATCTATAAAGGATATTCATTGGTTAGAGGTAATTACATTTATTACGGTTATAAATCATGGTTCGATCATGGGAGCTCAGTGATATAGATCTCAGATTATAGAGGTTGTGTTACCACATTGGTTGTTATTGGGACTACCTTCGGTGTTCCCCTTCTATTTAGTAGTGCACTATTAATGTTGAGATATTATTCTATCTATACGATTGAAACGTCGATCTTATTATAGTTGTTGAAACCTTTTTTTATATCAACTTTTATTTTTAAAAAATGGGAATGGCAGTCGCCACCAATCCTTTTTATAAGGTGTGATTGGATCACCTCTTAATTTCATCGCTTTTAATAAAAGATTTGATTTACGAAAACAATGATTTTTTTGGTCTACGAAATTCAAGAAATGGGTTGGGGAGTTGGTTACGCACGATGAAGGATTAGCACCCTCGTTACACCCAAAATTGGTACCTAATTGATTACTTGATGTCTTAATGTTGAAAATTGAAAATTTGGAGAGAATTTAAAATATGATCTCTCTTTATATTAATGTTATTTTTACTTAAAAATCGCTTGAATAAATCGAAATGTATGTTAAAGGTCATCTTATCTCGAGGCAACAAAAGGTCACATCCTGTAAGTTAGGATAAGACTCCTTGAAATCTCAAAAAATAAGCTCGTTTTCTTATTATTTAATTAAATCTCATGTATTTTGATTTTAAGAGGATATTTGGTCATTTAGGTTCATCGAGAAAATCGAAACCCTGTAAGTTAGGGTACGACTTCTCGAATCTCCAAATACGAAACATTGCCTATTTTAAAAAATTCTCTTTTTCTTAAAAAACATATGTGAAATTTAAAACGATGGGTATTTATCTTATTTGGGGATAATACGACAATGGGTAAATATGTCTAAACGTGATTTACGACGTGATTTTAATAATATAAAATGGTAATGTAAAAAAATGGAGCGATGATATGCGAATAAAAATGTCGCGCTAGTAAATAACAATAATATGAATATACTAATAAAAACAATTCACGATAATTAAATAATATATACTACTTTAATACTAATATGAACAATCAAAAAATAAAATAAAATAACTAATAAAATAAATAATAAAAATAATGATAATAATAACAATAATGATAATAATAATAATGACAAAATAAAATAAACAAATAGATGCCCGATAAAAAATTTGAATAAAACCAAAAGTAAAGAAATAATAAATAGGCAAATAAATAAATGAATGAATTAAAATAAATGAGGGACTTAATCTTAACCCAAATTAAATTTAAAGGATAAATTAAGATAAAATAAATAAGTAAAAGACTAAAATGAAAAGCGTGAAAACAAGTGAGGACTAAATAGGCAATTATCTAAATCCTACGGACACGCATCCCTTCTCCAGGAGATCAGCGAACTGATGACTAAATTGAAGCACACGAAAATCATGTTGTATAATTTCTATAAAAAAAAAGGATTAGGAACTAATTGCAAACCACTTGAAAAGCGAAAGGACCTATCGCACAAATATCCCCTCTAGCGAAAACACGCAGATCCTAGGGGAAGGATCAAGTCAGATGCAGGTCGCGTCAAAACGACGCCGTTTTGGCGTCTGAACTTGAATCCCAAAACGACGTCGTTTCACAACTCCTATTTAAGTCAATTTTTGTTAAAAAAATTTCATTTCAGCCTTCATTTTTAAAATAAAAAAAAAGCTAAAACTCTCTTTTTTCTTTCTCTCAAAACCCTCTCCCCTTCCTGCCTAGGGTTCCGGCGAGTCCCACGGCAATCACCGGTCGTCGGCGATGGCTCTACCATTCTCGATGGCCGAAAAAACCCAAAATTCCCCCTTTTAAGCCCCTTTTCAAGAGAAGCCCCGTTTTTGGGTTAAAAACACCAGAATCTGGGCAAAATCGGGCCAAAAATAGAGAAACCCTTTGGTTTCTTCTTCTCTCCAACGACCGAAACAGGTAAAAAGAAAAAAAAAACTCTTTTATTTTTTTCTATTTTTTTCGAAGAATAAATAAAAATAAATTAAGAGAATCGCCCTTTTTTTTTAATTTGATTTTTTTGTATTCGATTTCTCTTTTTTTTAAAAAAAAAACCTCTTACAATCTGCTTATGGTTTTTTTATAGCCATTTTACAATATATTTTTTATTATTTTTCTACTATTCTTGCTGTTGTTGCGTGTTGTTTCTTCTTTGCAGGGGTGGCAGAGGGTGACAGTGGTAGACTTTGGGGCGCGAGCGTGCTGACGTGGCACGATGAACGGCGCAAAAGGGCTAGGGTTTCTGTTTCTTTTCTGAAACAGTTTAGGCTATTGGGTCTAGGGCCTTTAGGGTTTTCATTGTTTTTGGGCCATATGGGCTTGATGTAATTTGGGTTTGATATGGAATTTAGACCATATTTGTTTTTTTATTTTTTTATTTTTATTTTAGTTTAGTTTCTGTTTGGTTGGGCCCAGACAAAATTGGGCTTCTACAATAGCACTATGGTTTTAATCTATCAGATGGTTATGGTTCTAGTATGGTTCAAAGCTTCGATGTTAATAAGTGAAATAGCTTTATTATATTCCCTTTCTAGCTTTCACAAAGGGGTAGGCATTAGCAAAAGTGTAGCCAATGGAAGATCGAGCTCAAACTTGTATATTGGTTCTCATTCTTCAGGTAATCTTGATTTATGTCAATGAGTTAAAATGGGATTTTATGTTTTGTTTGAGTTAATATAGTTTGTAGAAATCTTTGATTGTTATTCTAAGTGAATTATGATAGATTATATGTCTAGGTTGTCTTGACAATAAGAAGAAGGGGTTACTCTGAAATGTTATTATCCGATAGATAAAATTGACTCAGTTGTTTTAATCAGAGCGGGTTATTCATTTGAAAAGTTAATTCAGTTATACGCATTAGAGTTTATATTTAGGTTTAGGAGTAAATTTTGTGCATTAACGGGTAAATTAACGAACAATCAGAATGAGGGATTCATAATATAGAAGACATGATACAGAAATATATCTATCAAATAAGTTCTAATCGAGAAATGTTATTATGGGTTAAAATCGTCTTGATAGTTGAAGCTATCGCGCTTGTGTTAAACAATATTGCTTGACACCTCATCAATCAGAGTTTGATAATTCAGGTTTCTTGATTATACGATCACTGTGAATTTCTCGGTTGATATACTACTAATGATAAAGTGATGACAGGAAAACATCATAGCTGCTTAGTTAAGTTCAAATATAATATCAAGTTATGTTATGAGTTGTGATGCGAGTTCTGAATCGAGGTTAGTATAAATGATTTATCTGTGGATTACCATTAAGAAGATGGCAGAAAGACTCGACTTGATAGCTTTTATCAGGTGAGGAATTTCGAGGACGAAATTTTCGTAAGAGGAGGAGAGTTATAATAGCCCGTTTTTTAATGGTATAAAAAATAGTGGTTTCGGGGCCACCAAATCTGACGAGTAAGTTTTTAAATACTATTATTTAATATTTACAAGCCAAACATGGTTTTAAAAAGGTTTTTGATATAGTAATTTTTGTTATATAAGCAATATATTAAGTTCAAGTGGTAAGACCCTAGTGTAACAACCCGATTTAGACCCTAATCGGAACGGTAGTTTTGAAACCACGAATTCGAGTCAGAAAAATATTTAAAAATTATTTTCTGTGTTTATTTTGTGTGAATTTATATCTGTGAAATTTTCGTGATTTAATTTTATCATTTAGGTGTCCAATTAAATAAAAGGACTTAATCGCTTAAATTGAAAATTTGATAGTTTAAAGTATAAGGGCCAAATAGTTAGTGGCTTTCTAATTTGGTTCATTTATGTTGTAAATAACCCATAAATATATTAGTGGGATGATTTAAGACTTATATTATGTGGTTTTTATATTAAAAAATAAAGGATATAAAAGTAATTTAAATATTAAAACATATATATGTTATAATAACATAAAATAAACTATGTTTTTATCATTCTCTCTTAACCGAATATAAACTAAAACAAAAATAAAGAACAAAAGGCTAGGTTTCAGCCAATTTGAAGCTCAATTAAGGTATGAGTTTAGCCCGATTTTTTATAATTTCTACGTTTTTGATATCGTTGCTTAGTAATCTTCAAGACCCATGCTTTAATTTTTTATTTCGATGAATATTTTGAGTTGTGCCATTGTTAATAGCTTGTGATTTTTGTTGTTTGATGATGAAAAATGGAAGATATGTTTTAGATTAACATGTTTTGTATTGGAATTTTTGATGATTTTGAGTAATTAGGACTTAATTACAAAAATAATAATTTGAGGGACTAAAATGTGAAATAAATTGAATATATGGGTTTTTTTAGAGTGGGTAAAATTTGGCCCAACATAAGTATAGGGAAATTTTGTGCATTTTGTGTTTTGTGAAATAGGGACTAAATTGTAAAAATTGTAAATGTCAGGGGTAAAATGGTAATTTGCCCATTCATGTGTTTCTGGACTAAATTGAATGAAAATATGTTTGAATGAGCTTAATTTGAATATGTTTAGATCAAGAACCAAAGAAGTCAGATTTGGATCGAGGAAAAACGGAAGTTGTCGACTAATTGCCCGATTTTGTTTTGTATCGTCCGAGGTAAGTTTATAAGAAAATAGACATGTTTATTGGTAATTTAATGCTATATTTATATGCTGTTATGAAATGTTAGAGTTTGAATATGCTATGGCCGAACATGAATAAACTTGGCTACTATACTTCCGAGTTCATTTTTGACCGAGTTATGACGTCCGAAAGCCCCGTATGACCCTTAGGAATAGTTAGGATACATATGTCATGACATAGGATCCCAATTTAGGTGTGTGAGTAAGACCATGGCATTGATATGTGTTATATGTGTTTGAGTAAGACCTTGTCTGGGACAGTGGCATCGATATGTGATTACATGTAAGACCACGTCTGAGACGTTGGCATTGTACGATACATGTGTGATTATCTGAGTGTCCTACCCAATTTCAAATGGTTCATCGGGCATCGATATGTGAGAAACGAATATGTGAAATTAGCTAAGTGATTAGGTATGTATTAGTTTGGTATATATTTGTAACAAGATAAGTGAGTGTTATGATATTAGTTACAAGTATTTGTAACATGAATGAAAGTATATGTATGAATATGTTATGTATGTTTAGTCTCATGAATAAGAAATATGATCCTTGTTGATATGATTATTATTTTGGGATATATAGAATGATTTTTCATATTCGGTTATTTAGTTAATGTATGTATGTAAAATCTTATCTTGATTTAAAAGCTTATGTATACAAAGGTATATGTATTAGGTTATATAATGACAAATTTTGGTTATTGAAAATTTAACAATGGTTGAATGATATAACCTTGTGAATATGCGGCCAAGGTAATAGATATATATGTTCAGGTATATTATCATGGAAGTTGGAAGTTGAGCATAATCTTGATATTGATATTGTAATTGTTAGGGTTATAACCAATTGATTATAATATTGATTTGTTTATTTGTTTATGACTTACTAAGCTTAAATAGCTTGTTGTGTATGTATTTGTCTTTGTTTTATAGATATTAGAGTCAAGCTACAAGCTCAAGGACTGTCAGCCAAGTTCATCACACTATCTACTAATTTTGGTACCATATTAGCTAAACTTAAATTATGGCATGTATAGGCTGGATTATATTTTGTGAATGTCGATTGTTGGTTATGTGTATTAGCCATGCGAAAATGGCTAAAACTTTTATCTTTAAAATTTAGCTATGTTAAGTTCGGTTTATGTTTACTTTAGCTTTATGGTTACATGCCATGTTTGTATAATATTTGTATTAGGTACTACATGTGCTAAATAATGGTTGCATGCTATGTCTCAATTCGGTTTCCTATGCTTTAGATTAAATATTCATCGAGTTTGATCCTTGACAATTATTGAATATGTTACATGGATAAATATGGTTGACTATTTGATATGTATTTTCTGTCAAAGGTGGCCTTTGTTTCAGGTAAGTTGTATATATTATATATATGTGTTTCATTTACAGGTTCGACTAAGGTTTTGTATGGATAGAAGCATATGTGAATTTTGTTTGCATATTAACTTATATAGGATGTGTATTTTATTATGCAAATTGGCTTGAAATTAGCAAAAGGTGTGCCTTTATATTCGACTAGTGAAGGGAGAAACATATACATATGCTATGATATGATGTTTATGGTTCGGTAATTAAGGGACAAGTTGCTGGTGAAATGATTGATAATTATATGTGCTAAAAATATGTGGTAGTAAATTCAGTTTGGGTGTGCGATTCACTTATTAAGCAAGTGACTTGGTATCAGTGAGACCGAATGAGGTTATACTTGATAACCGACCAAAGGATTAGTTAATATGCGCATTATGAAGATTTAAACTTGTATTTATATAAGCAAATTAGGTATACAACAATAGGTTAATTGTGGTTAAAAGTCAGGTTGTGGATTTAATAATTTGCGCTTGATTTGGTATTGAGTTATTATATGTGCCCGAAATTGGTTTAAGTCAATACGGTGAAATGTGTTTGGGCTTGTTGAAACATAGTTGCATCCCTTAGGTTTGGTTGCTTATTAAACCATAATTGTGACGTACGATAAAGCCTTACTCAAATATGACTAAGTGCCTTTATATATATATATATATTCGAATCGATGTATTAACTTATATTAATGTATGAAATGTGTAAATTCATGTTAACTGATGTAATCATGCCGCATAAATGAAGTATTGAAACTCATGTTATTTGACATGTAATTTGCACATACGCAAGTCTTTTAAAAATAAAAAAAATAATAGGTCTGATGTTAAATTAATAAAGTTGTTGGTTTGTTATATGTTCTATGTGTATATATATATAAATATAGTTTGTTTTAACATATGTTGAATCATGTTTTAATTATGTTGTGTTATGAATGACATGATTTTAAGTTTGATATTAGATTAAGTTACAAGTAATAAAGTCATTAAAATTTTGAATTGTAAAATGTAATGCATGATTGTATGAACTGTGATATGATCAGTAATGCCTTATAGCTCTACTCCGACGACAGATACAGGTTAGGGGTGTTACACCTAGGGTCAAGTGGTTTTAGAAAATGAGGTATC
This sequence comes from Gossypium longicalyx, assembly GCA_025698465.1. NCBI lineage: Eukaryota > Viridiplantae > Streptophyta > Magnoliopsida > Malvales > Malvaceae > Gossypium > Gossypium longicalyx. The sequence goes on along the minus strand of CM047006.1, from coordinate 28,482,439 downwards.
GAGACCTCATTTCTATAAATTGAACCGTATATATTTATAGTGTCATTAAGGTGGTATTAAAGTTTCGTTATTGTAACATTTCGATAGTTAATTAATTAAAAAGGACTAAATCGTAAAAGATGTAAAATTTGATCACTATTTGATTTGAGTGACTAAATGGTTAATTGAATTCAAGGTGTTAGTGGACAATAATAGACATGAATTTGATGTTTTATTTAATTATTAACTAAGGTTAATTTGGTGATTTGATAATTATAATAAAATAAAATGAAACCAAAATGTTTTATCATCTTAATATCTTCTTCACCGATTTTGAATGGAGAAAATCTCCACAGAAGACCTTGAAGCTTTGAATTACCTTGTGATGATGCATGTAAGTCCATTTTAGCCTCGTTTTCAATAATTTTTATGTTTTTGAGATCATTACAACTAGGTCCAGCTAGCCTGTACCTTCGATTTTGAAATTGTTAAAGATTACGAATGTTTCCATTGATGAATCTATTGATTTTTTATGTTAAATGATGAATTTGAAATATTATTTGGTATTTAAAAGTATTTTGTTAAGTGATTTTTTGATGAACTTTTTGATTAGGGACTAAATTATTAAAATAGTAACAGTACAAGGATTTGCTGTGAAATTGTTGTAATAGTATGCTGTATTGGATGCCATAAGTATTCAGCTAGGCTCAATTTTGGGTAAAAATGGTTAATTTGCATGTTTTAGGCTCAGAGACTAAATTGAATAAAAGTAAAACTTTAGGGGTAATTTTGTAAAAAAGTCAAAAATGACCAAATTGCGTGAAATGCATTGTTTTACTGTCTAAATTAATAAATTGAATGAAATTATTAATTTAGGTCAAGTTCGAATGGAAAAATTGGGGAGAATAAAAAATTACCAAAATGCCCCTAAACTTTGGTAAATCTGCAAGTTAACCAGGTAAGTTCGTATGAACTATAAAAACTTATATGTGAGTTAAACTGAATTTTTAATGTGCTATTCTATTGTACATGAATTAATATATAGATGTTATTATGCAATTTATTATGTCATGAAACGATAGAAATCAACGACGTACGACGACTACTGAGCCCCGTTTGAACCTTAGGAATTCATAGGATACAAATGACATGTCATCAGAGTTTACATGATTTAGGTGCTGGTCTTGAACGTCCTACCAATTGCTGAGGTCTAGCATGTGTTGCAGATACTCTACAGCTCGTGTGAGCAGCATCGTGTAGCTACGTGCCGACCCACAACTCATGTGAGCAGCCCATTTTCACAGCTCATGTGAGCATACTGATTCATAGCTCGTGTGAGCATATATGTATAGGATTTGATGAACTACAGTTATATGATTTAGTACACTTTGTGTAAGCTATCCTGGGTATCTAACGGTATTCTAAACGGTTCAACGGGCATGATCTGGAAAGGAAACAGTAAATATTCAATATGAGCAAATACATGTATATATGAAATACATTGAAATGATGAGATAAATGGAAAGCATGTTATGTTATGAAGGATGTTATATCCAATTGAATCATATTCAAGTATAATGGTTATCCATGTTGAACTCATATGACATATGTTCAAGTATGCTAACATGTGTTGTTTTTTTATGCTTAGGCATGTGTCAACCTATTGGCTGGATTGCACTATGTTTACTTATAAATTATGCATTGAAATGCTAAGTGTCCAAATGGAAATATGCTTGTGTTCATGTAAGAGTGGTAAGGTTTAAATTATGTAATTTCTTATGAAATGGTTTATCATGTGGTTAATTCCAAAAAAGCTATGTTTAAATGCACTAGCTTGTGGCTATGGTTGATGATATACTTATGTCTTGGGTGTTATGCATATGAAACGGGTCTGGAAAGGTAATGGTATAGTAAGTTCATACTCGAAGTGTAAAATGATGAAAAAGGAAATAATGAGTTGAATTGATATTGTTATTTAAGCTAAAGAAAGTAAATGCAATGGAAAGTAATGAAATGCAAATGAAAGTAAGAAAATTTGGAAAAGGTTTAAAGTTTTATAAAATCCTACGATGCTAGGGATGATACATATATATGATGCTGTGGATTTATTCACTTTGTGAGTTGTTGAATATGGTTTCACGAATCTTGTGGTATTGGTATAGGATTATTCTTGATATGTATAAATTTCTAATTAAAATAGATTGATATGACTAAAGTTTATACGAGCTTACTAAGCATTCATTGCTTACGTAGTTGTTTTTCCATTACTTTTCAAATTATCGGAAGCTTGATTGGGTTAGGAGTTCATTGGAGATCTATCACACTATCCAACGATTATATCGGAAGATTTTGATGTCTTGGTTAAGGTTATATGGCATGTATAGGTGAACTTATGGTTAATGATTAATTGAATATTAATTTATGAGTTTGGTATATATATGTCATTTTGGTCAATGATTATGGCATGAAATTTTGCCTTGGATTTGAGGTACTTAAGGTACTATTGATATCTTGTTGGTTGTGGTTAATATGGTCAAACTGATGTATGTTTTGAAATGACCAAAATTGGTATGTGTTAATGTATCTTTAAATGTCCAAAATGGTATGGTTGTTATGTATCAATTATGTTATGTTTTAGCATTAAAACAAGTTAAGTGATAATTGTTTAAATATGCACATGTATAGGTGTATTTGTTTGATGATATAGCCATTTTTTTTTTGCTTGTATTTATGGTATTTTGGGTGATGAAATGGTGTTATGTTGGCATGTATATATTTGGCCTTGTAATGGTTGTCATTTTGGAGTTTTATGGTGATTAAATGATGGAAAATGGTATGGTAGTTAAAAATGTATGCTATGAGTTGTTCTTTGATATGCTTGAATGTTGTTATTTGTTGGTTATAGTTGACATATGTGGCTAATGTTTAGTTGATGGATATTAAATGACCAATTGGATAATTTGAGTATGGATTTGATATGTGAATATGGAGGTAAATGTTGGTATGAAGTTGGTTACAAGTTAGTTGTTTTGTGTCTAAATTATACAACTATAAAGTACATGTTGGTTGTTGTGATTGAAATGCTCTTTGGGCATATTAGTTGTATGAACATATACCATGTTGTTCTAGCCTTGTGACACGGCCGTGTGCCCCCTATAGGTCTTTAAAGGTTGAATTTCGAGAGTTACACGGCCTTGCACACGGGCGTGTGGCTTGGTCGTGTGACCCAAGTCAGAGAGTTACACAGGCACGGACACGAGATGGGAGACGGTTGTGCGTCCTTACTTCAAATGTCCACACGGGCATGTGTCTCAACCGTATGACCCCTACAATTTGAAAATTTTCATCTTTCCTAAAAATTCCATATGTTTCTGATTTAGTCCTGATTCGTTTCTAATGTGTTTTTAAGGCCTCGAGGGCTCGTATAAGGGAAAATATGTATGTTATTGATTGATTTTACTAAGCTTGATGTTGTGAATTACATGTTTTAATTTTTTGATAGTTTTGAAATGTAACTCTGGTAATGCTCCATAACCCTATTCCGACTATGGATACGGGTTAGGGGTGTTACATACAAATTCACAAATTTCTCATTTCATACCCAGCCACCAGAAAATCTGTTTCAAGTCACAATATATCTTCGTGCTACACAGATGAATAAAGTACGTACTACTGTGAGCTTTAGAAAGAATATCATGTTTCAAATTTAGATTGTTCGGAACGCAAATTCTATCGCGATAACACAATGCACCATTATCATCAACACTGTACTCCAAACTTAAATTATTTTGAACCATTTGTCATTTCAACATCAGCTTCGGATCTTCATCTTGCAATTCTCGAATTCGATGTAGAAACAGGGCTTTCGTTCTCAACTTTGTTAATACTGAACCATCTTCATTTAGAACTAAATGAGTGTTCAACGCTAAAGTGCAAACAATGACGACTTTCGACTTAGTGCATCTATAACTAAATTAGCCTTTCCCGGATGATAATCAATGATCTTAATCTTTCCGTAGCTCTAACCACCATCTCTGTCTCAAATTCAATTCTTTTTGAGTCATCAAATACTCGAAACTTTTATGATCTGTGAACACGTGACATTTCTAGCCGTATAAATAATGTTTCCAAATCTTCAAAGCGAATACAATCGCAGCTAGCTCGAGATCATGAGTGAGATAATTCTTTTCATGCAACTTTAACTGACAAGAAATATAAGCTACTACTTTCCCCTGCTTGCATAAGTACACAACCCAAATCGTTGAGAGACGCGTCACTATAAACAATATACGTGTAATATCCCGAATTAGGGCCTAATCGGAATACTGGTTTTGTGACCACAAATTTGAGATAGAAATAATTATTTTATAATTATTTTGAGGTTTATGATATGATTGCATGATTGTGTGAAAATTTCGTGACGAAATTCTATGCATAAAGTGCTTAAGTTGAAATTAGGGACTAAATCGAATAATTTGTAAAACTTGCATTCTAGAAGTTTTTAGTATGAAATTACTTTGGAATATTAATGAGGAGGTCTTAAATATAAATTTGACCAATTTCTAAAATTTTGGACAAAAATGGGCTTGCACATGAAAATTTTCAAAGAAAGGTATTAAGGGTATTTTGGTCATTTGGTAATTAAAAGATTAAAAAAAGGAAAAAGATGGCAAAATATGTCAATCTTCTTCATTAGGACAAAAATTAAAGGATTCTCCATAGCTAGGGTTTTTTTCAAGCTTCCAATCTCCATAGTAAGTGATTCCAAGCCCCGTTTTTAATGTTCTTTACGTTTTTGGAGTCCCGGTAACTTGATTTAGCTTATGCTAGCAATAATTTAACCTAGGGTTCATATTTGGAAAAATACCCATAGGTGAAATTTGTGTATTTTGGTGTTTTATGATAGAATATGAGGTTTTAAATTATGCTAGACAACTTGTGCTACTCGGTTTTAAGTGAAAACGAGTAAAACGGCTTAATCGGTAAAAATACCTAATATTCATAAGTACATGTTAGAGTGTGAATTTGATGTTACTATAGAAGGGAAAAGTGATCAGCATGTCATAAAACATAATAAAATAGGATGAGGTTTAATTTACGAGCCTTAGGGAAAAAGTGTAAATATGTGAAAGTTTAGGGGTAAAATGGTAATTTTGCCAAAGTTCGTACTAAGGGCTGTTTTGATGAATGTATGTATTAAATAAATTATTTTGGTATCATAGATCAAGAGAAACAAGATTCAAGTCGTGATCGAGGGAAAAACAAAGTTTACGAGGAATAGGCTCGATTGCTAATATTTTGTATCGAGGTAAGTTCATGTGTAAATAAGGTAACATAATTTTTATTTTAAGTGATTTAATGTTATTTATATGATATGATACTTATTATCATGAAATATTATGTTTTGTGAATTATTATTTTGTAATATGCAAATTATGTGAACAACTTGATAAGAATGAGATGCTAGCAAGTATCGGTTTCTACATTTCGAAGAAGGCTATCAAAATATGTAATTGAGAAGAATCCCGTTTGAACCTTGGGAATAGATTAGGGTACAAGTGACATGTTACTAGGATGGTTGAGTTCCGAACTCGTTGAGTTGAGTCCGAGTTCATGAGATGTAACTAGGCATCCGAGCTCGTTGAGTTGAGTCCGAATTCACTTATGGATGCGAACGCCTGAGCTCGTTGAGTTGAGTCCGAGTTCGTTTATGGGCGGGTTACATGGTAGCTTGGCTACATAGATTTCAAAAGCTATTGAGCTTGTTTAGCTATGAGTATAGCACTTACGTGCACACTATCCGCGTATCTGAAATTATATTCCGATGTGTTCAACGGAAGAATCCTAAGAGAATAGGGAGAGTACTTAAAATGAAAGTGATTCACAATGAATGTGTTGAAGAAGTGAAAATGGATAGGTATGAGTTTAATCCTTGGTTGAGAATTTGGTAAGACAAAATTGTGGTAAGATAGTAAGTATTCTTATGACATTGGTGACTTAATGATGTTTATGTTGGATTGCATGATCATGTTACTTGTTATTTGCATGTGAACTTACTAAGCATTTATGCTTACTCCCTCATTTTTATTCATTGTATTTTTGACAAGCCGGCTTGAGAATCGGGATAGGTCGAAGGCTCGCTCACACTATCCGAAGACCTAAATTGGTAAAATGGCTTGTATATTTTGAATGTGACATGTATAGCACTATACTCACTTTGTGTAAATAATCTTATGATATGGTTATGGTTTGGTAAGAAAAGGTTTGGAAATGATTAGCCATTGGAATGGCCAATCTATATCACATTTGATGTCATGTATGTTTAATGTGTTACTTAGTCCATGGAAAACCATAAATGGTGAAATTGGTTATAAAACAGAATCACACAGCAGCAGTGACGTGAATTGGAAAAATCACTAAAAATAGTAAAAATAGAATTAGATGATGAATAAAATATGTAATTGAATCCTAATGAATCTAATTTCATGAGGAAGAAACAAAATAGGTAAAAGGGTTGTATTTTATAAGATATTTAAATTTTTGTGAAACAGGGCCAGAGCAATTTCTGAATCCCCTGTTCTGACTTTGGAGATTTAGTAAAAATTGTAAAAAAATAATTAGAAGTTATTATTTATATGTACATATTCCTTATTGAGTATAGTTTTAAGAGATACAAATGGCATAGTCTTTTAAGTTCTGTACAAAGAGAAAAGTGGTTCGTAGTGAACAGACGTTAAAGCAGTCAAATGCGGAAATAGGGTAAATTTTAAATAATAAACTGTACTAATTGGTTTGACGAAAAACTCTATAAAAAAATTAGTAGATAGATATATGAGTTTAGTTTTAAGGAAAATTTTTGAATCTTAATTTTTAGTTTCAGAACTCGAGATATGAATTTTTAAGCGACTGTGACGCAGTTAGCCAGCTTGTCTGGAATTTCTAAAATAAATTGTTTGAGTTGTTTAATTAATGAATTAAGCCCGTTAACACCTCGTGCTCGACTCCGGCGATGGTCTCGGGTACGGGGGCATTACATTTGGTGGTATCAGAGAAGGTTTAGTCGGTTCTCGGACTAACGTGTTGTATGTACGTGGCTGATGATGTAGAGAGTAATGCACCAGCTCTGGCTAAAGGGGCGGTGCCGACTGAAAATCCACCTCCTACTGTTGGTCAAGGAGGAGGAGAAGGGGCTCGGGAAGCCTTTCTCCAAATGATGAATGCTTGGTATATAGAGTTCGTTCGTACGAACCCGAATGCACAACCTCCCCCACCTCCCCCGATTCCTCAACCTGTACTCCCGATGCCTCAAGGTATGAATCTGATGAAATTTCATAGAACTCCAGTTGACAGAATCCGCGAGTAAGGGGCCGAAGAATTCAGGGCAAATGTTGATGATGATGCCGAGAAAGCAGAGTTTTGGCTTGAGAATTCTATTCGGGTATTTGATGAATTGTCTTGTACACCCGAGGAATGCTTGAAATGTGCTATATCATTATTGAGGGATTCAGCCTATCATTGGTTGAAGACATTGATTCAGTGGTGCCGAAAGAGAAAGTGACTTGGGAGTTCTTTCAAGAAGAATTTCAGAAGAAATACATCAATGAAAGATTTGTTGATCAGAAGCGTAAAGAGTTTCTTGAGTTGAAGCAGGGCAACATGACAGTTACTGAATACGAAAGGGAGTTTGTCAGGTTGAATAAGTATGCTAGAGAATATATTCCTAGAGAGGCTAAAATGTGCAGACGATTTGAAGACGGATTCAATGAAGACATCAAAATATTTGTTGGGATTCTTGAATTAAAAGAAATGGTAGTACTTGTTGATCGAGCTTACAAGGCTAAAGAACTACTTAAAGAGAAGAAAAAAGTAGAGGCTGAGACTAGAAGTTGGAAGAAAAGATTGACGAGCAGTTCATTCTCACAGCAATCTAGAAAATCTAGAAATATGAATCCTCATTTTCAGGTTTCAGCCGGACAATCATATGGAAATTCTAAGAAACAAAATGTGGGTCTTAAATCTCAGACTACTTCGGTGTCTAGTGTGGGGAAATCGAGATTTGTTAAGCCCGAGTGCCAGCGGTGTGGTAAAAATTATTTTGGCCCATGTAGAGCGAATGAATGTTTTCTGTGTGGTTCTCCAGATCATTTTATTAGAGACTTCCCAAAGAGAGTTGAGAAAGAAAATTTTCAGAATGTAAAAGTTAGTGGTGTAGACTCAAGGGTAAGATATTCGAGAAAAGCTGGAAATGAAGCAAGCAGCAAGAATGTAGTCAGAGATTCAATAGCTAAACTTAAAGCAAGGTCTCCAGCTAGAACTTATGCCATAAAGGCACGTGAAAATGCTTCATCACCCGATGTGATTACTGGTATATTTTCTTTTTATGATGTTAATGTTATTGCTTTGATTAATCCCGGTTCTACTCATTCATATGTGTGCATGAAATTGGTGTCTAGTATAAATATGCCTGTTGAGTACACAGAATTTATGATTAGAGTGTCGAATCCATTAGGCAAATGTGTGATAGTTGATAAAGTATGCAAGAAATGTCCTTTAATGATTCGGGGTCATTACTTTTCGGCCGACTTGATGTTGTTGCCGTTTGATGAATTTGGTGTTATTTTGGGCATGGATTGGTTGACATTACATGATGCTATAGTAAATTGCAAAAAAAAAGGTTATAGAATTAAAGTGTGAAAGTGGTAAAATTCTGCGGGTTGAATCAGACAAATCAGATGCATTATCTAGTGTAATTTCTTCGATGTCGGCTCAAAGATATTTGAGGAAGGGTTATGAAGCTTATTTGGCGTATGTACTTAATACAAAAGAAATTGAAAAGAAAATTGAATCACTGTCGATTGTGTGTGAGTTCGCGGATGTATTTCCAGAAGAGTTGCCGGGTTTGCCTCCAGTCAGGGAAGTAAAATTTGGTATTGAGTTGATACCGGGAACAGCTCTGATCTCGATTGCTCCGTATAGAATCGCACCAGCAGAGTTGAAAGAATTAAAGTCGCAGTTGCAAGAGTTGACTGACAAAGGCTTTGTGAGACCAAGTTTTTCACCTTAGGGTGCTCCCGTATTATTTTGGAAAAAGAAGGATGGTTCTATGAGATTGTGTGTTGACTATCAACAATTAAACAAGGTGACAATCAAGAACAAGTATCCGTTGCCGAGAATTGATGATTTGTTTGATCAGCTGAAAGGAGCGACATGGTTTTCAAAGATTGACTTGAGATCTGGGTACTACCAGCTACAAGTAAAAGAGTCGGATGTGCCTAAAACTGCTTTTAGAACAAGGTACGGTCATTATGAATTTTTAGTTATGCCATTCGGGTTAACAAATGCTCTTGCTGTGTTTATGGATTTGATGAATCGCATATTTCGGCCATACTTGGACAAATTTGTTGTGGTATTTATAGATGACATCTTAATTTATTCGAAAAATGAGACAGCGCATGCCGAGCACTTAAAGATAGTTTTGCAAACTTTGAAAAATAAGCAGTTATATGCCAAGTTTAGTAAAAGTGAATTTTGGCTTCGGGAAGTTAGATTTTTGGGTCATATTGTTTCAGGTGATGGTATACGGGTTGATCCTAGTAAAATTTCGGCTATTGTTGATTGGAAACCACTGAAAAATGTAACTGAGGTTAGAATTTTCTTGGGGCTAGCTGGGTATTATCGGCGGTTTGTAAATGGATTTTCTATAATTACTGCTCCTATGACTAGACTACTTCGAAAGGATGTTAAATTTGAGTGGACGGAAGAATGTCAATAGATTTTTGAAGAATTGAAAAAGTTATTAACTAAAGCACCAGTGTTAGTACAACCCGAATCAGGTAAAGAATTTGTGGTGTATAGTGATGCTTCTTGAAATGGCTTACGATGTGTACTTATACAAGAAGGAAAAGTGGTGGCTTATGCTTCGAGGCAGTTAAAATCTCACGAAAGAAATTATCCGACTCATGATTTGGAATTGGCTGCTATAGTTTTGCTTTGAAGATTTGGCGACATTATCTGTATAGTGAAAAATGCCGAGTATATACCGACCACAAAAATCTTAAGTACTTGATGTCATAAAAATATTTGAATTTGAGACAGCGAAGACGGTTGGAGTTATTGAAAGATTACGAGCTTGTTATTGACTACCATCCGGGAAAAGCGAATGTGGTTGCCGATGCTTTGAGCAGAAAGTTGCTATTTGCTTTGAGAGCTATGAACACTCAGTTAAAGGTATCAGATGATGGTTCGATTTTAGCAAAGTTAAGAGCAAGATCGATGTTTTTACAAGAGATTTGTGAAGCTCAGAAAAGCGATGAAGATTTGCAAGATAAAAGAAAACAATGTGAGGTTGATAAAAGGTCAGATTTCAGAATCAGTTCTGATGGTTGCTTGATGTTTAAAAAATCAGATTTGTGTACCGAAAAATGATGAGTTGATTCAAAACATTTTGCATGAAGCACATAATGGTTGTTTGGCTGTTCACCCGGCAAAGATTGAAAATGTATAATGACTTGAAGAAAATGTATTGGTGGAATGGAATGAAAAGAGATATCTCCGAGTTTGTATCAAAGTGCTTAATTTGTCAACAAGTGAAAGCTGAACACAAGTACCTTCGGGACTACTCCAGCCTATCATGGTTCCTGAATGGAAATAGGATAGGATTACTATGGATTTTGTATCAGGGTTGCCGTTAACCCCAGGGAAGAAAGATACCATCTGGGTAATAGTTGACAGACTGACTAAATCGGCTCATTTTATTCCGGTACGTACGGATTATTCTCTTAATAAGTTGGCCGAATTTTATATCAGTGAGATTGTTAGACTTCACGGAATACCTTTGTCAATCATTTCGGATAGAGATCCGAGATTTACTTCGCGGTTTTGGCAAAAGTTGCAAGAGGCATTAGGTATGAAGTTAAATTTCAGCATTGCCTTTCATCCACAAACTGATGGACAATCAGATAGAGTGATTCAGATTCTTGAAGACATGCTCAGATGTTGTGTATTGGAATTTCAAGGTAGTTGGGAAAGATACTTACCGTTGGTAGAATTTGCTTATAATAATAGTTATCAGACGAGTTTGAAGATGGCACCTTATGAAGCATTGTATGGTCGTAAATGTCGGACGCCATTGTATTGGACTGAACTTAAGGAAAATCAGATTTATGGAATTGATCTAATAAAAGAAACCGAAGAAAAAGTGAAAGTGATTCGAGATTGTTTGAAAGCTGCTTCGGATAGATAGAAATCTTATGCGGATTTGAAACGAAAGGAAATCGAGTTTCAATTTGGTGATAAGGTATTTTTAAAAGTGTCTCCATGGAAGAAAGTTCTTAGATTTGGACGGAAGGGCAAGTTAAGTATGCGTTTTATTGGACCGTATGAAATAATTAAAAAAGTTGGACCAGTAGCTTATCGGTTAGCATTGCCATCTGAATTACAGAAGATACATGATGTGTTCCACGTATCTATGCTACGTCGGTATCGTTCAGATCCTTCACATATAATTTCACCGACAGAAATCGAGCTACGACCGGATATGACTTACGAAGAAGAACCGATTAAGATTTTAGCTCGAGAGGTCAAGCAATTAAGAAATTAAAAGTGTCGCTCTTGTGAAAGTATTGTGGCAAAAGCACGGGGTAGAAGAGACTACATGGGAACCTAAGGAAACTATGAGAAATCAATACCCACACCTGTTTACCGGTAAGATTTTCGAGGACGAAAATCCTTAAAGGGGGGAGAGTTGTAATATCCCGAATTAGGGCCTAATCGGAATAGTGGTTTCGTGACCACAAATTTGAGATAGAAATAATTATTTTATAATTATTTTGAGGTTTATGATATGATTGCATGATTGTGTGAAAATTTCGTGACGAAATTCTATGCATAAAGTGCTTAAGTTGAAACTAGGGACTAAATCGAATAATTTGTAAAACTTGCATTCTAGAAGTTTTTAGTATGAAATTACTTTGGAATATTAATGAGGAGGTCTTAAATAGAAATTTTACCAATTTCTAAAATTTTGGACAAAAATGGGCTTGTACATGAAAATTTTCAAAGAAAGGTATTAAGGGTATTTTGGTCATTTGGTAATTAAAAGATTAAAAAAAGGAAAAAGATGGCAAAATATGTTCATCTTCTTCATTAGGACAAAAATTAAAGGGTTCTCCATAGCTAGGGTTTGTTTCAAGCTTCCAAGCTCCATAGTAAGTGATTCCAAGCCCCATTTTTAATGTTCTTTACGTTTTTGGAGTCCCTGTAACTTGATTTAGCTTATGCTAGCAATAATTTAACCTAGGGTTCATATTTGGAAAAATACCCATAGTTGAAATTTGTGTATTCTGGTGTTTTATGATAGAATATGAGGTTTTAAATTATGCTAGACAACTTGTGCTACTCGGTTTTAAGTGAAAATGAGTAAAAGGGCTTAATCGGTAAAAATACCTAATATTCATAAGTACATGTTAGAGTGTGAATTTTTTGTTGCTATAGAAGGGAAAATTTATAAGCATGTCATAAAACATAAGAAAATAGGATGAGGTTTAATTTACGAGCCTTGGGGCAAAAGTGTAAATATGTGAAAGTTTAGGGGCAAAATGGTAATTTTGCCAAAGTTCGTACTAAGGGCTGTTTTGATGAATGTATGTATTAAATAAATTTTTTTGGTACTATAGATCAAGAGAAACAAGATTCAAGTCGTGATCGAGGGAAAAATAAAGTTTACGAGGAATAGGCTCGATTGCTAATATTTTGTATCAAGGTAAGTTCATGTGTAAATAAGGTAACATAATTTTTATTTTAAGTGATTTAATGTTATTTATATGATATGATACTTATTATCATGAAATATTATGTTTTGTGAATTATTATTTTGTAATATGCAAATTATGTGAACAACTTGATAAGTATGAGATGCTAGCAAGTATCGGTTTCTACATTTCGAAGAAGGGAATCAAAATGTGTAATTGAGAAGAATCCCGTTTGAACCTTGGGAATAGATTAGGGTACAAGTGACATGTCACTAGGATGGTTGAGTTCTGAACTCGTTGAGTTGAGTCCGAGTTCGTGAGATGTAACTAGGCATCCGAGCTCGTTGAGTTGAGTCCGAGTTCACTTATGGATGCGAACGCCCGAGCTCGCTGAGTTGAGTCTAAGTTCGTTTATGGGCGGGTTACATGGTAGCTTGGCTACATAGATTTCAAAAGCTATTGAGCTTGTTTAGTTATGAGTACGTGCACACTATCCGCATATCTGAAATTATATTCCGATGTGTTCAACGGGAGAATCCTAAGAGAATAGGGAGAGTACTTAAAATGAAAGTGATTCACAATGAATGTGTTGAAGAAGTGAAAATGGACAGGTATGATTTTAATCCTTGGTTGAGAATTTGGTAAGACAAAATTGTGGTAAGATAGTAAGTATTCTTATGACATGAGTGTCTTAATGATGTTTATGTTGGATTGCATGATCATGTTACTTTGTTATTTGCATGTGAACTTACTAAGCATTTATGCTTATTCCCTCATTTTCATTCATTGTAGTTTTGACAAGCTGGCTTGAGAATCGGGATAGGTCGAAAGCTCGCTCACACTATCCGAAGACCTAAATTGGTAAAATGGCTTGTATATTTTGAGTGTGACATGTATAGCACTATACTCACTTTGTGTAAATAATCTTATGATATGGTTATGGTTTGGTAAGAAAAGGTTTGGAAATGATTAGCCATTGGAATGACCAATCTAGATCATATTTGATGTCATGTATGTTTAATGTGTTACTTAGTCCATGGAAAACCATAAAATGTTGAAATTGGTTATAAAACAGAATCACACAGCAGCAGTGACGTGAATTGGAAAAATAACTAAAAATATTATAAATAGAATTAGATAATGAATAAAATATGTAATTGAAGACTAATGAATATATTTTCATGTGGAAGAAACAAAATAGGTATAAGGGTTGTATTTTATAAGATATTTAAATTTATGTGAAACAGGGTCAGAGCAATTTCTGAATCCCCTGTTCTAAATTTGGAAATTCACCAAAAATTGTACACAAATAATTAGAAGTTATGCTTTATATGTACATATTCCTTATTGAGTCTAGTTTTAAGATATAGAAAAGGCATAGTCTTTTGAGTTCTGCACAAATAGTAAAGTGGTTCGAAGTGAATAGAGGTCAAAGTAGTCGAATGCAGAAACAGGGTAAACTTCAAATAATAAACTGTACTAATTGGCTCCACCAAAAATGCTAGAAAAAAATTAGTAGATAGATATATGAGTCTAGTTTTAAGGAAAATTTATGGATCTTAATTTTGAGTTTCGAAACTTGAGATATGAATTTTTAAGCGACTGTGATGCAGTAAGTCAGCTTGCCTAGAATTTCCAAAATAAATTGTTTAAATTGTTTAATTAATGAATTAAGCCCGTTAACACCTCGTGCTCGACTCCGGCGACGGTCTCGGGTACGGGGCGTTACAATACGCTACTCTAGATTCAGGCTGAGTTAAAACTAGAGCTTCTATCAACATGTTCTTCAACTGATCAAAACTCTGTTCGCACTTATCGGACCAAACAAACTCAACATCTTTCTGTAATAATCTGGTTATTGGTGAAGCAATAATCGAAATTTTTTGAACAAAACGTAGATAGTAACCTGCTAAACCTAGAAAACTTCACACTTCTGAAACATTCTTCGGAGTTTTCCAATTCATCACTACAGAAACTTTACTCAGATCAACTCGAGTCCTTTCAGCTGATACTGTGTGACCCAAAATTCCAACCTCGTGAAGCCAGAATTCACATTTACTAAATTTTGCGTACAACTGTTTTTCTCTCAAAGTTTGTAATACGATTTTCAAATGTTAAGCATGCTCGGATTCTGTCTTCGAATAGATCAATATATCAACAATAAACACAACAACAAATCTGAGCAGTCATAGAAGAAATTACTACAGGCAAACTATCCGATTCATCTGATTCAACCCAAAGGATATCACCACTTTCACATTTCAATTCAATAATTTTTTTCCACAGTCTACCACTACATCATGCATGGTCAACCAATCCATACCAAGTGTTATATCAACTTCATCAAACGGAAAAAGCATGAGATTAGCCAGAAAACAATGACCTCTAATCATTAAAGGGTAATTCTTACTTACTTAGTTAACTATCACATGCTTGCCTAGAGGGTTTGACACTTTTATCACAAATTTTGTAGACTTGATGGGCATATTCACACTAGACACCAGTTTCACACATACATATGAATGGGTAGGTCCCGGATCAATCAAAGCAACAACAGAAGTATCATAGAGAGAAAAAGTACCTGTAAGCACATCAGAGGATGAAGCCTCCTCGCGAGCGCGAATGGCGTAAGTCCTCGCAAGTGCTCTTCCCTCAGGTCTCCCAGCTGGTTCTCTAGGTGCACCCTTGCTACTCGCTCCATCTCCCGGATTCTTCTGTGGTCTTCCTCTAGAAGTAGTATTGCCCGACCTCGCACTCTGAAATTTTTCCTTTTCAATCGTTTCAGGACAATCCTTGATAAAATGTTCATGTGAACCGCACTTAAAACATGCCCGGCTATTTATCCAACATTCACCGGGGTGACGTCTGCCACAATGTTGGCATTTAGGTCTATTAGGTCGAGCGTTACCCGCACTCGCTATCGAGGTAGTCTGGGTCTTATGACCCAAATACTGTTTCCCATGGTTCCTGGTTGAAAACCCAGCTGAAGCACTTGATTGAGTATTAAACTCTTTCGATTTCTTAGTTGAGGACTGAAATGATCTACCCATTTGTCTCTTCTTCGAATCTCAAAACTCTAATTTCGCTTTTCTCTTCTCTTTAGCCAATTCCTCAGCTTTACAAGCTCTCTCCACGAGTACAACAAATTCTCTCAGTTTAAGTACACCCACCAACAACTGGATGTCTTCGTTTAATCCATCTTCAAGTCTTTTGCACATTATGGCCTCAGTTGATACACATTCTCGAGCGTATTTCTCAGTCTCATGAATTCGCGCTCATATTCTATTATCGTCATTCGACCTTGCTTTAACTCGAGGAATTCTTTCCTTTTCTGATTAATAAATCTTTGGCTAATGTACTTCTTATTTAATTCTTCTTGGAAGAACTCCCAATTAACTCTCTCTCTTGGTACCACCGACATAAGGGTATTCCACCACTGGTAGGCCGAGTCTCTTAGGAGGGAGACAACACATTTTATGTATTCCTCCAGTGTGCATGGTAACTCATCGAGCATCCTAATGGTATTCTTGAGCCAAAACTCTGCCCTCTCAGGGTCATCATCTTTACTAGCTCGGAACTCTTCAGCTCCTTGTTTCTAAATCTTATCCACTAGAGGTCTATTCAATCTCACAAAGTCCATACCTCAAGGTGCTACAGGGTTAGGTTGGGGAATAGGTAGGGGTAAGGGGGTTGAGCGTTTGGGCTCGTTCGAACGAACTCCGTATACCAGGCGCCCATCATGTGGAAAAAAGGCTTCCCTGTCTCCTTTTTCTCAACTAAGTATAGAGGGTCTACTATCAGACGGCATTGCCCCTTCAACGGGTGCAGGTGCGTTACTTTCAACATCATCTACCGCTGCTCTGTCGGGATCCATTAACTATATGAGAACATATTTTAAAATTTTCAGAAGTCATCACACTATCATAATATATGTATGGCATGTATAGCTAGACGCATACACATGTTACGTTAGTCTAAGAATCGACTAAACCATAACTCTGATACTACTAAATGTAACACCCCTTACCTGTATCCAATGTTGGGACCGAATTTGAGGCATTACCGGACTAAAACATGAGGCATTACTGAACTAAAACATAAGCATTTACGCATAACCGGGCCACAAAATTTTGTTCAATTTTAAAACTTTCCAATTTCATGCAAATCGTCCCTTATAAGGACCTACGAGGCCCAAAACATACGTCGATGGTGGTTCGGGACTAAACCGAGCACTTTAGAAAATTTTCCCACTTTGAGAGTCACATGCTCGTGTGGGTAGGCCGTGTGGTTACACACGCCCGTGTGGCTTGGGACACACCCGTGTCCTCAGCCCATGTAACTCTCTAACTATGACACCATCATACAATTAGGGTCACACGGCCAAGTCGCACGCTCGTGTGATTAGGCCGTGTGGTGAACTAAATTCTCAAAATTAAGTGCAGACTTCACACGACCTGGGCACACGCCCATGTCTTATGGCCATGCTCTTCACACGGCTGCGACAAACGGTCGTCTCTCTGCCCATGTGTTTACTACTGGGCATTATATTTGTATTAATTAGGATGTAGGGGACACACGGTCTAACCACACGCCCATGGGGCAGACCGGGTGTCACACACGGTCTAGACACACGCCCGTGTGTGTAACAGCCCGATTAGACCCTAATCGGAACTATGGTTTTGGGACCATGAATCTGAGTTAGAAAAATATTTTAAAATTATTATTTATGTTTATTTTGTGTGAATTTATATATGTAAAATTTTCGTGATTTAATTTTGTCGTTTAGGTATCCAATTAAATAAAAGGACTTAATCGCATAAATTGAAAATTTGATAGTTTATAGTATAAGGGCCAAATAGTTAGTGGCTTTCTAAGTTGGGCCATTTATGTTGTAAATATCCCATAAATATATTGGTGGGACGGTTTAAGACTTATATTATATCGTTTTTATATTAAATCATTAAGGGTATAAAAGTAATTTAAACATTAAACTTAATATATGTTATAATAACATAAAATAAACTATGTTTTTTTATCATTCCCCCTTGACCGAAACTAGACAAAAAGAAAATTAAATAACAAAGGCTAGGGTTTGGCCATCTTTAAAGCTTAATCAAGGTAAGAGTTCAGCTCGATTTTTTATAATTTCTATGTTTTTGAGATCGTTGCTTCGAGTACTACAAAACCCATGCTTGAATTTTTTATTTTGATGAATATTTTGAGTTTTGCCATTGATGGGAGCTTGTGATTTTTATTGTTTGATGATGAAAAATGGAAGATATGTTTTAGATTAACATGTTTTGTATTGGAGTTTTTGATGATTTTGAGTAATTAGGACTAAATTGCAAAAATAATAATTTGAGGAACAAAAATGTGAAATTAATAAAATATATGGGCTTGTATAGGTATGGGTGCCATTCGGCCTAACATGGGTGCTTTGAAATTTTGTGTATTTTGTGTTTTGTGCAATAGGGACTAAATTGTAAAAATTGTAAATGTCAGGGGTAAAATGGTAATTTTCCCATTTATGTGTTTTTGGACTAAATTGAATGAAAATATGTTTGAATGAGCTTAATTTGAATATGTTTAGATCAAGAATCAAAGAAATCAAATTTGGACCGGGGAAAAACGAAAGTTGTCGACTAGCATCCCCGTCCCATTTTACGAAGTCTGAGGTAAGTTTATAAGCAAATAGACGTACTTAGTTTTAATTAAATCTAAAGTATGTATGCTGATATGTAATGTGGAAATTAATATGTACTAATGTCGAATGTGTATAAGTTTGGTAATTGTACGAGCATTCGTTTCGATCGTGTTACGATGTCCGAAAGCCCCGTATAAACCTTAGGAATAGTTAGGATACATATGTCATGACATAGGATTCCAATATATGTGTGCGAGTAAGACCATGGCATCAATTTGTGATTCCGATATGTGTTTACGAGTAAGACCCTGTTTAGGACAGTGGCATCGATATGTGGCTACATGTAAGACCACGTCTGGGACGTTGGCATTGTATGATTTATGTGATTATCCGAGTGTCCTATCTGATTCCGAATGGTTTATCGGGCAAAGGTAAATTGTGTACGAGTATGAAATATGAGTTAAAACGGCCAAGTATGAATTAGTCTGTTGACTATTAATGATAAGGTAAGTTTGTACTTGATATTAGTTTTATCCATGTTTAATCGATGTTAATGAATTTAAGTGAGGTTTATATGTGTATTCGGTTTTGTAGTTATATAAGTTGAGTATCATGAAATGATTCGTAATTATGTACAAGTGTGCGATTATGTGTGATTGGCTTTGATAGTTGTAACACCCCTCACCCGTATCTAATGCCAGGACAGGGCTCGAGGCGTTTCCGGACTTAAACGTTCACAAACATACAAAATCAGGTCACCAAATTTCGCCCAAAATTAAAAATTTTCAAACACATGCATATCGTCCCTTGTACAAGCCTTCGAGACCTAAAACATATATTGGGGCAATTCGGGACAAAACCGAAAACATTCAATAAACTTTGGGCAACTTAACAATTGTCTAGCTTTGGAGAGTCACACGCTAGTGTAGGTTGGGCCGTGTGGTCGCACACGCCTGTGTGGCTTGGGACACGCCCGTGTCTTCAGCCCGTGTAACCCTCTGTTTATGATGTCAGCAACCGTTTAAGGGCACACGGCCAAGGCACACGTCCGTGGCCAGAGGCCGTGTCCTTCACACGGCTGAGACACACGGTCGTGTCTCTACCCGTGTGGTCAAGACTTAGGCTAATTTCCAAGCCTTTTTGTCATCTTTACATGCACACACATACATGATTTCAATGGCATTCATCATGTACAGATGCCATATACTTCTCATACATAGTGAACAAGCACAAGCACATAACCACATCATAAGACATTAACACATATCATGAATAAATAGGCTTACAAGCCAAAATCATTATAAGCCACATCTCATGGCTATAACCAAAAATTAATATAAGCCAATACCTTTGGCTAATCACAACAATAGTCATCATAGAAAAACTAAGTCCCTATACATGCCACTTGCATGAAAACATTTCACGTACACATGCCAATACTCCAAGGATAATGGCTCGATAGTGCGGTGCTGCCTCCGAAGATCTCCAACCCCAAGCAGACTTGACAAAACTAAAAGAAACGGAAAGGAGGGAGTAAGCTTTTCGCTTAGTAAGCTCGCATGAAAATTATAAACATGCTATTTTCATATTCTTTCTATTTATTCAAATTCCAGCTAAGTTTTTTTCCCAAGTCATAGTCATTAAATTATTTATATCTAAAGATACAAAACTTCAAATTAAGATCTGTTAATTTCCTCAGAAACTAGACTTATATCTTTTCTTATCATAAAATTTTCAAAATTTTTGGTCTAGCAAATAAGTACAGTTTATTATTCAAAGTTTCCCCTGTTCTGCTGTTTGACAGCTTTGACCTTTCTTCACTAAAATTTATTTATCTCCTAGTACGAGACTTGGATAATGTTCCCATCTCTTTCTCCTTAAAATAGACTCATTAAAGATTTCATTTATATGAATTTTAACTCATAATTATTTTTTTACAATTTCTAGTGATTTTCTAAAGTTGAGATAGGGGAGTCTAGAATCACTCTGACTCTATCTCACAAGAATAAAAATATCTCATGATACAAAATTCTTTTGCTTTCACTGTTTCCTTTATGTGAAACTAAACTCATTAAGCTTTAATTTCATATATTCTGCCTCTAAATCAATTTCTACTATTTTTAGCGGATTTTCAAAGTTTGATCAATGCTGCTGACTGAATCTAGTTTGGTACAATATAATGATCACTATCATAAGATCATTTCCAACTATCATAAACTTACCATTTCACGGATCCCTTACTCATTTTTCACAATGGAGCTCAATATAAAAGTTATTATTTCTCATGGGCACACTTAATCATACATTCCAAGTATAGGATAATTCTCTATCACATGCACCCAATCATCAAATTAGTCTCATGACAATGCGCCATGTAAATTTGTCTTAGAAGAGCTCATCATTCAATATTTCCTTTTGTTCATATATCTCATATTAATCCCGTTGAGTTTCTAGGAAATCTCGATGGATTATCCAATAACCGTCAATTCATAAGAATGATCATTTTAGGTATGCACTCCCAAGAACCTCACATTTTACGGCGGGATTACCAGTCCAGGCTAAATCCACCGTATCGTAAACTCATATGGTGATGTCAGGATTACCAGTCCAGGCTAAATCCCTTATAGCGACAAACACCCTTAATGAGCTCAGATATGAATTTCCAATCCAGGCTAAATTCAGACCCTAATCAGATTACCCGTCCGGGCTAAATCCTCAATGCACACATGTTCTTCAGGAGGCTCGATCATTCAAGGAACACCCGTCCAGGCTAAATCCTTTCTGCAACACATGCAGGATCTCGAATCACATATAAACCATGGTTTATCCATCAAAATTCCTTTTTAACCTCAACCGAGACATTTTTCAACATGTCATTGTTAAGAATGCATTTCATGTATTTTAACGCCATCATCAAATGCAATTACCATACATTCTTAAATCATGCATTTAGGCATATTATAAGTTTACTTTAAGTTATTTGAACTTACTTGTCGAAATCTTGTCAAATACAACCGTGTATCAATTCATACAACCCGTGTAATAGTAATTTAGCATTCAATTCTTGTAACAATAATTTGTCATTCAATTTCACATGACACAACAAGCATTACATTTTTCCATATCATACACACCATCCATCAACTTCTCTTAAACATATTAAATCATACAATTTATGCCATATCAATAGAGAATTACAATTCATGCATGGTACTGCATTATTATTAACACACGAACTTACCTCGGACCCAGAAACGACAATTTATCATTTTAGGCCATAACGTTGTATTTTCCCGATTTAAGCCCGAATCTCGTTTTTCTTGATCTATAATATCACATTTAGCCTAATAATTAGTCAAACTATTCGTATGGGTCTAAAAATCATATTTTTTAAAAATTGCATTTTGACCCCTAAACTTTTGCATATTTGCACTTTTGCCCCAAGGCTCGGAAATTAAATTTCATCCTATTTTTTTATGTTTTGTGACATGATGATAATTTTTCCCTTCTATGGAAACATCAAATTCTCACTCTAACATGTACTTATGAACATTAGGTATTTTTATCGATTATGACGTTTTACTCGTCTTCACGTAAATCGCTTAGCAAAAGTTATTTATCTAACACCCAACACCTATTTTCTACCATTAGACATCAAAATTCATACATATTACTCATGGGTAAATTTTTAAACATAAATCCTAACTCAAAATAATGGTAGAAATGAGTAGATCATGTTACCGAGACTTCAAAAATGTAAAGAACATTAAAAACGGGGTTCATGATCACTTACAAATGAGCTTGGAAAGCTTGAAAACCCTAGACATGGTGTTTTTCATGAGAAATTCGGCCATGAGGAAGACGATGAGCAAATTTGGCCTATTTTTGGCTTTTTAATTCATTT
Organism: Gossypium longicalyx; assembly: GCA_025698465.1. Taxonomy (NCBI): domain Eukaryota; kingdom Viridiplantae; phylum Streptophyta; class Magnoliopsida; order Malvales; family Malvaceae; genus Gossypium; species Gossypium longicalyx. Next base: position 28,460,163 of record CM047006.1, on the reverse strand, counting down.
AATTACCAATTTACTAAAATACCCTTAATGAAAAACTTTTAAAAACCTATCATACCATGTCCATTTTTTACCACAAAATTCAAAATGGTCTAATTACCATTTAAGGACCTTTAATTTAAAAACTCGTAACAATTAGACACTTTTAACATGTAGAACTCAGCTTTTGGACTTTTTCCAATTTAGTCCTTTTGACCAATTTGAGTGCCCAAACGTCGAAATTTTCGAATGAAATTTTCAAGAAATCATTCCATGAAATCGTAGACCATAAAAATATAATAAAAATGAAATTTTCCTCATCGGATTTGTCGTCCCGAAACCACTACTCCGACTAAGCCCAAAATCAGGATGTTACAATGGTGATATACATATAAATGTGTGATTCCATGTTATGATTTTCGAGCTTATGAATAAAAATTATATACAGGCATGATTATGTTATAACTAGTTGTGTTGGGAAGTTGACTATTAACATGCTTAATTGATGTTCACTACATGAGGTAAATGTTGGATGTTTGAACAAAGAGTAGTGGTTTTAAAAGGTTTGTGGTTTATTCGACCATGATAATTCGTAGATGAAACATGCTCTTGAACTTAGTAAACATGTTTTTAATAAGGTAATACTTATGGCTTGGTATCTTTGGATTCAAGATTGGGTTTGAAAAGGTTTAAAGCTCATAGTGATATATTATTTATTTCGTAAAATATAAATATACGAAAGGTCTGTACATTGTTTAATTGTATCTCGGCATGTATGTTCATGAAAATTTAGAAATAGTCTAGATATGATTTATTTAGTAAGAATTGTAATATATGAGATAGACATATCATATGTTGGATTTAATTAAATTCATGCATGTGTACTTGTATCTAAATATAATTGCAGTAGTGATGGTGTGATACGTATGAATTTAGTAATGCATATTACCATATCAACCATATAGAAATATGTATGTTTAAATCTTCATAAGTGTGATTATTTATGTAAATTTACTTGTCATATATCTAAGTTCTCAAATTTGTATAAATCATTTATATTAGTCGAATAGACTAGAAAATGAAATGAGTTTATTTATAACCGAAAGTTGATATTACTTGGTAGTAATGTGTGATATATATATTTAAGATTCGTATAAATTATTATTTTGCTAGTGCCGCATATATGAAATTGTTCTTGTAATGTGTATGTTATTAATACATGTGAACGATATACCTAAATATATCAATGGTATGAAATGTTCAAATTAAGAGTTGTAATAGCTTTTGATTTAAATCTTAGTCAATTTTCGAGACATATTCATGCGATTATATAAATGTTTTATTTAATTGTTTGGAATTGTGTTTTATTCTATAATATCTTATGATCCTGTTCCGGCAACGGATACGGATTAAAGGTGTTACAGTGTGTCTACCCACGTGGACAAATTTTTAGGTTATTTTCCAAGCTTTTTGTCACTCTTAAATGCTTATTTACTTATTCATCTAAGATGACATGCAACTTAGTATATTTAGTCACTTAAAAACTCATAAACATGATTATTCCATGCCTTTGTAATGACAACATGTCACTTATCCAAAACATCATGCTTTCATATGGCATTCCACACCAATTTCATATTCATTCATTATGCTAAACCTACTTTTAATTTACCTAATTATACCATAGATTGAGCATACTTATTAACCATGATTCATTCACTTAGCACATGCACCATTCATCACACATCTCATCTACAAACAAACACATCAAACATGAAACATTGCATGCATGTATAATTGATTAGGGTTATAACCCAAATGATCAATATGGACCATATCACATGGCCATATACAAAATAAATCAAATATTTCCATAAGCCAACATATTTGAATAGACCAATATGACATATAACAAAAATACCAAGTCCCTATACATGCCATACTCAAAATATTGAGACTAACTATACCCAAAATGTCCAGTTGATAGTGTGATCGAGCCTCCGACGTCCTTCGATCCCCGAGTTAGCTTGGTGATACTATAAAAAAGTAAGAAAGAGGGGGGAGTAAGCATAAATCTTAGTAAGTTCACATGCAAATAAATAGCAATAAGCATAAAGCTTAGCAAGTTCACATGCAAATAAATAGCAACATGATCATAGATATATATATATATAAACATTTTTGACATAACATAGATTTACTTATGTGTTATCATGAATTCATAAATATAACTCAAATTTGTAAACATAACTTACACATTTTCAATCTTACCAAACATTCATCACATATCGAGCTCATACATATGAGTTTTTCGTACATACCTGTACCAACTCAAACCATATTGTTATATTCCCTCATCATTAACTTACATGTTGAATAACTTACAAGTTTACCCATTGAACACTCGGAATATTACTGGATACACGGAAGACTTTCACATAGTGCTTCAAACGTAGCCACATGCTACCTCATATCACAATCACATATTGCTCGCTCACGAGCTAATCAATGGCCTGCTCACACAAGCTGACAGTCAAAACGTAACTACTCGGGCTGCTTACACAAGCTGACAGGTACCCGCAACACATGTTGGGCTACCCAGCCACTGGTAGAGCGTACAAGAATAGCACCCAGATTCACATAATCACATACACACATATATTCATGAGCTCATATCCACATAGTTCCTAGTAACATGTCACATTGTATCCTAAACTATTCCTAAGGCTCAAACGGGGTTTTCTGGATATCTCATATTCGTCGAATTCATTCACAATCTCATGCTCATAGATTACAACATCATTCATACATTTGACATAATAAGTAATCATATAAACTCATACATTAAATAAATAATAAAAACATGACATATCATTGCATTATTTACACATGAACTTACCTCGGTACAAAATATGGATAATTTATACGATTTAGTCCAAAATCATGTTGTTTCCCCAATCTAGGTCCGGACTTCGTTTTTCTTGATCTATAATAAAAAATTCAGATCATTTAATCATCACATTGTTCAAAATGTTCCATAAATTACAATTTGGAAAAATTATAATTTTACCCCTAGACTTTCACATAATTATAACTTAGTCCCTAGGCTCGTAAAATGAAATGTGTTCATTTTCTTTGATACCCAAGCTTATCTAAACTTATAACACACTCATATCAGCCGAAATTTTCTTTCAAATCAGATTTTTAACCACTTATTTTACAACTTTTACAAAAAGGTCCTTTTTAGGTATTTTCATGAAAAATCACCTAGTAAAAGATGTTTATCACACTAAACACTCATATTCCTCCATAAATATTCAAAATACATGCATGTCACACATGAGTAAATTTTCAAACATAAACCCTACTTCAAAATAAGGGTAGAAATAGATAAATCAAGCTATGAGGACTTCAAAAATGTAAAGAACATTAAAAAGAGGCTTGGGAGCACTTACAATCAAGCTTGAAAGTTGAACAAAACCTTAGCTATGGTGTCTTGAGAGTTTCAGCCAAGCATGGAGAAGATGAGCACATTTTTTCTTTGATTTTCCCTTTTTATTCTTTTAATTACCAAATGACCAAAATGCCCTTAGGATCTTTCTTTAAAATTTTTCCTACACATGTCCATTTTTGTCCAAACTTTTAAAAATTAGTTAAATTGCTAATTAGGACCTTCTAATTTATAATCTAAAGCAATTTCACGCTAAAAGCTTCTAGAACACAAGTTTTGCATCTTATTCAATTTGGTCCCTAAAGTTCAATTAGACGTTTTATGCATAGAATTTCTTCATGAAACTTTCACACAAGCATGAAATCATATCATAGACCTCATGAGAATCATAAAATAATTATTTCTATTTCAGATTTGTGGTCTCAAAACCACTAATCTGATTAGGCCCTAATTCGGGATGTTACATTCATATTGGATCGCTAACTCTTTAATCCCGCCTCTGTTAGCCCCTCTCGTTGCACTATTTCTAAGTGTTCTACCTCTGTTAGAAGTGGTCACCAATTTTTTGTTATGCTCTTTAGTAGACTCTTTTAGACTTGAACACTCTCTTTTGAAATAATTTGGAGATCCACAATTAAAGCATGTCCCATCGTTAATTCTGCAGACACCAAAGTGAACCCGTCCATATTGCATACACTCTACTCTATTTGTATTTTTCACATTGCCCATACTAACTATTGAAGGAGCCAAAGTTTTCTTGCTATTCTGTCTCAGCTGATCTCTTCCCAAAAACCTTGACGGAGTAGAAAACTTACTACTGGATTCCTTCATCTTCTTCGGTGGAGAAAGCTTTAGATCCTCCACGTTTACTGAATTCCCATCTCTTTTCTTTGTTCCGTCTTTTAATTTCACAAATATCTTCCATTTTCTAGGCTCTATTAGGCAACACCACAAATTCACAGGTCTCTAAAGCTCCTACTAGCATATTAATCTCATCCTTCAATCCATCTTCAAAACGTACATATATGTCCTCCTCGGTAGGCAATATCTCAAGAGCATATTTGCTAAGCTGAATGAACTGTCTCTCATACTCTGCTACTATCCTACCTCCTTGCTTCAACTCAAGAAATTCCTTTTTCTTTCATTCAAATAGCGTTTACTAACATACTTATTTCGAAATTCAGGCTTAAAGAAGTCTCAATTGATTATTTCTTTCTACACAATTACTGTTAATGTAGGCCACCATTAGAATGTTTCCTCTTTTAATAATGATACCTTACACCTTAAACAATCTTCAAGGGAACACAACATTTCCTCTAGCACCCTTTGAGTATGTTCTAACCAATACTCACGTTACCACAAAATTCAATGGCTCCACACTTTCTAACTTTACCAATGGTCACTTTATGAACACGTTGCTTACTCAAACCTTGAAGGTTAGAAGATTGAGGTTGTGAAACTACGGAGTTTACCTTTAAATATGCATCATACATGTCATGCATCATATGGAGAAACGCATCAGGTGTGACATCCCTAGATCCTTGCGGTCCAGGTTCATTCCACGTACTTTCCTCATCAGTAGGTGTAATAAAACTTCCTACCTCATCAGAACATGCTTGATTGGATCCTGACGACATCTTTTTATCTATATAAGAACAATTCAAAAGAATCAAAAGCTATTACACTATCATCGATTAGTGAAGTGGCATGTATCTCTAGACTCTGTGCATGCTATGTTCAATCCAAGAACCGACTAAACCATAGCTCTGATATCACTAAATGTAACACTCATAACCTGTATCCATCATTGGAATAGGGTTACAAAGCATTACGGCATAAATCATAACTTTAAACATTCAATACCAAAATTTTCTAAGTCACAGAAATTTCATTAAAACCATGCTTATTGTCCTTTATTCGAGCTTTCAAGGCCCAAGAAACACATTAGAAATGATTCAGGACTAAATCAAAAATATTTGGAAACTTTAGGAAAAAGATAAAATTTTTCACATCGCTAGGGTCACACGGTTGTGTGAGTCACACGGCTAAGACACACGCCCATGTCTAAGACCGTGTGAACATTTGAAGTAGGGATACATGGCCATGTCCCAATCCGTGTTTGTGCCAGTGTAACTCTCTGACTTGGGTCAAACAACCAAGCCACACACCCGTATGCCAGGCTGTGTAACTCTCGAAATGGCCTACACGCCTGTATGCTAGGCCAAGTGCTGGGTCGTTTAACTGCCAGACTTGAATGCCTTAAAAACTTACAAGGGACACACGGCCCTATCGTATGGCCGTGTGTCACACACTCCCATGTCTCAGGCTATGTGTGTAACAACCCGATTTAGACCCTAGTCGGAATAGTGGTTTCAGGACCACAAATTCGAGGTTGGAAAATTATTTTAATATTATATTTTGTGTTTATAACATGTGATAATATGTGTGTGAAAATTTCGTGAGCTAATTTTATCGTTTAATGGCTCAATTTGAGACAAAGGACTAAATCGCGTAAAATGTAAAAGTTGCATGCTAATTATTAAAAGTGCTTATTTGCTATGGTTTATTAAACCAAAGGTACTTATGTTGTTATTATGCCATTGATAAGGGTAATGGACATTGATGGACATATGGTAGGTGAATTTTAGTGTTAATAACTAAAAGGCAATATGGTAATTGGTGTAATAAGTTAAATTTAATAAAATAAAGGTCATTGCATGTTTATATTCTCATCATCTTCCACCAATTAGAGAGAAAAGAAACAGCCATTGAAGCTTTGTGATATTCGGCTATTGTATGATTAATTAGGTGAGTTTATTTTGCTCGATTTTTGATAATTTTTACGTTTTTGAGATCGTTGTTTCATGTTCTAGCTAGCCTGTGTCTTAATTTTTGAAAGTGTCCATGATTTTGTGATATTCCATTGATGAGTTTTTGTGTTCTTGAATGTTTGATGATGAAAAATGAAAGTTTGGTGTTTAATATACAAGTTTTGTTAAGTGATTTTTGGTAAAAATACCTATTATGGATTAAATTGAGAAATGTTAAAAATGTGTGGTTGAACTGTAAAATAAATGAAAATTTTGGGCTGCTAGGGTGGTAAGAAAAATTCGGCTAACATTAAATTGGAAAGATTTGTGTAATTTTGTGTTTTTATGAAATAAGGACTAAATTGTAAGAAATGTGTTTAGGGGCTAAAGTGTAAAATGCTCATTTATGTGTTCTTGAGTGAATTTGAATGTATAAGTTATTAAATAAGTTCATTTTGGTTGAAATTAGATCAAGAACCAAAGAAAACAGGATTAGATCGGGGGAAATCAAAAGTAGTTATATTATCATTGAATTTCCATGAATGTGAATGATTGTATACTAGCAAGAATCGACAAACTTGCGACATCCAGAAGCCCCGTACAAACCTTAGGAATAGTATAGGATACAAATGTCATACCATTAGGTATTGAGATGTGATTACATGTAAGACCTTGTATGGGACAGTGATATTGTATTACGATTACATGTAAGACCCTGTGTGGGATAGTGGCATCGATACGTGTTAACATGTAAGACCATATCAAGGATATGGCATTGTACGAGTTATAAGTGATTACCGAGTATCCTTAACAATTCCAAATGGTTCAACGGGAAAAGTTAAGTCAGAAAAGAAAGTGTAAGTGAAACAAGTGACTCAGGTACGCACGAGACTCATTTGAGTATTGAACAGAAAATATTGGATGGTTTCAATTATAGAATTGAGAAGGTATATCAGGAAGTAGGTTTGTGAATTTGTTTATGCATTTATATGTGCTCATGTATAACTTGCTAAATTGATAAGAAATATATTAATGCAATGAGATGATTTATTTGTATACGGCTTACTATGCTTTTAAAGCTTACAGTGATTATTTTTCCACTATTTTGTAGATCATCGAAGCTAACTCAAATTCGGGGATCGTCTGGAAGCGTCATCGCACTATTAATCAATATTTTGGTACTTTTGAAGTTATGTATATATTGGTATATGGCATGTATAGGCTAGTGTCATAATGGTATATTTTGGCTTGTAAATGAAGTGTGTTTGTGGTCATTTATATTGGCTTTAAATGGTGAGTTTGGCTCATGTTATGTGATGCATATATAATGCCTAAGTGATGGTTTATTTTGGTAAATGTTTTAGTTGTTGATTTAGTAGGTCATGAGGCATGTTTTAGTTGATGATAGGAATCGTATGATTTACACTTGAATGAGGTTGTTTGATAGCCATTTCATGTTTTGAAATGCGCCATGCTAATGGCTAGTGAATATGTACTTGTGTGTTCAAATTTAGGGTAGCAAGTTGGCTTGGAAAATAGCCTTGAGTTGTCCACACGGGTAGACACACAGGCGTGTGTCTAGGCCGTGTATGACACACAGCCTGCACCATGGGCGTGTGCTCTCGCCGTGTGAAGTCTGCACCTTAATTTTTGGAATTTAATTTGCCACACGGGCTGAGGACACAAGCGTGTGCCTCGGCCATGTGCCCCTTATTTGATTGCTGACGTCACAAATAGAATACAAGCTAGTTTTGGCACGGTCGAGCAAACGGCCTGAACACGGACGTGTGCAAGGCACACGAGCTAGACACACGAGCGTGTGGTCTGGCCATGTGAGGAAGTCAGTATGTATGCCTTGTATCCAGACGGTCTGGGATACGAGCGTGTCTATTAACCATGTGAGTGACATGGGTTGGGCACACGGGCGTGTGACCTATGCAGTGAGGAAAATTTTCTAAGTTTTGTAAAGTTTTCTCGAGTTATCAATTTAGTCCCGAACCCCTTTTAAGCATGTTTTAAGGTATCGTAGAACTTTATAAGGAACAATGTGGATGAATGTATAAAAGTTTTAAATTGTATGCGACTTTATGTTGTGAAATGTGACTGAATAATTCGATGTAAGTCCGGTAAAGCCTCGTACCTTGTTCCGGTGTCAGTTATGGGTAAGGGGTGCTACATTTAGAGGTATTAGAGCTACGGTTTAGTCGATTCTAGGACTAACATAGTGTGTGAGAGTCTAGCTATACATGCCATATATACGAATTATGATAGTGTGATGATTTCTGACGATTAAAAATGTGTTTTCATATAGTAAATGGATCCCGAACGAGTGGTAGCTGATAATGTTGAAAGTAACGCTCCTCCTCCCGCTCGAGGAGCAGTGCCGGCTGATTCTAGGCTGACGATAAGTAATTTTGGTGGGAGAGGCGAAGCAAGCCTTCTTCCAAACATTGAATGAATGGTTTGCAGAATTCGTTCGGACAAATCCAGCCGCTCAATAACCTCCACCCCCACCTATTCCTCATCAAGTCCCGATTGTACCGCAAGTGGTAGATCTGATAAGGTTGAGTAAGCCACCGTTTGATAGAATTCGTAAACATGGGGCTGAAGAGTTTCGAGCGATAGTTGATGATGATGCTGAGAGAGTTGAGTTCTGGCTTGAGAATACAACTCGCGTATTTGAGGAACTGTCCTATACTCCCGATGAATGTATCAAGTGTGTGGTGTCTTTACTCAGAGATAATGCTTAACACTAGTGGAAGACCTTGATATCGGTAGTACCGAGAGAACGAGTCACGTGGGAATTCTTTCAATCAGATTTTAGTAAAAAGTATATAAGTCAGTTATTCCTTGATGAAAAACATAAAGAGTTTTTAGAGTTGAAACAAGGTCGGATGACTGTTACTGAGTATGAAAGAGAATTCGTACAATTAAGCAAGTATGCCCGAGAATATGTTTCCACTAAAGGAATCATGTGCAAACGATTTTTGAATGGACTGAATGAAGATATAAAGTTGTTAATTGGAATTTTGGAAATTAAGGAATTTGTTGTCTTAGTTGAAAGGGCTTGTAAAGCCGAGGGTTATAGCAAAGAAAAATGAAAAGCTAATTTTGAAGCAAGAGTTTTCAGGAAAAGATTAACTAGTAAGTCACACCAGTCTGCAACGAAGAAATTTAGATATTCGTTTAATCGTTCCAATACATCAGCGGGACGTTCAAATAGAGATCGTAAAAAGCAACTAACGGGTTCTAGGGCTCAAGCTACATCGGTTGCTAGTGTTAGTAGTGTGAGACAGAACCGACCTAAGTGTGGATATTGTGGAAATAGGCATTCTGGTGACTGTAGATATAAAGAACGGGCTTGTTTTAAATGTGGTTCGTTGGAGCATTTTATTAAAGATTGGCCCGAGTTGGCTGAAAAAGATAATGTCTCGAGTGCGAGGCCGAGTAACACTGCGGCTAGAGGTAGACCACCTAGAAACCTAGGAAACGTGAGTGGCAGCCAGAGACCAAATAAAGACTCTGCTGTGAAGTCAAAGGCTAGAGCACCAGCTCGAACTTATGCTATCCATGCATGAAAGGATGCATCATCTCCAAACATTATTACTGGTACTTTTACTCTTTATGATACTAATGTTATTGCATTGATAGATCCTGGATCAACTCATTCGTATGTGTGTGTGAATTTAGTATCCAGCAAGGCTTTGTCTGTAAAGTCTACTGAATTTGTAATTAGAGTATCAAACCTATTAGGCAAGTGTGTGTTGGTTGATAAAATGTGCAAGAACTGTTCATTGATGATTAGAGATTGTTGTTTTTTGGCTGATCTAATGTTGTTACCATTTGATGAATTTGATATAATTCTGGGTATGGATTGGCTGACATTGCATGATGCTATTGTGAATTGCAAACGTAAAACGATTGATTTGAGATGCCAAAATAATGAGATTATCCGAATTGATTCAGATGATTTGAATGGTTTACTGGCAGTGATTTCATCGATGTTAGCTTAGAAATATGCGAAAAAGGGTTGCGAAGCTTATTTTGCATATGTGTTAGATATGAAAGTGTCTGAAAAAAAGATTAAATTAGTGCCAGTTGTGAGTGAGTATCCGAATGTATTTCCAGAAGAGTTACCGGGATTACCACCGATTCGTGAGATTGAGTTTGGCATTGAACTAGTACCGGGGACTACGTCAATATCGATAGCTCCACACAAAATGGCTCTGACAGAGTTAAAAGAATTGAAATCTCAGTTGCAAGAATTTACCGATAGAGGATTTACACGTCCGAGTTTCTCGCCTTAGGGAGCTCCAGTGTTGTTTGTGAAAAAAAAAGATGGCACGATGAGAATGTGTATAGACTATCGACAGCTTAACAAAGTAACTATCAAGAATAAGTATCATTTGCCCAGAATTGATGACTTTTTTGATCAATTGAAGGGAGCTACAGTGTTTTCAAAAATATATTTGAGATCAGGTTATTACCAGTTGAGAGTTAAAGACTCCGATGTGCAGAAAACTGCATCCAGAACGAGGTACGGTCACTATGAGTTTTTGGTTATGCCTTTTTGATTAACGAATGCACCTGCTATATTTATAGATTTGATGAATCGGATCTTTAGACCGTATTTAGATGGATTTGTGGTTGTATTCATAGATGATATTTTGATTTATTCAAAAGATGAAAATGAGCATGCCGAGCACTTGAGAATTGTGTTACAGACTCTGCGTGATAAACTGTTGTATGTAAAGTTCAGTAAATGTGAATTCTGGTTGCACGAGGTTGGTTTTCTAGGACATGTTGTTTCAGCTTCGGGTATTCATGTTGATTCAAATAAAATTTCGACAATAATGGATTGGAAGCCTCCGAGAAATGTTTCAGAAGTTCGCAATTTTCTAGAACTACCAGTTATTATAGACTATTTGTGAAAGGCTTTTTGATGATTGTGACTCCATTAACGAGATTGCTTCAGAAAGATGTGCAGTTTGAATGGTCTGAGAAGTGTCAGAAAAGTTTTGAACAGTTGAAAGCTCTTTTGACTGAAGCTCCAGTGTTAGTTCAGCCCGAAACGGGTAAAGAATTTATGATTTATAGTGATGCATTGTTAAATGGACTTGGTTGTGTTTTGATGCAGGATGGAAAAGTTATAGCTTATGCCTTGAGACAGTTAAAGCCGCATGAAAAGAATTATCCGACGCATGATTTACAATTGGTAGCTATTGTGTTTGCGTTAAAGATTTGACATCATTATTTGTTCAGTGAAAATTGTCATGTTTATTCATATCATAAGAGTTTGAAGTATTTGATGACTCAAAAAGATTTGAGTTTGCAATAACGGAGATGGCTTGAATTGTTAAAAGATTACGAGCTAGTAATTGATTATCATCCAGGAAAAGCAAATGTCGTGGCCGATGCATTAAGTCAGAATCTTTGTTTGCCTTGCGTGCAATGAATACTCAGTTGACTTTATCCGATGATGATTCGATCATAGCAAAGTTGAAAGCTAGACCGTTGTTTTTACAACAAATTTGTGAAGTTCAGAAAGTTGATAATGAGATGTTAGCCAGACGAGCTCAATGTGATTCAAACCCTGATTCAGAGTTTCAAGTTGATTTAGATAATTGTTTGAGATTCTGAGGCCGAATATGTGTTCTGAGAAATTCAGAGTTGATACAAGTAATTTTGAACGAAGCACACAATAGTGGTTTATCTGTTCATCCAGGTATCACAAAAATGTATAATAATTTGAAGCAGCTTTATTGGTGGCATGGAATGAAACGTAATATTTTAGAATTTGTATCAAAATGTTTGATTTGTCAACAAGTTAAAGCCGAGCATCAAGTACCGTCAGGTTTGTTGCAACCAATCATGATTCCTGAGTGGAAACGGGATAGAGTGACTATGGATTTTGTGACGGGTTTGCCCCTATCTCCGAGAAAGAATGATGCAATATAGGTTGTTGTGGATCGATTTACAAAAGCAGCTCACTTTATTCCTGTACGTATGGATTTTTCTCTTGATAAGCTTACGGGATTATATATTTCTGAGATAGTGAAATTACACGGGATACATATTTCTATTGTTTCGAATAGAGATCTGAGGTTTACGTAATGGTTTTGGAAGAAGTTGCAAGATGAACTGGGTACAAAGTTACACTTCAGTACGATATTTCACCCACAAACAGATGGTCAATCCGAACGGGTTATTCAGAGACTCGAGGATATGTTACATTGTTGCATTCTTGAGTTTGGAAGTACGTGGAAAAAGTATTTGCCATTGATTGAATTTACTTACAACAACAGCTTTCAGTCTAGTATTAAAATGGCACCATACAAAGCTTTATACGGTCGTAAATGCCGAACTCCATTGTACTGGACCGAACTCAGTGAGAATAAGATTCATGGGGTTAATGTGATTTGAGAGACTGAAGAAAAAGTGAAAGTAATACGTGAAAGTTTAAAAGCCGTGTCAGATCGTCAGAAATCGTATACAGATTTGAAACAGAAAGACATTGAGTTTCAGATTGGGGATAAAGTGTTTTTAAAAGTGTCACCGTGGAAAAAGATATTAAGATTTGGTCGGAAAGGAAAGTTAAGTCTGAGATTTATCAGGCCGTATGAGGTTATTGAGCGAACCGGGCCAGTGGCTTACTGGTTATCTTTACCGTCTGAGTTAGAGAAAATACATAACGTGTTTTATGTATCGATGCTTCAATAATACCGGTCCGATCCATCACATATCATTTCTCTGACAGAAGTAGAAATTCAGTCACATATGCCATACAATGAGGAACCAGTCCGAATTCTAGCTAATGAGATCAAAGAGCTGAGAAATAAGAAAATTTCGTTAGTGAAAGTATTATGGCATCGACACGGGGTTGAGGAAGCTACATGGGAACCCGAAGATGCGATGAGAAAACAATACCCGAATCTTTTCACTGGTAAGATTTTTGGAGACGAAAATCCCTAAGGGGAGAGTTGTAACAGCCCGGTTTAAACCCTATTCGGAATAGTGGTTTTGGGACCACAAATCTAAGGTCAAAAAATTATTTTAGTATTATTTTTGGTGTTTATAACATGTGATAATATGTGTGAAAATTTTGTGAGCTAATTTTATAGTTTAATGGCTCAATTTGAGATAAAGGACAAAATCGAGTAAATTGTAAAAGTTGCATGCTAATTATTAAAAGTGCTTATTTGCTATGGTTTATTAAACCAAAGGTACTTATGTTGTTATTATGCCATTGATAAGGGTAATGGACATTGATGGACATATGGTAGGTGAATTTTAATGTTAATAACTAAAGGCCAATATGGTAATTGGTGTAATAAGTTAAATTTAATAAAATAAAGGCCATTGCATGTTTATTTTCTCATCATCTTCCACCGATTATAGAGAAAAGAAACAGCCATTGAAGCATTGTGATATTCGGCTATTGCATGATTAATTAGGTGAGTTTATTTTGCTCAGTTTTTTATGATTTTTACGTTTTTGAGATCGTTGCTTTGTGTTCTAGCTAGCCCGTGTTCTTGAATGTTTGATGATGAAAAATGAAAGTTTGGTGTTTAATATACAAGTTTTGTTAAGTGATTTTTGGTAAAAATACCTATTATGGATTAAATTAAGAAATGTTTAAAATGTGTGGTTGAAATGTAAAATAAATGAAAGTTTTGGGCTGCTAGGGTGGTAAGTAAAATTTGGCTAGCATTAAATTGGAAAGATTTGTGTAATTTTGTGTTTTTATGAAATAAGGACTAAATTGTAAGAAATGTGAAACTTTAGGGCTAAAGTGTAAAATGCTCATTTATGTGTTCTTGAGTGAATTTGAATAAATAAGTTATCAAATGAGTTAATTTTGGTTGAAATTAGATCAAGAACCAAAGAAAACAGGATTAGATCGGGGGAAATCAAAAGTAGTTGAATAACCGTCCGTTTCCATTCATTCCGTACGAGGTAAGTTCATATGCAAATAAATATCGTTACATTGAAATGTTTATGTTATATTATCATTGAATTTCCATGAATGTGAATGATTGTATACGAGCAAGAATCGACAAATTTGCGACATCCAGAAGCCCCGTACAAACCTTAGGAATAGTATAGGATACAAATGTCATGACATTAGGTATTGAGATGTGATTACATGTAAGACCTTGTATGGGACAGTGATATTGTATTACGATTACGTGTAAGACCCTGTGTGGGATACTGGCATCGATACGTGTTAATATGTAAGACCATATCAAGGATATGGCATTGTACGAGTTATAAGTGATTACCGAGTATCCTTAACGATTCCAAATGGTTCAATGGGAAAAGTTAAGTCGGAAAAGAAAGTGTAAGTGAATCAAGTGACTCAGGTACGCACGAGACTCATTTGAGTATTGAACAGAAAATATTGGATGGTTTCAATTATAGAATTGAGAAGGTATATCAGGAAGTAGGTTTGTGAATTTGTTTATGCATTTATATGTGCTCATGTATAACTTGCTAAATTGATGAGAAATATATTAATGCAATGAGATGATTTATTTGTATATGGCTTACTATGCTTTTAAAGCTTACAGTGATTATTTTTCCACTGTTTTGTAGATCATCGAAGCTAACTCAAATTTGGGGATCGTCTGGAAGCGTTATCGCACTATCAATCAATATTTTGGTACTTTTGAAGTTATGTATATATTGGTGTATGGCATGTATAGGCTAGTGTCATAATGGTATATTTTGGCTTGTAAATGAAGTGTGTTTGTGGTCATTTATATTGGCTTTAAATGGTGAGTTTGGCTCATGTTATGTGATGCATATATAATGCCTAAGTGATGGTTTATTTTGGTAAATGTTTTAGTTGTTGATTTAGTAGGTCATGAGGCATGTTTTAGTTGATGATAGGAATCGTATGATTTACACTTGAATGAGGTTGTTTGATAGCCATTTCATGTTTTGAAATGCGCCATGTTAATGGCTAGTGAATATGTACTTATGTGTTCAAATTTATGGTAGCAAGTTGGCTTGGAAAATAGCCTTGAGTTGTCCACACAGGTAGACACACGGCCTGCACCATGGGCGTGTGCCCTGGCCGTGTGAAGTCTGCACCTTAATTTTTGGAATTTAATTTGCCACATGGACTGAGGACACGGGCGTGTGCCTCGGCCATGTGCCCCTTATTTGATTGCTGACGTCACAAATAGAATACAAGATAGTTTTGGCATGGCCGAGCACACGGCCTGAACACGGGCGTGTGCAAGGCACACGGGCTGGACACACGGGGGTATGGTCTGGCCGTGTGAGGAAGTCAGTATGTATGCCTTGTATCCACACGGTCTGAGACACAGGCGTGTCAATTGACCATGTGAGTGACACGGGTTGGGCTCACGGGCGTGTGACCCATGCAGTGAGGAAAATTTTCTAAGTTTTGTAAAGTTTTCTCGAGTTATCGGTTTAGTCCCGAACCCCTTTTAAGCATGTTTTAAGGTATCGTAGAACTTTATAAGGGACAATGTGGATTAATGTATAAAACTTTTAAATTATATGCAACTTTACGTTGTGAAAGGTGACTAAATAATTTGATGTAAGTTGGGTAATGCCTCATACCCTGTTCCGGTGTCGATTACGGGTAAGGAGTGTTACAGTGTGGACATAAAATTGGCTAAATTTAAGCCGTTTCCATCTCCAACTTCAAAATGCACCTAAAAGCATTTTGTTTCCACATTATAGACCTCAAATCAAACCAATTCATTCATGAAATAATCACTTCAATGTACCAAATAAATTCATCCAACCAATATGCCCACAAAGCACCTCAATTTTAATCAACTGACAATTCATCTAAACATGTCAAAGACTTATCAAAATTAAGCATCATATCTTATTATAAACTAAGCTAATTCATACTTGAAGTATTCAAGCATCATCATAACCAAAACATTTATACATTTTCTACTTATTTATATATTTCAAAAGGTTTACATAATAATGCACACAAGTTCAACTATCTTTTACCAGCATCAAGCACAAAATATTAACTTTCAATATTTACATCCATACAAAATATCTAAGTACTAAAGACCTTTCCCAATACATGCCACTTAAACCAACTAGCAAGAACCAAAATGACTACCGAGATGTTAATGATAGTGTGTGAGCTTCCGAGTCGATCCAATCATAGCAACGATTCCAAATGTCTTAAAAGAATAAATTAAACTAAGAAGTACCAAAAAGCTTAGTAAGTTCGATATTAGCTTCATTTATTAATTAACCAAAAATGATCAAATTGATGTAAATTTTCAATACACCGGCACAAGCCTGCTAGGCACAAAGCCCGAATAACACCGGCACAAAGCCTACTAGGCACATAGCTCGAATATCACTGGCAAAAAGTCTGCTATCACTGAGCTCGAATAATATCGGTACAAAGACTACTAGGCACATAGCCCAAATATCACCAGTATAAAGCCTGCTAGGCACATAGCCCGAATATCACCGGTACAAAGCCTGCTAGGCACAGAGCTCAAATAATACCAACCTGCTAGACACGTAGCCTGAATATCACCGACACAAATCCTGCTAGGTAGATAGCCCGAATATCACCAGCACAAAGCCTGCTAGGCACATAGCCCGAATATCACCTCATTTCTATTTCTTTAAATATAACTAAATGAAATTCATGATTTAACCAATAATGAAATAGTATGAAATATTCAATACAATTAATAGTAACCATATAACGAACTTAGTTAGACCGAATTGTAGTAGTTGTAGAAGTTCAGGGACTATTTTGCTATTTTTCCTTTTCCACGAATATTTACAGGATCTTGATCTAGAATGTAAAATTCTTTAATTATTAGCATACATTTCTATATTCCAATCCATTTTACAATTAAGACCCTTTTATTTTTTGAATTTACACAATCACCCAAACTTTTACAGTTATTGCAATTTAGTCCCTTAACTCGAAATTCATCAAATTAACCATTTTTATCATGTCAATATTTTTTTCCAAATATACTAGACCCTTAAATAGTCCCTAAGAAACATCAAATTTACTTTTAGACCCTAAAATTTTGACATTTTCACAATTTAATTCTAAAATCAAAATCTAACAAAAAAAACACTTTACAAATTTATCAAATAACATAGTCAAAGCTCTAAATACATGGTATTCATAAAAAAAACTCAATATTCACCAATGCCAACTTCCAGAATTTTTAACAGAATTAAAAACGAAGGTACGGGTATAGAAACGGGTATAGAAAACATCACATGCAAGGTAAAAGGCTTGGCTGATTCTCCTAGCTTAAACAACCTTCAAGTTTCGGCTATGGAAAATAAGAATGAAGAAGAACCTTATTTCTTTTACTTAATTTTGTTTTAATCTAGTTTTATTTGCAAAAATCCCATTGATCACTTAAATTTTTAATCCATTTTAACTATGTTGCCCTCTCACTACATTAACTAGGTATAATTGCTACTCGAGTCCTTCATCATTTACTTTTCAAGCTATTTAATCATTTAAATACAATAATTACTAAATTTTTACACTTTTTAAAAATTAGTCCTTTTCCTATAATTAGCTATCTAAACGTTAATATTTCTAAACCAAATTTTAATATGACTCTAATGACTCTATAAATATTCTAAAAATAATATTTATGAGTCAACACGATAGAAATTTGTGATCCCGAAACCACTATTTTGTCACCACTAAAAATCTGGTTGTTACAACTAGACTTGTGAAAAATGGTCCTTAAGTATGACTAAGGGAGTTAGTCTTCCACAATGTGAATCTTGCTTGGAAGGTCAAATGACTCAGAGATCTTTTCATGTGAAAGGTATAAGGGCCAACCAACCATTAGAACTTGTGCATAGTAATGTATGTGGTCCCATGAGCATCAGTGTCCGAGGAAGTTATGATTATTACGTTACTTTTATCGAAAACTATTCTCAATTTGGATTTGTGTATCTAATGCATCGCAAAAGAGAAACCTTTGATAAATTTTGAAAGTTTCATGCAAAAGTGGAAAAACAATTAGATTTATTCATAAAGAATCTTTGGTCTGACTGAGGTGAGGAATATTTGTCTGATGATTTCTTAAGATACCTCATAGAGAATGGAATTTTATCCCAATTGATTGCGTCGGGTATCCACAACAGAACGGCATAGTTGAGAGAAGGAATATAACTTTGCTTGACATGCTTTGTTCAATGTTAAGTTATTCACAACTTCCTACTTCCTTATAGGGATATGCGATACAAAAGGTTTGCTATATTCTTAATGATGTGCCAACCAAGTCTTATTGTAAGACACCTTATGAATTGTAGCATGGAAAGAAACCCGCTCTAAATCACTTTAGAATATGGGGTTGTCCAGCACACGTTCTAGATAATGATGCAAAGAAGTTGGAGGCACAGACAAAATTGTGCATGTTTGTAGGATGTCTAAAAGGAACAAATAGAGAATTATTCTATAATCTGAAAGATAAAACGATTAAAGTTTCTACTCATGCTACTTTCCTCGAGGAAAGGTACATGGATAACTTTAAGCTTTAAAGTAAAGTGGTGCTCGAGGAACTTTCGAGAGTGGTAGAACAATCACCAAGTTCAATTCCCGAGAAAGTTGTAGAAAAACCTGCAAACGATCAACAGCATATGGGAATCCATCATAGTGGAAGAGTTTCTAAGAAACCAGACTTCTTCATCTGTGATGGTAGTATTTATAATACGGAAGCCAATCATAAGGATAATGATCCATTCACTTAAGAGGAGGCTACGTAAGACTTTGATTTCAAGCTTTGGAGAAAGGCCATAGATGCCGAGATGGATTCTATGAAATCCAATACGGTATAGGAACTTATAGACTTATCTATTAGGATTAAACCCATAGGGTGTAAGTGGATCTACAAGAAGAAGAGAAATGTGGAAGGGAAAGTGGAAACACATAAAGCTAGACTTGTAGAGAAAGGCTACACATAGAAAGAAGGCATCGATTATGATGAGACCTTTTCTCTGGTGCCATGCTCAATTCTATTCGCATGCTCTTATCCATTGTTGTTGCTCTCAATTACGATATCTTGCAAATGGATGTCAAGATAGCATTCTTAAATGGTTATCTTGATGAGACCATTTACATGGCTTAACCCACTAGATATGTTGTCAATGGAAAGGAGCAAAAATTTTACAAACTGCTAAGATCCATTTATAGACTTAAGCAGATGTCCTACTCATGGAATAAAAGATTTGATCAAATGATCAAGACTTTTGAATTTGAGCCAAAAGTTGATGAACCTTGTGTTTATAAGCGTATAAAGGACAAAAAGATGGTATCCCTTGTTTTGTATGTCGATAATATTCTACTTATCAGAAACGATGTAGGAGAATTTTCATCAGTTAAACTGTGGTTAGCTCAATAGTTTAGCATGAATTACTTGGATGAAGCTAGCTATATTCTTAGAATTCGAATCATTAGGGATCGAAAGAATAAAACGATAGCTCTATCTCAAGCTTCATATATTGATAAGGTACCAAAACGTATTGCAATGACCGATGCAAAGTGTAACACCCCATATCCGTTACCCAAGCTGAGGCAGTATATAAGGCATTGCCTAACTTGATCCCATGCATGCAACCCATCTTAAGTCACCAAGACTCAGCCCAAATTAAAACTTTTTCAATTTCTACTTTAAACATCTTAATATGGGCCTACGAGGCCTAAATCGACCATTGGAAAACATTCAGAATCCTTCCAGGTCCTTATCTAATCTATGCAAACTTTGCATTTAAAACAGGGCACATGCCCATGTGGAAGGGTAACACGCCCATGTGACCACCTTGACATGGTCATGTTGATGGCCCATGTGTCTTGCACAGCCTAAACACCTAGGGACATGCCCGTGTCCCTTACCCGTGTGGCCAAAATAAGGCTATTTACCAAGTCTATTTGCCACCCCTACCCACATTGACTCAAACCCAACCAGCACCAGTTCTAGTCTATACCATACAACCAAATCAGCTACAATAGACATTCTTTCCTAAGGCAATATACTCACCTAAGGAAATATCATCTTTGCATATAATCAAAATGAGTAATAGTCAATATCAAGACCACATTCAAAGTGTGGGACTTTACCCAAGCCTACACATTAGGCCAATGCTTAAGGACACAAAAATAATCAAGTCTACGCCCTATACATGCCATATTCAAAAATATAAATCCAACTATGCCGAAGGTTTCGGACAATAGTGTGATCGA
Organism: Gossypium longicalyx; assembly: GCA_025698465.1. NCBI lineage: Eukaryota > Viridiplantae > Streptophyta > Magnoliopsida > Malvales > Malvaceae > Gossypium > Gossypium longicalyx. Next base: position 28,439,678 of record CM047006.1, on the reverse strand, counting down.
TATCTCTAACTCCAAGTAATCCTCGAGCTAAATAGGCGGCACTATAAGAAAATGGAAAGGAATGAGGGTAAGCATAAAAGCTTAGTAAGTTGCATATAAATAACTATACTACAACAATTCATCAATAATCATCATGCTCATAACACAAGGATAAGCATAATCATGACTTACTCATTACCATCCCTACAAGTCATATGCTCTCTAATGAGCTCATTTCTCATACATACCAACTAGGTACTTGTATCACTCACAACATGGTTATGCTTTCATCATTAACTCGCAAACATACTTACACCATTGAACCAATGGGTACACTATCGGTCATTCTATAAACCTCGATCAAAGGATAAGGTGTCGATGTTATGCCCTGGACATAGTCTTTCACTGGCTCACATCTCAAGTCAATGCCGTGTCCTAGACAGGGTCTTACTCTGACTATCATTATCGAGGCCGATGCGTGTCCCAGACACGTCTTACTCTAGCACTCGTATCGATGCCGATGTCATGTTCTAGACATGGTCTTACACTAGCTCTCATAATATGGCTGACGCATGTTCCAGACATGTCTTACACTAGCTCACACAAGGGACTCGAATGTCTTAGTTTGAACATCTAGTTCATTTCCTAGTGTTTTAAAGGAATTTCTACTATCTCATTGTTCTTATGCATTCTCAATACTCAATCAAACAATTCGTGCTATATCCATTCCATGAAAATTTAAACACCTATTTTATTAATATAGTTGCATTATTTACACACAACTTACCTTGGTTTACAAAATGTACTCGACTAGTTGGTTTAGTCGATTTGCTTGGCTTTTTCCCGGTCTAGGTTCGGATTTGGCAAAACTTGATATATAATAAGAAAAATGCACTCATTTAGTCACTAATTATAATTAGGCTACCACAAATTCACATCTTTGGTAAAATGATCATTTTGCCCTTAGACTTTGGCAAAATGACCATTTTACCCCTATGATCGAAAATTGATTTTCATTGAATTTCTTCGTATTTCAATCCTATCTGAACTCTTTTTACTCTTATAGCAACCCTAAAATCCCACTATGTCACACACTTATCACATATTTTGCAACTTATGCAAAATAGTCCCTTTAGGTGTTTTCATGCTAATACCTTTCACAAGAGTTGTTTAGAACTCTTCTAAGACTCATATTCTTCCATAAAAACTCAGCAAAAATCACAATTCCATTCATGGAAAAACCCTAAACTCTTAATCATCTTGCAAAATAGACCCCTCATTTGGAAGCTCATGCTTCAAGGGTCTCAAAAATGCAAAGATCATCAACTAAGGACATGGAAATCACTTACTTGTTGAAGTGATAAGTTGCTAAAATTTCAAAGCTTCAAAAACCCCTCTTTTGCTAATATTTTCAGTGGAGAGAAGCTGTGGAGAAGAAAGAAAATAATAGTTAAGCTTTTATGCATTATTTTTTTCACAAAATTATGTCATCAATTCACCTAATATTGACTTTTTGACTAAACTTGTCTCCTATGGCCAGCCACCTTGTTTCTAGGGGTCTAATTGTTCATTAAAGGCCCCCAATTTTAGTTCTCTAGCTATTTAACACATTGGGTACTAAAATGCAACTTTTGCCCTTTTTGCAATTTAGTCTTTTTTCGCAATCGGGCTCGCAAATATCAAAATTAACTCACCAAATTTTTTATACACTAATATAACCATGTTATAACCTCATAATAATAATAAAAATAATTTTCCAAACTTCGAATTTGTGATCCCGAGACCACTATTTCGACTAGGCCCTAAATCGGGCTGTTACACAAAGCCAGACGTTCAGCCGACTATATCAGGTCTTCACCTTTCTTTAGATGACTGTCCTAAGACAGCGAAAGAAAGAGAGCGTATTATTAAGGTTCCATATGTTTTGGCAGTTGGAAGCCTTATGTATGAGATACTTTGCACACGTCCAAATATTTGTTTCACAGTAGGAATGGTTAGTCGATATCAGGTGAATCCAAGTCTCGGGCATTGGCAAGCTGTAAAGCATATATTAAGGTATCTTAAAAGAAGCAGGGATTATATGCTTATGTATTCTGGGGATGACCTTACTCTTGTTGGATACACAAACTTAGACTTCCAAACCTGTAAAAATTTGATGAAATCAATGTTGGGAAATGTATTCATTCTAAAACATGGAGCCATAGTATGGAGAAGTGTAAAACAAACTTGCACTATGAACTCTACTATGGTGGCCGAGTATATGGCTACTTTTGAGGCAACGAAAGAAGCAATATGGCTTCGAAAGTTCTGAACTGAACTTAAAGTTATTCCTGGTATGGAAAAAGTTATAACACTGTATTGTGAAAATAGTGTTGCAATAGCTAATACCAAGGAAATGAAAAGTCACAAGAGGACGAAACACATTAATTGGAAGAACCACTTGATACGAGAGGCAGCAGCTGAATGAATCTTAGATATGATGAAAGTAGCTTCTAAAGATAACTTCTAAAGATAACCTTACAGATCTGTTTACTAAGACTCTTATAACTAGGAGTTTTAACAAACACGTCAAAGATATAAGAATGCGAAACATGGCACATTTACTTCACTAGGGCAAGTGGGAGATTATTGGGAAATGTGTCCATATTATAGTAAACATATAACTATTTTCTATTTATTTGAACGATGAATAAATAAATAAAGTTAATTTCACATTCCACTATTATGTCTTTTTATATTTATGTATTTTATATTTTGCATGCATAGCGAAATTGTAACAAGTAAATATTAGCTCATTGATTATCTAAAGTTCAAACTGAAGATAAATGGCATTGTAAAGAACATTTACATTGTGAGAAAGATGACTTACTTTAGTAGATAATCTAAATAAGCTCGTAATCCCGTAAAAGAATCAAAGTGAGCATTTGATTCAAATACTGAGATGGATTATTATGTCGCTTACAATTCCAATTGGGGAAATGACTAGTCTTGGCTATCGGAGTAGTTGACTCCGCTAGTAGAGACATAGATGCATTCATTGGTAGAATGAAACATCGGGCTAGACCTAAGATGAATTAATTTTGAATCCGTTTGTGAATTAATTCACTTGTGACGCTTATGGTGTGACTTATCTAAATCCTAAGTTAGTCACTAACCATGCATATGCAGCTCATATGCTTTTATATAACAGGAGGTTTATGCTCTAAAAATGATCGAGCCCATAACCAGTATGTTGGGTACATGACTTGTGTATGGCATGGCTTTACTAGCAACAATGGAATTCATAGTTCAATTAAAGAGTTAATGATATCCTCTTATTGACATTATGTGGATTGATAAATATGGAACATAACCACGAGTTGCTTGTTCTCAAATGAGCAATTAATCATAGTCATTTGTTTACAGTGATCATATTAATCATTAAGAAGACACAATGGTGACAATGAGACAAAACAGGATTGTTTGAGTGAACAGATTTAACTCAAAGGAATTAAAGATATCATATGAGGGTAACACACACATGATGAGGTCATTGGAGAAAGCAATTGGATGAATTGCTTTCATAAAGAGTATACAATAAGGAGTTTTCAATCATGGTACTTCTTGTGGACTGACTCCTTGATTAAGTAATTGTGAATTATCGGAATGATGCTTCTGAACATAATTGTCATATCTAGAGCCTAATTACATATGTCCAATTGGACCCTCTACTAACTCAAAAAAAGCTCGATCGGACTGCATTTGAATCAGAAGAAAATTTTACAACTTTGAGAATAATTTAATTTAGTCAATTTATTCGATGTGGTATTAAATTAGGTTGTGGTAAGAATTGTTCAACTAGAGAATTTGATTAAAGAATTTTCTTGAAAATTTAATTTGGAAAATCTAAGTGATTTTTGGAAAATTAATTTTGATCAAGTAAAATTAAATTATTCAAATCAATTAAAATTAATATGATATTTTTGGAGGTTAATTTTCAAGTCAAACAATTGTCCCAATGGGTAATTGAACATAAAAATTAGACTTAAGATCATAAATTGGGCATGGGAGTTCAAAACCGAGACAAAGACCCAAAAAATGGTCGAATTGAGCTCGGTATGTGAAACTGGGCTGACAGTCCAACCGGTGGCTAGACCAGACTAGTCAGGTCATCGTTGACCCAAACCAAACTGGCAGCAGTCGAATCGGCTCGGGGTGCCATAAATGTGTCGCACTTGTATCACTCGGTGGTGCCAGTGGCTATGACGGCGACATCTCAATGGTCGGCGGTAGTTGGTCGTCAATGGTTGAGTAGTGGAAAGGTTACATTCCTACTAGAATTCCACCAGAGAATTTGATTTCAGATTAATTATTCCAAAAATAATAATATTTTAATATTAAATTTAATTTAATACTTATCTAAATAGTATTTTATTAATTTAATATTAAAGTGATTATCTTAATATTAAATTTAATTTAATGTTTAACTTGTAAATAAACATTCTATTATTTTAATAAGATTTAATATTAAATTTAATCTAATATTTATCTTGATAAATATTATATTAATTTAATATTAAATTGATTAAGTTTAATCATAGTTGAACTCTCTAAACTCTCCATATATAAAAAGAGTCTTGGGTCATTATTTACACACACTTGAATTCAAGAGAAAGTTGTAGAGACAAAATTCTCTGAAGAGATTATTCGAGAAAATTTCTAGAGATATATTTTTTATTTTCAACTTGACCTAAAAGTTAGAGAAATTCTAAAATTACCCCACTAGTAATTTTTGTAAAAAAATTTCTAATTCGAAACGAGCCCACACTCGGTAGACATGAGCTTGAGGATAGCGGAGAAGACTACTTAGTCGAAGCGCTCATCCTAAATGAATTGAAAATGTACACTTTTGATTAAGTGTTTATTACTTTACATATCACAACCAAGATCTTGTTTTGGAAAAAAAATTTAAAATTTTTTGTTTTCCCTAATTTAATTTTTCACTGCGTTTTCTAAACTTGTTTTTCCAACATTTGGCCCCCCAAATTGGAAAAATTCTATGCAGGCCCCTTAAGAAATATTTAAATTACAAATTAATATATGATCAATTTTCACTTTGGCCCCTTCCCCAAAAAATGAAAAAAAAATTATATTAAATCCCTTCAAAAAAATAATGAAATCATAAATTAATACATGATAAAATTATATTTTAACCTCTCAAAATTTTATAATTCAATTGTGCCCCCTATAAAAATTTTTAGATTTGTCCCTGGGTGAGAGGGCTTATATATGAGGCATAAGAGATGTCATATGTAAGCATCTTGTTGGCGGCAAGGTCATATCCTGTCCTAAGTTACCTAAATCACCAAATTTCATGTGATTTCTGTTTTGGATCGTTCAATCCCAATCGAGAATCCCCGATGATCCAAAATGGTTAAAAGAGTGTTCTAGAGATAAAGATTGAAGAGATGAAAACAATGAAAAAAAAAGGGTCTTTAACTCTGTCATTTTAATTTTTTTAACAAAAAGAAGTTTTTCACCGTTCACACCATTAATCCCTCTTTCCCAAATTTTATTAACTTTGCTCTTTTTTTAACACAACCTCAATTATTTTAATTTTTTTCAATTATCTTAATTTTGTTTAATTAAGTTATCTTACATTTTATTAATTTAAATTTTTAATAAAAGTTGAAAATAAAAGATAAAATAAAAAATAGTTTTTTTTTTAATTTTTAGTTAATTAGATTGTATATTTAAATTTTTTTAAAATATATTATATTTTATTAATTAAAAAATTAAAATAAAATAAATCATAAATATTTATATTATTAATTTGATATTATAAATTATAAAAAATTTATACCATACCTGTAACAACTTGATTTTCTACGGTGTTGCAAATAGTGGTTTAGGGACCACAATTTCGACGATTGAGTCAATAAATATTATTTAATAATATTTATGAGTTCATTATATTGTTTTTACTTATGTGTGAATTGGAAAATTTGGTTAGCAGGCTAAAAATGAAAATGTACAGACTAAACCATAAGAATTAATGAATAGCTAGTCAAATGAGTTTAATAAAAAATTGTTCAATGTTCAAAGTGGTAAATAATCACTCTTGCATGGTAGTGCTTGTTGTGTCAATGTTTAGTGGAAACACCTGTTAATTTTTATTTAACGATGAAATTAAGAGATTAAATGTTATAGGCTGAAGTGGATGGAAAGAGAGTCTCATTCTCGTCTTCCTCCACCGAAAACATTGTTCTCTGCAGAAGAAATAAAAGCTCTAAGCTTTCTCAATTAATCGTCTTTGCATGTAAGTGTTTTCAGAGGTTGTTCTTCATGAGTTTCATGTTTTTGAGATCCTTGTATCTCGATTTAGCTAATTTGCATGTCTAATTTCAAAACTGTTAAAGTTTAAAGTGTTGTCATTAATGAACTGAATGTATTAACGTATAGATTAAGAACCCAATAAACTAGTAGATAACAGAGGAAAAAGAAAGATCACAGATTGTTCATTGACGTTCAATTTCTGCTACTGTACCAAGTAATTGTTGGGAAATGTTCCCATATTGTAGTAAACATGTAACTGTTTTCTATTTATTTGAACGATGAATAAACAAATAAAGTTAATTTCACATTTCACTATTATGTCTTTTGTATTTATGTCTTTTATATTTTGCATGTATAGCGAAATTGTGACAAGCAGATATTAGCTCATTGATTATCTAAAGTTCAAACTGAAGATAAGTGGCATTGTAAAGAATGTTTATATTGCGAGAAAGACGACTTACTTTAGTAGATAGTCTAAATAAGTCCGTAATTCCGTAAAAGAATCAAAGTGAGCATTTGATTCAAATACTGATATGGATTATTATGTCGTCTACAATTCCAATTGGGGAGATGGCTAGTCTTGGCTATCGGAGCAGTTGACTCCACGAGTAGAGACATAGATGTATTCATTGGTAGAATGATACATTGAACTAGACCTAATATGAATTAATTCTGAATTCGTTTGTGAATTAATTCACTCGTGAGGTTCATAGTGTGATTTACCTAAATCCTAAGTTAGTCACTAACCATGCGTATGCAACTCATGTGTTTTGAAATAAGTGGAGGCTTATGCTCTAAAGATGATTGAGTCCATAGCCGGTATGTTGGGTACATGACTTGTTTATGGCATGGCTTTATTAGCAACAGTAGAATTCATAACTCAATTAAAGAGTTAATGATATCCTCTCATTGGCATTGTGTGAATTGATATATATATAGAACGTGGCCACCAGTTGCTTGTTCTCGAACGAGCAATCTATCACAGTAATTTGTTGGTAGTGATCATATTAATCATTAAAAAGACACAATAGTGACAATGAGATAAAATAGGATTGTATTGAGTGAGCGGATTTAACTCAAAGGAATCAAAGATATCATATGAGTGTAACACACACATGACGAGGTCATTGGATAAAACAGTAGGATAAATTGCTTGCATAAAGAGTATACAATAAGAAGTTTTCAATCATAGTACTTCTTGTAGACTGACTCTTTAATTTAGTAATTGCGAATTATCGGAACGATGCTTCTGGACATAATTGCAATCACTAGAGCCTAATTGTATGTGTCCGATTGGTCCCTTCGCTAGCTCAACAAAAGCTTGATCAAACTACATTTGAATCAGAAGAAAATTCTATGACTTTGGGAATAATTTAATTGAGTTGATTTTATTCGATGGAATTAAATTAGGTGGTGGTAAGAATTGTTCAACTAGAGAATTTAATTAAAGAATTTTCTTGAAAATTTAATTTGGAAGATCTATGTGATTTTTGAAAAAATTAATTTTGATCAAGTAAAATTAAATTAATCAAATCAATTAATATTAAAATTATATTTTTAGAAGTTAATTTTCAAGTCAGACAATTGGCCCAATTGGTAATTGAACTTGAAAATTGGACCTAAGATTGTAAATTGGGCTTGGGAGTTCAAAACCGAGACCAAGGCCTAAAAAATGGTCGAATTGTGTCCAATATGTGAAGCCGGGCTAATGGTCCAACCGGTGGCTAGACTGGACCAGTCGGGTTGTCATTAACCCGAACCGAACCAACAGAAACCGAACTGAGTTGGTTGCACCTGCATCACTGGACACAACAGTGCCAACGGCTACGATGGCGACGTCCCGGTGGACAACGGCGGTTGGTCATTTGTAGTTGAGTAGTGGAAGGGTTACATTCCTACTGAAATTCCACCAGAGAATTTGATTTCAGATTAATTATTCTAAAAATAATAATAGTTTAATAGTTTAATATTAAATTTAATTTAATATTTATCTAAATAGTATTTTATTAATTTAATATTAAAGTGATTATCTTAATATTAAATTTAATTTAATATTTAACTTGTAAATAAACATTCTATTATTTTAATAAGATTTAATATTAAATTTAATCTAATATTTATCTTGATAAATATTATATTAATTTAATATTAAATTGATTAAGTTTAATCATAGTTGAACTCTGTAAACTCCCCCTTTATAAAGAGAGTCTTAGGTCATTATTTACACACACTTGAATTCAAGAGAAAGTTGTAGAGAGAAAATTCTCTGAAGAGATTATTCCAGAAAATTTATATAGATAAATTTTTTATTTACAACTTGATCCAAAAGTTAGAGAAATTACAAAATTATCCCACTAGTAATTTTTGTAAAAAAAATTCTGATTTGAAGCGAGCCTACACTCGGTAGATGTGAGCTTGAGGATAGCGGAGAAGACTACTCGGTCGAAGTTTTCATCCTAGACGAATCGAAAAGGTACAATTTTGATTAAGTGTTTATTACTTTAGATATCACAACCAAGATCTTATTTTAGAAAAAATTTTAAAACTCTGGTTTTTCCCTAAATTTATTTTTTGCTGCGTTTTCCAAACTCCTTTTTCCAACTGTAAGTTCATATGGTGTTGTTACGTTTATTCATGAAATGTTTGATTGTGAATGTATATGGTAAAATGTTAGTAAATTGGTCAGAAAGGTGAGAAAGGTGTGATCAGTAAAAATGAAGTTTTGTTATGTATATGGAGCCCGAATGAACAAAGGATACAATTGGCATGTTAATAGGGGTAATGACGCATTGTACGTGAAGAAGGGAGATGTGAAGAAGATGAAGAAAGTTTACTGTAGTTTTCTTGAATCTTGCATTTGTTGTAGATTTCCAATTTAATCTTTTTGGAGATTCTGGTGTGTTATCGGGCAAGGATATTTAGCCTACGGGCTTTGCATTATGTGCATTTGGCGTGTTACCTATTGGAATAATTCTTACGAGTAATTTGACATGTTATTGAGGAGAATATTTAGCTTATAGGCTTCGCACTATTTGCATCTGGTGTGTTATCGGTTGGAATAGCTCTCATGAGCAAACTAGACCCGCCTATTCTTTTCTATTCGTGTTGAGTCATTGGACTGAATGTTCTGAAATAGAAGTGTTGACTGTATGATCTTTATGAATGGAAATAAAGTATGAATGAGTAATGAAATGTTTGGGATGCATTATATGTTTGAATGTGATGTACTCACTTTATATATGTGGAATGTGTTGGTAGCATAAAGAATTTAGTTAAGTTAATGCTTACCAAAACGTACAAGTTATAAATCACATCCAAACATATAATGTATCACATGTGGAATAGTGCCTAAATCACTTGTGGAATGTGATTTATAACATGTGTTGGTAGTCGAATTGATCTACAACTCATATTATCCAGCTCATGTTATGATAGAATTATTTTAACTCTACATCAGGTCAAGTGGCATGTATATAAGGTATATTTTATGAAATTGAATGTGAAATGAAGGTTAATGTATTGAACGTTATATATATATATATATATATATATATGTATTTACTCTTTCGTGATGCTTATCCAATGTTGGCATAGGCAATTAGTACGCTTGAAATGGAAATAATTGCATCGGCTAAATATGTTAACTCATGTTGGATAATTGGCGAACTTATAAAAGCGGACTATTTGTGCAAATAATAATAAATTAATAAGAACGCGTGGCGGATAGACTCGAACGATTATTTTTCTAGCGGAACACCTTGTCGTATTTTTTTAAAAGTTTTTGTAAAGAATTATAAAATACTGAGACTAATCAAGGTCTAAACAACATTATTCCCGTTTTCATTCCTCATACTGGACCGATTCACGTTTTAGGTAACATAGGATTCCTATCTCATTGCAAATCAGTGACGTGACAATATAAGGTGGCTTGGTAATCAATAGACGTCCCATTACAATTGAAGGCCTCTAGTTACTTCCGTCGAAGGTAGCTCATGGCAAAGGTGTGCTCAATAATGTGATGCTCATAGGTGACATGTGGAGGTATTACGAAAGTGGAATAACCAAAGTTTTTAGAAGCGATTAAATAGAATAAAAAAAAATAAAAATATTTAAAGAAATAGAGAAAATTGAATTGATTAACAACTCAAGTAGTATAATCTTTATTTTAAATTGATAGCTTAATTAATTCTCATTCCAATTAATTTAAGTAGACAAAATCCGAGTAGAGGAATTTCAAGTTTCAAACCCAATTGCAAAAATAGGTAAACCAATTAGGTAAATGGATAACATCGAATCTTCGAACCAAACTTTCTATGTTGCAAGTCAAAGAAAACATCTTAAGCGCGTGAAGATGACTAAGTAAAGCATGAAATCCCGGAAAAGGGTATCCAATGATTGTAGACAAGTGGATGTCTGGCCGTGGAGAGGCAAAGTAACACCCCACGCGTGCAATTATGGGACCATGTGTTAACACGTGGCAGTGTACCCACATGATGTGTGCACGTGAACTACCACACCTCTCCCACGTGACCTCCACTCCAAAAGCCAAAGCCGATATATGCTATAAACAACCAATAATATTTCACACTCAAATGAAAAAGGTATGGTCCAAGTAGTATATCCACCATTAAAGATAGATATATATATATATATAACAGTGCTTTATAAGAATATATATTTAAAATTTTTTTTTAAAATATGTTGGGTTTTAGATTATTTTTTAAAAAAATTTCTTTAAAAAAACCCTATATGTATATCAAATGATGAGTTTATTATGTATGTGACATGTGTCATACTTTAAATTTTAAAAATAATAATAATATTAATCGAGATTATTACATGTCAATTTTAACATATTATAATCTATTTTTTTTAAATTACAACGTGTCACACATACAATAAATCTGTTATCTGACATGATAAAATCATTTTTTGAAGAAAGAAAATCTATCATATTATTTTAAATAATTTAAAATAACCACTATATTTTTTCAAATAATTTTTTATAATAAAATACAATTATAACACCATATCAACCTTTTTCTTTTAATTGTATACAAAAAGAAAGATGACAGCCATTCTTATGATTATCTAAAGCATTAAGTGGTATTATATATATGGGGGTGTGTGTGTTTTCCTTGAGACAAAGATTTGATTCAACCATATGCAAGCAAGATGAAGGTTAGTGTTATAATAATTAGGGTTTAGTTGAATGATTAGTGGGAGGGATCTTATTGTCGGTGGATGGATAAGAATCAAGGGATGGGATTCCAAAAGGAAACCATGCCTTGTGATGTGATGACAAACCAAATCATGGTAGATTTTTACGAGATTTGGTAGGTAGAATGTACAAATATTTACATGAATATATAGATGTTGAGTGATCTAGTTTAACATGATAATTTAGTTAATTTTATTCTATATATGGGTCTTTAGTATTGTAGAAAGATTAAATTTTTAGGGTTTATAGTTATTTCTCTTAATAATATCATTTTTAGGGTTTAAATTTAAGTTCTTTTTTTTTTAAAATGCAATGTGTTTTATAACTACACCCAATATTTATTGTTATCTCTATGTTGCATCTAATAAAAAGGTTTATATATTATAGGAGAGGGATACACCTATGTAAAACAAAAGTAATTTTACACAATTTCGTATATTTTTGTATAATTAATATTTTAACAATCTAGTCATCATATTTTATATTCCATTTATATAGATCATGTATGTCAAATTTGATATAACTTAAAATTTTTTTTGCCACTATCAAAGAATTAATGTATGCATTATTTTAGATCGTTATGATAGAGATAATGAATCAATTTGAAAATTTACATGCATGGCAAATACAATTATATTGATAAATTCAATGGTTAAATCGTTAAAATGTTAATTGTCTAAAAATATATGAAAGAATATAAAACTAGTTTGATGTAAGTGGAATCTCTTCTTTATATTATATGTAGCCATAGCTATCCAAAACTTTAATCAACAACCAAAGGGCCAAGTTTATATTTCATCACACATCGAATAGCATTTTTTTAATTTAGATTTATATTTGATACCTTCACGATTTATATATAATTTTATACCATATCAATAAACTAATTACTATACATTACAAAAAATTAAATCTTCTACAAGAGTAAATTTGTTTAGATTCATAGGCCCCATGATAGCGGCAAAGAAAAGATATAGTGCCACCAATTTTATTCGCTTAACGTATCTTTTGATTTGGTCCATTTGTTTCATTTAGAGTACGTATATGGATGGGAAAGCATGGATTTAAGGCTGTGAACTTATATATATATATATATATATATATATATATATATATATATATATATTCAAGAATTTATTAAGGTGGTGTCACGTTTAATTTGATTGGTCAATATATATATTTAAGAATTCATTAAGGTAGTGTCACTCTTAATTTGATTGGTCACTAATTCAATTATGAAACTATAAAAAAATATATATTTAAATTGTATTTGATATTATTATGATACTTTTATTTTTTTTTCATATTTTTATATTATCTTTAAATAAAACAATTACAAATTATAAATTTAAAAGATAAACCATGTGTTCAATATATAGTATTAAAATACATATTGTCGATCACCTAGCTAGAATGACTTCTGGTTAGAAGGAAGACCTGCAAGTTTTTGTTAATTCGCCAATGGAGATTTTAGCGATGATTTGTTCTGATAAAGCAAGTGGTGTTTTGAAGAAAACCAAGTAAAAATAAATTAAGATAAAATTGAATCATTGATTAACTTTTCACAAAATGAACACATCAGTTTCTTCTCATTCTTTGAAATGAGTTATATAAGCCACATACAACAACCTAAAACTGTTTACTGACTTCCGTAACTAACTAACTATTGCTAACTACATTACTTAACATTCACCCAGCTTTCCCACAGGAAAAACCCGGAGAAGAGTCCGAAACCGAGCAAAGGACGTCACCGAAAGTGGTTTGGTAAGTATGTCGGCTACTTGACCACAAGCTGGAACCTCTCTTACTACAATAGACTTATCTGTAACTTTCTCACAGACAAAGAACAGATCCAACTCAACATGTTTGAATTTAGAGTGAAGAACGGGATTAGCTGCAACAGCTACGGCACCTGAACTGTCACACCAAACAGTGGGAGTATCTGCTGACTTAAGGCGCAGCTCTTGAAGTAATGAAAGCAACCAAACAACTTCAGTAGTAGCGAGAGCCAGAATCCTATATTTGGCCTCAGCCGTAGAGCGAGCAACCACTGGTTGTTTCTTAGACCCCCACGCTACGAGAGTAGAGCCAAAATAAACACAGAACCCTGAAGTGGACCGGCGATCATCAAAATCTAGCCCCCAGTTGGCGTCGGCATAAGCATTCAGAGTTAACCGTGCAGATGGTCAAACAATAATTCTGAAATCAAGAGTACCACAAAGATAACACAAAATACGCTTTAGAGCAGTCATATGAACATTGGTAGGGTTATGCATAAATTGACATATCCAATTTACTGCATAAGTAATATCAGGACGAGTAAGAACTACGTACTGAAGAGCACCAGCCAGACTTCTATATTCAGTAGGATCTGCTAAACATTCACCATCGTCTTTAGTGATAGTAGACGAGCTCACCATCGAGGTGTGAACACTTTTCGCACTACTCATCGAAGCTCGAGCAAGTATATCTCGTACATACTTTGCCTGGCATAAATGGAGACACCCTGAGGAGGACCGACTGACTTCAATCCCAAGAAAATAGTAAAGATCACCCATATCCTTGAGAGAGAATTCATCATTGAGCAATTTAAGAATTCATCATTGAACAATTTAACAAACCAATCAATAGTGATAGACCTGCTGCCCGTGATAATGATATCATCGACATACACCAGGACATAAAAGCGTAGAGTTAGACTGAATACGAATAAACAATGATGCATCAGATTTGGAAACCACAAACCTAATTGATACAAGAAACTGTTTCAGCTTTTCAAACCAAGCACGAGGTGCCTGACGAAGACTGTACAACGCCTTCTTTAGACGACACACAAGTGGTTGCCCAGTCGAACTATATTGAACATATCCTGGGGGTTGCTGCATAAACACCTCTGTGTCTAACTCACCATTTAAGAAAGTATTGTTCACATCTACTTGTCGAAGAGACCACCCTCGGGATACAGCAATTGACAGAATAACGCGAATAGTTGCAGGTTTGACAACTGGGCTAAAGGTTTCTTTGAAGTTGCACCCTGGGACTTGAGAGCACCCCTTGGCAACCAACCTGGCCTTACGTCGGGCAATAGTACCATCAGGATTACGCTTAAGCTTAAACAACCATTTACACCCAATATTTTATGATTTGAAGGTAAAAGAACAAGCTCCCAAGTAGAGTTACGAATAAGAGCATCATACTCTGCCTGAGTAGCAGCGCGCCACTCATCAATAGAAAATGCCTCTACGATTGTGGATGGTTCCACAGCTTCAGCAACCATGGCTTTGGGTTTGAAAATGCCTGCTTTAGCCCGAGTTACCATTGGATGAGTATTAATAGGAGCCAACGCGCTAGATGAATCAGGAGACAACGTAGGAACACAGTCAGCAACAACAGTCTGAGGAGAAGACTCTGGAATAGAACTTGAGCTAGTTAGAGGTGAATCAGATGGAGACACCCCAGTCTTAGTGGGAGATAGATTGGAAACACTTGGAGACTGAGAGAAGGGTCCTACAAGAGGAGCAGACACTTTTTGAACCAGAGGTAAAGCGGTGGAGACGGACACATCAAACTCTCGACCAGAATAATTGATATCAGTTGGAGGCATAAATTTATCCTCATCAAAAACAACATGTCTGGAAATAACAATTTTACCATTTGGAAGACGACATTGATACCCCTTGTGTTGAGAACTGTATCCCAAAAAAATTGAAGGTTGTGACCGAAACTCCAACTTATAGGATGCATATGGACGTAAGTAAGGATAACAACAACAATAAAAAACTCGTAAATGATCATACAATGGAGCGCATCCATACAAAGCCTGAAAAGGAGACTGCCCATGTAGAACTACAGTGGGAAGACGATTGATAAGATGAACTGCACAGCAAAACGCATAACCTTAGTATTCCATGGATAGATTCGCTTGGGCCAGCAGTGTGAGACCCACTTCCACAACGTGTCGATGTTTTCGTTCAGCAACTCTATTGTGTTTAGACGTATACGGGCAAGTTAAACGATGAACAATCCCTTGAGACGCCAGAACAGACCTGAAAGCCCGTTATTCGCCACCCCAGTCACTCTGAAACTGCTTGATGGGCTTGTTAAACTGCGTCTTAACCATTTTCTAAAATCGAACAAAACACTCTAACGCTTGAGATTTTTGAGTTAAAAGATAAATCCACGTAAACTGAGTGCATACATCAATAAACGTCACATAATACCATTTATTATCACAAGCAACAGCACCGGGTCCCCAAAGATCAGATACAACCAACTCAAACGGTTGATATGTAGTAGTAGACACAGGAAACGACAACTTATGAGACCTACCTTTTTTACATGCAGGACAAACACGGCCAGTACAGCCTTTATTAAACTTGATATTACATTTGTCTAATACAGTGTGAACAATAGAAACAGACTAGTGACCAAGACGGTTATGCCACGAATCAAACACAAAGCAATCTACAATTTTATCAATAACCTTTGTGTGCGCAGCAAATAGAGCTTCTGGCACAGGAAAATGATATAACCCATCACGAATGTGGCCCTTCAGTAGGATTTCCTGGGTCTTGATTCCTTAACAACACAATACGTAGGATAAAATTCAAAAAATACATCATTATCATTAGCAAACTGAGATATCGATAAGAGATTCTTTCGTATACTGGGCACACACAAAACACTAGACAAATGTAGCAACTTAGACGGGGTGGGTAAAACACCATTACCGACTGACAATATTCGAGCATGAGTTCCATCACCCATTAACAAAGAAGACATACCTGAATATGGAGTGGTGTCACGTAACACCGTCGCATCTCGGCAGACATGATGACTGGTACCCGAGTCAGGATACCAGGACACTAAACCAACAGGCATAGGAATATAGGAACCACTTACATCATCATTAGAACCAACTTGTGTCGTGTTAACATGATTCTCAGAAGCAGAAATATCAGCAAAATCGGAGGCATGAAGGTAACCAACACGAGGTAGCCCAATACACGGATCAGAACTCTAGTACACACGAGCTCGTGGTTTCGTGTGCCACGGAACTAAGACATAATCGGGTAGCCTAGCATTCGGCCCTAAGCCCCATAAAGGATCAACCTGCATATTATTAGTGGTGGGCCGTGGAGTATGCGGCCTATGTCCATAAGGCACCACAAAATCATGCCCAAAATCACGCCCAAATGCACGCCCAAAATCATGTCTCACTTGACCAAAATCAGGCCCAACAGTAGATGGAACATTAGCAATAGGCCTGGGCGCACTATTCAATAAACCAGGTGGCCCACGTGCAAATTGACCATAGCCATAACCGGTCACACCATACACCGAATTTGGACCAAACAAAAGTGAATTTTAACCAACCAAAAATTGATTTTGACCAGCACTAGGATAGTAACTAACCTTAGGCGTTTTCACGTAAGGATAAGCCCACTCGTCAGTGCTCTTTTCGCACAATGGCACTCGAGCATCCCTAGTGAACAGTGGCGCGGGAGTACGAAAGACACACGAAGCATCTTGACCACTGTAGTTCACCATTGGAGGCAGTGTCGGAGGGTCCACCGGAGGCAGCGTCGGAGGGTTAGAATCCCTATGATAATGGTAGTAACATCGTTGTGCGAGATACCCAAATCGACTATAGATTTGGCATTGAATCCTAGGTCGAAACGACCGCCCACAACCACGAGATGAGGATCGACCACCACGAACAACACTCTATGACTGGGGACGACGTAGGCTCAACAAGATTCTCATGGAGAGAGAGTCCCTGACCGCACGAGATTGCCGGCTTTCGCACTCGACAAGAGCGTTGACGATGCGTTGAAATAAAAGAAGACCAGTCGACAAGGAGGTCGAGGAAACGACGAACTCAAACTCCAGCTGCAGTCCGGTGAGCATTATTTCAACCTTCTCCTCCTCTGTGATCCGTGAGCCTGAAGCCTCCAACAAAACACAAAGGTTTTTAATCCGAGCAACATAAGCATGAATAGACATATTACCTTTCGTAAGAGAGTGAAGCTCATGACGAAGACGTGATTTTTTGGCCCCCGTATCAGCCGCAAAGAGATCCGTCGTCGCGATCCAAACATCACACCCGGACTTAGCATCAGTGAACAAAGGATACAGAGAGGCACTGATCGTGGAAAGAAGCCACGAGGTCTAGAATCGATCCTGTTGTTTGAAGATTTGAGCTGAGGGATTCAAAATTAGAAAACCATCTGTAGAGTGAAGAAACCTAGCCGGCAGAGGTAAGGTACCATCTAACAGACCAAGAAGATCATAACCATCAAGAATCAACTTGACTTGCTGCTGCCACTGCATGTAAGTCTCCTCAGTAATCTTAACCACATCATGTCGAGGAAAGGAAGTGATCACAAGATCACCAGAAAATGACGCAAGACTCAACTCATCCGCAGCGGAATCGGGGAAAGTAGGAGCAGCCATGAACCCCAAGATCATCCAGCGAATGATACCATGAAGAAAACCAGGTAAAAATCAATTAAGATAGAATTGAATCATTGATTAACTTTTCACAAAATGAACACATCAGTTTCTTCTCATTCTTTGAAATGAGTTATATAAGCCACATACAACAACCTGAAACTGTTTACTGACTTCCGTAACTAACTAACTATTGCTAACTACATTACTTAACATGTTTTTACTCAAAATAATCCTATGTAACTAAGTGTTATTTTCTTTTTATCACAAAAAAAAACCACAAATTCATTACCACTCTACCTATATGTTTTAAGCATATCTATTTTTTTTTTCACATAATGCCTAAAATTAATTATATCCCCTCCCCAACTCATAAATATAAGGATAATGTATTTCAGCGCACTCAAACATACGTCTTCCTATATTAATAACAATACTCATATCAATTAAGTTAAGATTTAATCGACATAAGCATATTATTTAACTGCATGTAATAAATAATTGGGGACGATATACAGGTTAGGCCAAAAGATGTAAATATTATTCAAGGTGTATGTACTTGTACACCCAATTTGGCCTCGCATGGCTTAGCAAATTAATTATGCTAGGGTAGAATTAATTAAAGTTTGTGTGTTTCATCTTTTTATGACATTTTTGTAAGGCCTTAAAGCCTTTTTTTTGCAAAGTTGGGTATACGTACTTGAAAAATTAATTTTTAAAATATTTAACTTAATTATAGATTTTGAATGTAATAAATTTAATATCAAATTTATCATTTATCAAGTTGATTTTTATTTTTTATTAAATTTGTGCTTCAATCTTTAAAAAAGTTAAATTATTTTTTTAACGATATTAGCATGATAATTTACATGTATTTCATACTGAAATGATACTATTTATCATATATGTCATATAAGTAAATAATTTAAAAATTATAAAAATATTTTTAAAGAAATAAAAAAATCAAAATTAAAAGAAAAATCATAAAAATTCAAAAAACTAACACAAAGTATACGTGGTTTTCTATACAAGCTACCTATTTAAAAATTTAACGTTTTAGTCCATACTCTCATTTATAATTTTTTTTAAAAAAATAAAAAATAAAATTTAACTAAAAAATAAGTCTAATTTTTAATATATAAACGTTGAGAGTTAAACTCGACATTTTTAATATGAATTATTCGATGGAAATCTACAATATTATTATTATTCGTGAAGCAATAAAATGAGATTAACTCTCGAGTCTTTTTTATCAAAAAAAAATTGAGAATTAAACTCGACATTTTTTATTAATGTAATAATAGTGATAATAAAATCGAGTTTATATCAATGAAGATTGAATTGAGCTACAATGTAACGTTTATTTTGAAGTAATTAAGCTTAATTTTGAAGGTTGAGTTTTTGTTTTTCGTTTTTTTTTTTTGGCAATAAAGTCCAAAAAATGAAAACACTATAATAAGTGGGATTTAATTGCATTAATTAATGGGATATTAATGATTATTTATTTTAGGCTAAATTGTATCTGCATGGCTGGCTTTGCAGGGTAACTCCCATGCAGTTTTTTCTTTTTCTTTTTTGGTCCTTAAAAAAACGTAAATGCTTGTAGCCTAATCCTTCAAACACAAACAAAATCTCCTTCACATTACAATAAAAATCCCATTGAGCCCAGTGCCGAAGTCATTCCCCACGCGCCTCCTTTCACTCGCCTTTCATACAACATGTGGGACCCACAAGCCACTCATTTGCCTCGTGATTTGATGTTGGCTTGTTGGTTAAAGGCCATGCATGGGCCCAGCAATGGGCGGCTTATGGTCCTACAAAGGGGAAAGATAGAAAAGTTAATTTGTGGCTTTGCTCCCTCTATCATCATAGAATTTAAGATGTAGTATTTATATTTTATTTTGACATATTTTGAGCACTATTTTTATAATACTATTTGTTCTGATAAAATATTAATGTGATTTTTTATTAAAACTAAACTTTTTTAGCTAAGGATATAAATAAGACACTATTCTTCATAAGTCATAAGCTATTCAAGTTGGATTAGTAAAAAAATCAAATTTAGTTTGGTAATTATTGATCGCTTAAGCTCGAGTAGGGGCGAAGAGAGGGAAAGCAAGGGCCCTAGCCCTTAATATGGAAAATTGTTTCCTTAGTCTTCACAAAGTTTATAAAATTTCAAGTTGATATATGGTAAAATTATAGTTTACCCTTAAAATGCAAGAATTTTGATTTGGTCCTGAAAACCATAAAGGTATAAATCAATAAAATGGTAAAATTATATTTTAGCTCAAAATTAATCTTGGCCCTTTAAAAAAATTTTGGTTTCAGCCTAAAGCTCGAGCATCTCGAGCTATTAATCAAGCTAATTTGAACATCGTGATATTTGATTCGAACGGCTCATGAACGTAATTAAGCTTTTTATTTTAATAACTATTATGAACTATTATTATATAGAAAGAGATTAATCGAGCTTGAATTTGGTCTTAAAAAGTAGAATAATTAAGTTCTAAATTTGATGATAATAAAGAGATTAAAAACAAAATTTGACCAAGGATAAAGAGAATACTTGGTTTGGTTTGGTTTGGTTTGTACACATGATTACCATCATGATTTTCAAAGCGCGTGGCACCAGCGACTGGGGAAGGTTTTGCAGCAGTTTTTTTTTCCTGTTCCAATTAGTCAACGGTCAACGAGCGAGAAAGCCGCTTTTTAAGCCGAGTTTAATAATATTAATAACAAGAGAAAGAAAAACTCCTCAAACAAGACACCTAACTGCGGTTAAAAAAGGACTTTAACATCAAAACAATAAACATCTCTCTCAGTTACACGTTACAACTTCAATCCAATCATGGTTAAAATTGAGGGATTTTAAACCATGGTTGAGTTAAAAAAGTCATGCACTTGAAGGCTAAACCAAGCCAAAGAAAAGAAAGCTATATATATAATGATGATTGAGCCAATAGGGGGCCACTGACATAAGTCATGATTGATTCTATAACCATCTGTCTCTTTCTCTCTTATTAATCTCTGTTTGTATATATATAGTCCCATCCCCTCACTGTTTTGCTGAACCAAAAGCAAGTCTCTTGGTTGCTAAACCTCAAGCTATTTTCTATCTTTTTCTGTTCTTCTTTTTTTCTCGGAATCCAAACAGAAAATAGTTGAGAACTTTGGTTGTAAGAAGAAGAAATGGGTGATAAAGATGATGGTTTGGGGTTGAGTTTGAGCTTGGGTTGTGGTCAGAATCAGCCTTCTTCTAAATTAAATTTCATGTTTTTAGCTTCAAACCCCTTGCAAAATCTTCAGCAGAACAAAACTTGGAACCGACTGTGTCTGTCTTCTGGTATGTTCTTTGTCCCCTTTGTCTTATTATTAATATTATTATAAAAACTGGTTAAACATAGAAGAATACATTGTATTTTAGGTTCAGATCTGTTTCGAGTTGCAAAGATCACTTGCGTTTGGTGCGTGAGTTGTATACATTAAAGAAAAATTAGAATTTTTTATGAGGTTAAGTGTAATTTTATGTTGTATTAGCTAATGATTTCATCACTTTTGAAAGGTCTTTTCATTTTTGGGAAGGCAGTGCAACTTTACTGTATAGTAATTTTTAATTCTATTATTTATCAGATGACTAAAACATAATTTTCCATTTAAATGGAGCCAAAGAGCCTGCCACTAACGTAAAAAACTCATGCATTTATGTTACTAGTATCTTGTTCTATATGCAACACACAGTATCGGTTTTCATGAAGGTTCCTAAGGAGTAGGTAGCAGTCTTGGTGCGGTTTCTTATATTAAAAAAATATGGTGAAATTGTATGATTTTTTTGGTTCCTTCAAAAATGTATGACTTAGTTTTAACGTTAATGAAGTGAGTGTTGTGATTTCGCAATATGCATGCAGATGGACACATGGATACAGGATCATTTCTTCGAGGAATCGATGTGAACCGAGCACCGGCAGCAACAGTCGATTGCGAGGAAGAAGGTGGGGGGGTGTCGTCGCCCAACAGCACTATTTCCACCATAAGTGGGAAGAAAAACGAGAGAGATCATGTTACTGAAGAAACCGAGGCCGAGAGAGATTCTTGCTCTCGTGCCAGCGATGACGAAGATGGCGGTGGCAGTGCTGGTGGCGGTGATGCCTCGAGGAAGAAGCTTAGGCTTTCAAAGGAACAATCCATGGTGCTTGAAGAAACTTTCAAGGAACATAGTACTCTGAATCCGGTTAGTGGCAAATTCAATTAGTTTATTTTATGTCTTTTAAGGATTACAAAAGGTCATCCAACATTTAAAAATTATTTAAGTAATCAATTTTATCTTTTTTATCAGCAGTTACCTATCGTAAAAATAAAAATACCTAAAAATCCAAAGTAATTGGGCAATAAAAAAGACAAAATTGAATGGTTACTTGGTTTGGTTTTTTTTTTTTTTTTTAATGACCAAAATGAAAAGAAAAAAACATTGTTGGATGCCTTTAAATTTTTGGTTTTTGATGTTGGGATTAATTGGTTGTCTTGTGTTACATTGCAGAAACAAAAGTTGGCATTGGCTAAGCAATTGAATCTCAAGCCTAGGCAAGTGGAGGTTTGGTTTCAAAACAGAAGGGCAAGGTAAGTAAAGTATCTTTTGGGGTGCAATAAAAAGAACAATTAAGCATTTATTTTTATTACAAGTTTTAAACACCCTCATTAATGTCTTGATATGGGCTAAGATTTGTCACTTTCAACTAAAGAAGATTTTGAAGGGATTCTGTGGGTGTTTTTCAATGAACAATAATAAAAAACCCTATAGGGGGGCGGAGCCTATGTAGCTGTTGTGTCAAATCTTTAGATTTTGTGTAGGGTGATTGGGTTTGGAGCAAGATTTGTTCATTCAAGTTGTGGGTTTGCTCATTAAAGATAAGGTTGATTAAAAAAAAAAATTGAATATTTGAGTGATAATTTTGTGAATTTTCATAATTTAGTAATTAAAAAAATTTATTAAATATAGTTTACCCTAAATAAGAAGGAAGGGTTTTTACTTTTTATGGGATATAGGAAAGCTTTGGACCGATAAAATCCAAAGATGATACCACAATGCATATGGACATTAATATGTTTGGTGCAGGACAAAGTTGAAGCAGACGGAAGTCGACTGCGAGTATCTAAAAAGGTGTTGCGAGAATCTAACGGAGGAGAACCGGAGGTTGCATAAGGAAGTACAAGAACTTAGAGCATTGAAACTATCCCCACAGCTTTACATGCACATGAAACCTCCTACGACACTCACCATGTGCCCGTCTTGTGAACGTGTGGCTGCCCCTGGTTCTTCTGCTATGAAGCGTTGCCAAACGAGCCCTGACCGTCAACAGCCAGTGCCTGTTAACCCTTGGGCTGCAATGCCTATTACTCATCAACCTTTCAATGCCCCTGCATCTAGATCATAATATCTCAAATGGCAGCATATTTTTGGGGAGGATCTAAACAAATCAATGACTGGTTAGGAAACTAATTTTTCTTAGAAGCCTTTGTACCCTTTTTGGACAAGACAAAGGTATAATGGGAGGACCAGTGACAGATTTTTCTATCTATATAATAGGAAGCTGGGAGTTTAGATAATATATATATATTATATAACAGAAGAATCTGAAACCCTTTCGTTTATATTATTGTGATCTGTTGGGGGCAAATTGAGAAAGTAGAAAGGGGCATTCATATATCTAAAGATTCTAATGAAGGAATAACAACTATATGGGAAAGATAGACTTCGTTTCACTCTTTATAGCTTACTGGTCACTTTATCCATGTGAATGGTTGTCCAGTCAACTTTGATCAGATTCCTACTGCGCTCTTTACAGCTAGGACTTAAGGTTTTGGCTATTTCTTACCCTGGTTTTTTTTCATGCCATTGTATCCCTTGATCAATTTATTTCTAGGAAATTGATGAAGTGAAAATGCCATGGAGAATTTTATATTGGGAGTTAAAAGATTATGTTTTGCTCTCTATTCAAAAAATAAATTAATTAATTTTTATACGTTAAATTAAATATCAAATTGATATCATAAGTCAACATAAAATATACATAATATATTATTTTCTAGTTATTGTGTTAATTATATCAATTTTTAACAATACAAATAGATAAAATTTTTGATAAAATAATTAATTTGTTTTTTAATTTAAGATAGACTTCTATGATATTTTTTTACCGAAAAGAATGCCATCAATATCAAACATCAGTTAACCATATATTTTCCAAACCTAGGATATTAACGTGTTATGACTTTAAATTGTAAACCACACACTATTGTCTGTCAGCTTTAACCCCAAAAGTAAAAGAGAGTTAACAGAAGTTTGGCAGAAGCTTTTCAATAGGCAAAATAGCAGAAACCTGTGACAAATGGTTGGCACTTAATGATGATTTTCAAGTTCCTACAGAGACAAAGTTTAAAAGCATTCAATGTGCTAATAACTGCATTAGCAAGTCTTCAATAATGCACTCAGTTTCAACAATGAGCAACTACTTCTCTTTTATCATTATTGGTCCCTACGAAAAACAACAGTTTCCACTCTTTATCTCATCTCCACTCCCTCAGCTCATCTACACCTACTCAAGTTAAGATTTATTGAGTTCTAAATAAGTCTTTGGTTAATTGTCAGGCTATTTTTAGACATCTAGCAATCCACAGGCAAGAAACCAAAAAATATAACCAAGTAAAGAAACAAAATAAGAAAGGTAAAAGTACCACAAAAACCCTTGTACTAGGAGTTAGATTATATTTTACAAGTAGAAATGGATTAAACTTTAACAGAAATTGCCAATTTGCTCATTGATCGAATGTATATGAATTAATTTGCCTATTTTTTAGATAAAAGAGACAAAATACAATTTGACTTTTAGTACAAAGCCTTCATGGTACTTTTACCAATAAGGAACAGAAAATATGCTCATGTCTAGTATATATAACAATTACAGGTATCTATACTTTTTGAAGTCTTTTGCTTCATATTCGATCTCTCTTTTCATGCAAATTTCATAGCAACCCATAGGTAACAAGATTCTCAAATTAAGATAAAGAGGGAGGCAAAGGGAGAGGGACTGGAAGGTGGTGATAAGATTCTATACCTAAACACCTCCAATTACCCCAAGTAGAA
The DNA here is from genome assembly GCA_025698465.1 of Gossypium longicalyx. NCBI lineage: Eukaryota > Viridiplantae > Streptophyta > Magnoliopsida > Malvales > Malvaceae > Gossypium > Gossypium longicalyx. The sequence goes on along the minus strand of CM047006.1, from coordinate 28,414,569 downwards.
AAGCCAGATAGGAGACTATATAACCCATGTGACCGCAACTCTGATCTGGAAATACGAATCATGGAAGAAAAGCTGTAACATAAAGCTTCTAAAGCACTTCAATGATTTAAGAACAACAACACTTGAAAACATTTTCCAAAGTGAACTGCCTATTAGAGTCAAACTGTATTCACAGTGTCTGCAAGGGAACGAAGTATGCAGCCCAAACCAGCTCTCTCCGTCAGCTTCTCATGGATCCTAAGGCACTGATCACATGTGGGACGATCTCCGGTTGACAATCCTCTATACAAGTACCTGGAAATAACACAATAATCCTTGCTTGTTATTATTTTGCAGTATCAAATACACAAATACTGAGCATGTGTACTTGTCAAGAAAGCAATTGTTTACTTTTACCAGAGCTATAACATTTCACTAGGCAATATTCAGTAGCGGAACTTAAAAACCTAGTAAAGATAAAGTTTTGTAAGTGTCATCAGCTGAATGAACTTCTAGACCTTTACCAATATTCAATATTGAATATGATTAGTTCTCAATAATCCAATATTTACAATATCAGCTATCTCCTATGGTCCTCTAAAGGTAACTATTGATCAGGAACTCAAAAAGTATTCTGCAGAATTCAAATCTGATTTTCTTTTTCAACCCCAGGTTCCTACCATTCTAGCCAATTTAAGATATCCTGTCACCAATACTCTGAGTTCACAACAAAGACCAAACTCCTACAGAAAGAAGACCTTAAACCCAATAAAATGTTATATCTGTAATAAACCAAGTCCAAGTAACATTGTTCCCTATCAAACTCCTTATCAGAACAATTACAGTAAAAATGTTAAAAACCATAGCACCAGCACCAACTATGAAAATTCAGCTCTAAAGGGTATGAAATTGGACTCATATTATCAGCAATAAGAATGACAATAACATAAAGCTACAAACATGGAATATAAAATAATCTATTAGGAAGAGATCATAATACTAATATGCATAATTGAGAATAATACTAGCTCGCCCTAATTTAAATTTTTCTAATTTTGAGATACTATACAATCAAAACAAGGAATACCAAAAAAAAAAAAAAAAAAAAAAACCCTCACTTCATAAGAATATCATAGTACTCAGGATCCAAAGAAGAGAACATTCCTTCGACATCTTTTATAGCCATTACCGCTCTATGCACAACTATCCAATTCGCTGACTGCAAATCCCCAAATCCAAAATTAAAAAGAAAAGAAAGAAGAAATGCATAATGCTTTATATAATTGAATAAAAAGAAATTGAACATTTTTTGGGGTCCAAAACCTTGCATCGCTCGTCACGTATCATATGAGAAGATCCCTCGAGCGCAGTTTTAAGAGCTTCAACGGGCTTATTCCTGAGATAGGAAGAAATTAATTTCAATTAATTAAGGGTTTTTTCAAAAGAGATTTTAAATGGATTAAAAATACTTACTGTTTAAGTAAGCTCTCGATCTTCCTGGATTTGTGCTCGATTCTTGTTATTATGGCTTCCGCATTATCAGCTTCCACGAATTTCTCAGCTCCTGCCATCATCGCTAATTCACTAACTCCTCGGATCCAAAATCAGAGTTCTAGGAAGAAAGCCTTTTTGTCCTCCTAAACAGCGTCGTTTTAAACTTTCTACACGAAAGTAAATGGTTAAACTACACAGTTAGTCGACCAACTATTATTAAATTTATTTTTTGGTCATCTAATTATAAAAAAATTATAAAATGATCACTAAACTATTCGATTTTTTTTATCACCTGCTTGTGGGAAGATCATGTGTCTAGGGGTGAGGGTTCGATCGAATTGAACGAAATAGAATGAAAAATTTTGAGTTAATCTAATTGATGAATCATATTTTATCATCTTAACTTGATTTGAAATTTTCTCAAATCGAGTTGAATGAGATGGAATTCAAATCGAATATATTTTTTTGAGTTAAATTTAAAAAATAACTTTGGATCCTTGTAATCATTGTCAACCATCGTAATTAAATTTGTTATTAACTTTTATCTCCTTATAATTTATTTATTAATCTTTAATGTACGGAATGGCTTATTTGCTTGCTTAGTTGCTTCAATTATTTTCTAATTCTTCTCACATTGTATTTTTAAATTATAAATATATATTAAAGGTAAAAAATGATTTTTTTAATAAAAATTATTTTAAAGATAAAATGACAAATTGATACTTACAGGAAATTTTAACACGTATATTTTATGTCATAATCAATAATTCAATTTTTAAAAAAATTGATAAAGATTCAACATTATTAAACAGTTTAATAATATAAAGTGTGGAATTTATTCAATAATATAAAAAATAGACATAAGTTTGAACAAAAAAAATTCAAGTTTGGGAGAGGTAAAAGTTTTGGGAGAAAGCAAAAATGAAAAAGAATATTGAGGGTTTGGAGAAGTAAAAGTTTTGAAAAAAAAGTAAAAGGAAAATATTTGGGGGGGGGGTTTGGGGGAATAAAAATTTCGGGAAAAATAAAAGGAAATTTTTTTTGGGAGTTTGGGAGGAAGTAAATTTTTTTTTAAGAAAGTAAAAGTGTTGGGGGGGTTGGATGAAGACGAGAAGAATGATTTAATATTTGACTTATTTGAATTATTTGAGTTATTTGAATTCAAAAATTTAATTTGATTAGAACTTAAAATTTGAAAAAAATAGAGTTAATTTAAATTTTAATATTTTTTTCGAGTCAAATTGAATTTTGTTTACCATAAATATAGTATCTTTTAAAATTGACATAATAGAAACTTTAACATTTATACATTATATTAATTTAGTTTTGATTCTAAAAAGTTTAACCTCAATCAAATTTAACTTGATTAATAACTCGAACTATTTAATCTAAATAATTATTTTAAATATTGTTTAAATGAAATTCAAATAATTTGTGAGTACCGTTATTTTATTAACTTCTATTTAGACAGTTTATTTTAATATTTATTATGAAAAAAATAATTTAAAAATGTTTTATTGTTTTTATTGAATTGGATTGGAATTGATACTAAATTAAATAGATTATATTATTTATACGAAATTCAATCTAGTAAAATTTATAAAATTTTTAAAAAATTCAACTATAAATAATAAAAACAATCATATCTTAATTTTATAAATAAAAATTATAATAATATAACCAAAATTCAGAAATATTTTAAAAAAAAAACACTTCATCCATTTATATTTTTTTTTAAATATATAAACATGAATTTTTAATCTCAAAATAGTTTCAAAAATCAAACATCCTTTATATCACCTTACTGTTAATTAACCAAAACTAATAGTAGAATTACTACAAACAAATCCAAGTTAACACCCAAAATATCACATACAATGGCTACTTTAGACATCGTTTAAGCACTATAAGCATCGTCTTTGCCGTTGTTCCAAAAAGCGCAAATACAGACACAAAATACTATCGTCAGGAGAATAAGGAAGCCAATATTGATGGTCGCCTTTTTCTTTAACGACTGCTTCAAATTATCTGCCACACCCACCTTGCATGATTTGCAATTAAAACACAACACTTTGGGATCGTTTTCCCATGTTTTGCAATCGGGATTGTCGAAAACTCCGCTCTACTTCATCCACTTCATCAGACCTCTATACGTAAACACGCACTCGTCCGGCAGTTTACAACACCCGGACTGCAATGAATCATTTAATCACGAATTATATTTGAACAAAGCATTATTGTATACGGTGAATGACAACGAAATGAAATGACCTTTTACCCATTTGACCTTGACTTTTATAAGTTTGCAACCAAAACACTTCTCAAATTTTTAAATAATACTTTATAATCTACTATTTTTACAAAATTAAATAAACATATTATAAAAGTAATAGATTATAATAAAATAAATAAAAAAGTATTTTAAAAATCGATTATTTTGAAGGGGAAATTAACGAAAATATATGTTATAAAATTATAAAATTATAGTTATAAAGCGGGGGGTTTAATAAATATATAGAGATAAATGTTACAAATTACATTTAAATTCGATTTTAATTTCTAATAATAAAAAAACATGATTCGGTTCATCCAAAATCCAGTTTTAAAAAAACCGGGCATCATCCTGAATTTTTAGAAAAGAGCAAATAATTTAATTGGTTGATTAGATTTTAATTGAGAAAATTGATTAAATTAAACTGACTGAATCAAAGTTGCTTGGATGATTATAAAATATAAAAATAATATATTATAAATCAGTTTCTTCACTATGATGAATGGAATTAAGAGATAAAACCAAAGCGATGGAGAAAAGGTATGAATCATATGAAATGGTAATTATAGGATACCTGAATAGGATTCAATCGCTCTTTGAAAAACATTTGGATGATGTCATTGTGATACTTATTTTCATAACTGCTGCAAATCTTGGAATCAACAATACATGATTTGATATCATTCCAATTCTGAGTTTCATTGATTGCCTTTTTGAATTACAATAGGATATTTTTCAAGCTTATATCCTTTATATCCTTTTCCGGGGAGTGTTTCAGCGGTCCCTTTCCTACTCACAGCATATGAAAAACCGGAAAATCCAAGGTCGAGGAGGATTAAAATCAGTATAACGGCGAGGTAGATCCAGAGTAGCCATCTTAAGTTCCGAAGCTAGCCAGAGAGACGATCATGATCGCGACCCCGATGCCGATCAGGATTTTATCGGAAGATAAGCTGCATTTCGTTACGCCGCTCTTGGTTACCAAAACGCCCACTATGATGATCGGGATGGAGAATAGGAATGTTAAGAAGTTGATGAATCCAAGTAGAGTGTTACTGAAGTGGAATGACATGGTTTGGGACTTGTTTGGATTGAAGGAAAGTTGGAGACCGACGTGAGTGGTTTTTAGATATGGCGGGAGTTTTGAATTTAAATTGAAACTGACGTAAATTGGAAATTCGCAGTCAATGAAACGCGTGTAAAACCGAGCTCTGGTACGCGCGTAGAATAAATGCGTGATTTGATTTGGTTAAGGCAAAAGAATCTAATTAAGGAAAGATTTAAGCTTGATTTTTATCCTTATTAAGTTAAATAATTAGTTAATTACTGTATCAAATAATAATTAATATTTATTATTCATTACACTCACAATTATTATATGAGTAATTATTTTAGAGTAGGGTAAATATACTAATTTGCTACTTAAGTTTGGTTTCAATGTTTAATTTGGTATTTAAGTTTTTTTTTTTTGTCTCAATTTGGTACTTGAGTTTAGTTTTAATATTCTTGAATTTTTTTCATTTTGATGCTTAAGGTTTTTTTTTATCTTAAATTTGCATTTGAATTTGGCTTCAACATTCAAATTGGTATTTGAGTTTTTTCTTCGTCCTAACTATTATTTTTTTATTGAAGCAGACATATGGTATCAAACATTAATTGCGCCACATGATGTCATTTGATTTAGGTCTCAAATTGAACCGTGAAATTAAACACGGGTACCAATTTGGGGAAAAAACTCAGATGTCAAATAATACATTAATCCTTTTATACAATGAAGAGGAAAAAAATTGTACAAATGAGTTTACCATGCTTCCCAGTAAGGGTAAAATTAGGAATTACGTGAAAGCGGTCGAGATAAAATTTTAAAAAATATGGATAGCTAAAGCTAAAATTATGTATTAAAAATGGTTTAAATTGAATTTTTAACTTTTGAGAACAACAAAACGATAAATTTTTTATTTTAAAAAATTTAAATTAAACTATTTATATTAGAGAGGCACTAAAAATTGAATTATACTATTGAACCAAAAGATCGAGGTCCCTAAAAATGCCCCTGCTTACATGATAGCATTCTAAATCTATTCGCGGGTTTTTATTTTATTTTATTTCGCTCATGGCATATAGAATAAGTATCATATTTTTATTATCATTCTTAGTGATTAGGTTGCTAATGATGGTTTGGGATTTTAAATATTTCATATTTCAAGTTAAGAGTTTTATCATTTGTAAATTATATGTATAAATATTCTTTATATCTATTTTCACTTAAAATTCTATTATTTTAATTTTTACCACATTACAATTATTAATCCGATTATGTTTATATATATATATATATAACATTTCAATTAAATTTAATAAACTTCTTCAAAAAAAATTCCAAAGACAATCAACTTTATTAATTTCTTCTTTTACTCCTTTTCAAAATCTTGTTTATTTTGGGAAATCAAAGATTTACTTACATATATATATACCATTTTGATATTTAAATTTGGTTTTTTAATTTTTAATTTTTAATTTCAATTTGGTACTTGAGTTTGACTTTAATATTCAATTTGGTTCCTTGGTCAAACAATATCATGTAACTTAATAAATATTTGACATATGCACTTTAGTAAAAAAAAAAAAGTATTTAATTAGGTAAAAGTAAAAATTCAAATGTCAAATTAAATATTGAAATCAAACTCGAGTACTTAATTAGGACTAAAAAAACGTGAATATCATATTGCAAAAAACCCAAGTACCAAATTAACATTAAAAAAAAAAACACTCAAGTATCAAGAACATTGAAATTAAATTTAAGTACTAAATAGTATATTAACCCAAATTAACTTTTTTCATTTTTCACATATATTAAAAAAATTATATACATTTGATTATCCTATTCTAGCTTTTTATTTGATTAAGATATGTTGTTTATCTCTATATTTTGATAAAATTTGATATTTAATCTCTATACTTAAAAAATTAAAAATTAAGTCATCTTATTTTTTTATTTAAAAATATGAGTCTAGTCATGAAAATTTTGTGATAATTAGACAAAGTTTTTACATTGAAATGGGTGGGAGGATTGAATTTTGAACTTTTAAAATATATAGACCACATCTCAAATTCTATACAACTACAGGAACAAACATAATATTTTAACCTTTTTCATTTTTTACATTTAACTTATATTAGAAAACATTAATTAGAAAATATACTAATAATCTTCTTCCTCCTTAATGAAATTCCATATATAATACAGAGCCAAATCATTAAATTATATTGCTGGTTTTTGCTTCGTCAGTGTCAATCCTTACATCTTACCTCATATTTTCATTACAATTTTCCCCATTATCACTTTCTCTCTCTCTCTCTCTCTCTCTCTCTCTCTCTCTCTCTATGCTTGTTTATGGTTTTCAAGAATCATAGTGTGTGGCGCAAGGTGGCAATGAAAGACAATGGATTTGTCGACTGGACAAGCTTGCCTGATGATGCTATGATTCAGTTGTTTTCGTTATTGAATTACCATGACAGGGCAAACTTGTCTGCAACATGTAAGGCATGGAGAATTGTGGGTGCTTCTAAGTGTTTATGGACTTCATTAGATCTTCGTGGTTATAAATTTAACATTACAATGGCTGTTTCCCTTTCTCCTAGATGTGTTAACCTTCAACAGGTTCGGTTCCGTGGGGCAGAATCTGCTGATGCAATAAATCATCTTAATGCTATGAATTTGCGTGACATAAGCGGCGATTCCATAACCAATGATACTCTAACCATGCTCGTTTCTCGACATAAGGATTTACGGTGTATTCAGGTCGGACCGGACGACAAGGTCACCAGTGGTTCTATAAAAGCAATAGCATTTTACTGTCCGAAACTGAAACAACTTCGGTTGTCTGGTATAAAGGATGTTCTCGCCGATTCAATCAATGCATTGGCTAATTATTGTCCCAATTTGGTTGACATTGGGTTCATTGATTGCTTAAATGTTGATGGGGTAGCATTAGGACATGTTTTATCTGTTCGATTCCTATCTGTTGCAGGGACGTCTAATATGAAATGGGATGTTGCTTCACATGTTTGGTGCAAGCTGCCTGAATTGATCGGATTGGATGTTTCGAGAACTGATATCAGTTCCACCGCTGTTTCAATGTTGTTATCGTCATCCCGGAGTTTAAAGGTTTTATGTGCTTTGAATTGTCCTGTTCTCGAACAAGACATTACCGTTAACACCGTTAAAACCGAAGGCAAATTGTTGCTTGGCCTATTTTCGGATATAAGGAATGTGTTTTCGGGTTCGGGGTGTTCCAACGAGATCATGACATGGCTCAAATGGATACTATCTCACACGCTTTTACATATCGCTAAGAGTAGTCCGCAAAATCTTGATTACTTCTGGCTCAAGCAAGGTGTAGCATTGTTCCTCAGCTTATTACAGTGCTCACAAGAGGATGTTCAAGAAATGGCAGCCTCCGGACTTGCTACTTGTATTTTTGCCAATGAGGGAAATGCCATTATAGATCCTGGAAAAGCCGAAGCCGTTGTGAAAAATGGTGGGGTTCCTCTTCTTCTTGATCTAGCAAAATCATGGCAGGAAGGGATTCAATCTGCTGCTACAAAGGCTATATCAAATTTATCTGCTGATCCGAATGCTGCAAAAACTGTTTCTGATGAAGGAGGGATCGGTATCTTTATAGAGTTGGCTCGGTCTAAGAACAGGCAGGTCTCTGAGGCGGCAACCGGCGGGATATGGAACCTTTCTGTTGGGGAAGAGCACAAGGCTGCAATTACTGAAGCTGGTGGAATCAAAACTTTAGTTGACATTATATCGGACTGGTCCTCAGATGCAGATGGAGTCCTCGTATGTTGTCTTTATACACAATGTATTATGTTTTCGTGTACTATGTTGGATCATTGTTTGGTTTGTGTATGTTACAGGAATGTTCCGCTGGTGCCTTAGCAAATTTAGCAGCTAATAAGAAATATAGCACGGAAATCGCCATTGCAGGTGGCGTACAGTCGCTGGCAACACTCATCAATAACTGCAAGTTCCGCGGTGTACAAGAACAGGTACCATCACTTTCACAATTAAGAGGGAACCTTGTACCATTAATGACTGATTTCGTGTCTAAATATGTTAGGCTACTCGCGGCTTAGTGAATTTGGCTGCTCACAGTGTTAGAAATGGTCCTGATGCTCGAGAAGCTGGTGCTCTCGAAGCGCTAATTCAACTTACATGTTCTCCCCATGAAGGTGTTAGGTAAAACAAAATCACTTTTTTGATGCTCTGCCTGTAAAGTAGCTACTGGTGCATTGTGATATTTGCTGATTGAAACAGGCAAGTAGCTGCTGGTGCATTGTGGCATTTGTCATTGACCAACATAAACCGAGAAGCCATTGCAGCAGCCGGTGGTGTCGAGGCATTGGTATGATATTTTATATTCTTTAGCCCCTAAGGTTTTTAGAAGCAAGCACATCGTAAAGATACTGTCTTTTTTCCTTGTTTTGCTTTTATGTAGGTTACTCTTGCCCAATCTTCTTTAAATGCTAGTCAATGTCTTCAAGGGATGGTGGCTGGAGCTCTTTGGGGATTGTCGATGTCGAAAGCTAACTCGTATTAAGATTAATTTTTTTGTTATGTGCATGTAAATATATTGATGCCATGGAACACTAACAGGCTTCTCGTATTTGGGTCTTTTGTAGCATTGCTATCGGACGAGAAGGAGGTATTCCGCCCTTGATCGTGTTTGCACACTCGGATTCTCATGTATGCATTCCTTGCAGCTAATTGCATAACCTATTTTAGACCAAAAGTGGCATCTTCAATTATGCTTTTTGTTTTCAGGATGTTCATGAAGTTGCTGCAGGGGCTCTTTGGAACCTTGCTTTCGATCATAGTAACGTTTTTCGGATAGCCGAAGAAGGCGGGATCCCTGTACTTGCTCGTCTTTGTTCTTCATCTGAATCAAGGAAGGCTCGTTTCATGGCTGCTTTGGCCCTAGCATACATCTGCTATGGGAGGTAAATATCTTGTGTGTGTTCTATAGGAATAACAGCCCGAACTGGCTTGATGATAATTTGTTTCCTATGATAATTTTAGCAGAACCAACGAGTTTGCACCGACGGGGACATCATCCGAAAACACTTCAAAGAGTGTGAGCTTAGATGAGGCGAGAACAACAGCTTTGAAGCATATTGAAGCTTTTATTCTTACATTCTCCGATCCACAAGCATTTGCAGCTGCTGTTGTTTCATCATCTCGGGCAGCATTAGATCAAGCAATCGAAAGAGCTTATATTCTAGAAACCGGGTTTCTGAGATGCAGGTTTCTTTACCTTTCACCCTGATTCTTTCGTGTCGTGTCTGCATGTGACTCTTAGTTGATCTCTCTGCAATAACATAACTTTTATGTTGATTAGTGAGGCTGAAATCGGAAGATTTATCACCATGCTTCGAAGTTCCTCTTCAATACTCAAGACATTTGCTGCATTTGCTCTACTCCAGGTAATTTATACCTACGGATCGATGAAGTATCCTGTTTGCAAAATCTTTTATCTGAGCTTACACTGATAATTGTATTCCGTAATTGCAGTTCACTGATCCTCAGGGTCGAAATGCTGTTTACCATGCTAGCTTGATGCTAGATGCTGGAGCGGTAAAGGTTTTGCGTGCTGCAGCTGCATCAGCCAACGAACCCGTCGAGGTTAAAATCTTTGCTAAAATTGTACTTAGGAACCTCGAGTACCATCAGCAAGAAACCCTCTATCTGGTTTAGGAACCCAATTAAGATTAGCCGAGGCTTTCATCGGCTATACAGATCTTTTCAAGTCACTAATGTTAGTATTTTCGAGAACATGTTCATTGTCTCGCATTTGGTTGTTTAAAGTCTGGTTTTAGGTTTCAAATATAAACACTGAGATGCTCGTTCGGACCGATTAGTTCCGCAAATAAATAAGTGAAGATGTTAAGGTCGGTTTTAATGGAGTGCCGAAGCATCAAAGTATGGATTTGTACGAAAGTCATTATTATCATAATCATAAAATGATAAGAACGTCACAATCTTTCACATATATGGTAATAATAGTGGCTTAAAACCAATAATAGCGTGGATTGTACCCCAAGAAAGTTACGGTTTTAGTACACAGTATGCAGCAAAGGTTGATCTTCGCTCAGGCCAATTAAATCTTTAAAATAGTGCCCAACTTTTGAAATCCATTGATACGATGAAGCTTCTGTCGGTGTCTGCCTTGTTGGTGCAGGTGTTTGGTCCTCCAAATATGGTACCATGTACTTCTTCATGTCGCTTGTTGAGATTTGTAGGTGATTACCCGAGACATTTACGAATTTAACTTTTCCAGCTTCATCCAAAGTTTTCAAACCGATCCAATCTTCCTTATAGAGCTTGGTCTGCAGAAAAGCAAACAAATCCGGACAATACCGAAATGAAAGGGTTTAGTTTTAATTTGCTTATAGAACAGTTATGTATATGTTTACCTCTTGTACAGGCAATACAGGTTCAAAAGCCCCGTCTGGAAAATAACTGAACCAGGCTGTTTCTTTTGGTATCAAAACCGTATCGTCCTCAAACTGGTCCAAACATGGAAGAGATTAACGTGATGACATTGTTCAAAAGTCGTAGAGCCAAGTGGATATTTCAACTTACCATTATAAGCACCAGATTCTGTAAACTTGCAAGCCGTTCCTTGTAAGTAGAATTTCTCATACCATTGATTTCATTGTTGAGTTTCGGGAGGAATCTACATCCTTTAAGATAGTCCAACATGTCCTGGTGAATGGAAAAAGAACATCAAATCTGGAGAGTCAGAGAAGCGTAGCTGTACTTGTCTAAATTTAAAGGGTCAAAGGTTACTCACTATTGGAATTTTAAGATAACCACTGGGAGCCAAGTGTTCCTGTAATTATCGATGGCATGTATTCTAGACGGTATTAAATTTTTGTTTAGATATAGAAACAAGATACGAAAAGTATGCTGAAGGGTATAAAGGAACCTTATACCTGGAGATAGTCACTATAGATTCCGAACTTGATTAAGCTATCAAGCAGTATGCATATCACAGCAGACTGCCAAAAGAAGGGCACATCAGACCGGACTTCGATAATAGTCTAAAACAATTAAAACCAGAATACAGGCACTTACTCCGCAAAATGGAATCGATGCAGTACCAGCATGGGGTCCTCCCAATGATATGAAATTCTTGACCTGACATAAAATTAAGTTCAACTTCGGTTTTAAGACAAAATATATGGAAACAGTGTAACAAGAGAAAAACACGGGAGAAGTAAAAGCATGCAAAAAAAGCAGAGTTGAAAGGATTCGATTTCCAACTGCCAATTCAAGCAGAATTAATTGGCTAAACAAAATATTAAATGAAAGTTAAAAGGACCGTGGAGGCCCCTATACTAAGACTTAAATGCAATCCAACTCTTAGTACAAAGGTCTCCATGGTACTTTTACCTAAATGAAATGCAATATAAATGTTTTTGTGAATAAGCTCTTACAGGGGGTCCTCCATCACAAAATTCAATAACCCCTCGACCAATCAAGTTACCCTGAGTAAAAGTTTGCGAGTATGTTAGTGAACGTTTGTGAGCACGTGCATGCATAGAACAAGTTTAAAATTATAGAAATAAGCAAAGCTTCAACTCATATTAGTCACCTGAGAGAGTCCAACTATGTTGTAACCGTTGCTAAGTTCGCTCATTTTTTTCACCTGCAAGTTTGAATTAAGTTCCATTCAGAAACAAATTAAAACTATAGTACAGCATAGTGATACATGTTACCAAATGGTTTTACGACCTTCTCACAAACAATCGATGTCTGCAAGAAAAACGTAAGATAGGTCAGAGTTATACTACTACTATAGGACTGCAAGTGATGAGAAATTTCGAACTCAGTTTAACATGTCACCTGTTCTGAAAGGGGCATTGTCCATGAATCCCAGGATCCATCTCCAATTTCACTATGACAAAGGAAAAGCATGTCAGATCCGGGGGATAACACGACCATAAGAACAAATTTACAAACACACACAAACACAAACACGTATGAAGAAGGTGCTACACACACAAACTAAAATAGCTGCATAAGTTTGCTAAAATCGGTGAGGAGTCCAAGAATATGCTCGAGCAAATTTCATTTCTTGTTCTTGATGCAACTAGCTAATGCAAACTTTTAGTACCAAAATAAAAGAAAAATGGGAAGAAAATCATACACACAGTAGCCTTGAGATTTAGACCAGTCGCTTAAAACCTCGGTGAACTCGGAGATTCCTCGGTTACTGCATTTATCACCAATGCCTGCCATAAAAACGTATTAGTAGTGAATAACATAGTAAGAAAAAAATCCAAATAAATCGAGTTCATTATATTTCTTAAAGGAACATTTTTGCAGATTAAAATCCATGAAATTTGTTCAAGAAGCATGTACTAGAAGTAGAATCAGAAGCAGATTACTACATAGCCTGAAAATTTTAATACTACATTGCATATTTAAGATAAATTTTAGATCACAAATACACCATGAGACTCTATTTGGTAAAAGCATCATAGAGACCAATGTATTAAGAGTGAGATCATTACCCCTTTACACATAAAATGTGCAAATTAATCCATATATCTTAGATTCAAGACCAAATCAGTCATTTCTATTAAAAATTTTATCTATAGTTTTTAAGAGAAAAATCACTTTGCTTTTTAATCTAAACGTACATGAGCAATTTTTTTACCGACTCTAGTTTGTTTATCACCATGTTCTACAATTACTAATGGAGCTTCATAGCATATGACAGGTTTCAATGATCCCACCAAGCAAACAGTCATTGCAGTTCACTGGTTTCTCCAAAAACATAGTTCCCAATTCCATGGAAATTAAAAATTGACCCAACATAACAAGTCAAAGTGAGAAACTTTGATTAATTCAAACCCAATAGGCAATTAAAATTACAAAGACAAGAACATTACCGTGCAATACGATGAAGGGAATAGCGTGTCTAGTTGGGATAAGAATCAATGTAATGAAGAAGATGAATAATAAAGTAGTTGTCTGCAAACGAGAGGCCATTGCTGGTGAAATTAGAAATAAAGTTGCTTACTTTAGAGTAGCATCGGGTTTTTGCAAATAACCCAACAAAGATCTGCTTCTGGGTGTTTGAGATTTTGAGGTTCAAAGTGGAAGGATAAGAACAAAATTATAAAAGGATGAAATTTTGAAACAAAAATGGCTACAAAAAGCTATAAAAAAATAAAAAAAAAAAACTAATTTTGACAGACCCAAGACAGATGAGCCAACTACTTGCTGCCTTGTCTCAAATACAGCTAAAACAATAAGTTCCATAAGAGATTGGGTAAATTCCTAAAATAATCATTTTTGTTTAATTTAGATTACATTTTAATCATTTATGTTTGAAATGTTACATTCTAGTCATTTACGATATCATGTTATAATATTTTAGTGACCAAGCCGTTAATTTCCGTTAACGGTGTAATGGTAAGCTGACTTCACACATTAAATAATCTTTTCAAATAAAAATTTTAGATTAAATTATACAATTAGCCCTTATATTTTTTTTATTTTGAGTAATTTAATTTTTTTTCTTTTATGTTTTTTAAAAAAATTATTTTCCATTTTCTCATTTTCTTTTTGGTTCTCTCTTTGTTTTTCTCTCTTCTCCATTTTTTTAACGTAGTTTTTCTATATTTTTTATTTGTTAAAACTTTTTTATATTTATGAAAAACAAAAGCAAAAGCTTAAACCAAAATAAAACTTGTTTCGCATATTCTCACCCCACAATTACAAACTCTTATCATCCATCACCTTTTTAATGAACCAATTTGGATCTCTCAATGACCTAGTCTACAAGCTTGCTTCAATTGAAGACCTTGCCAATCGTGACCAATGATAGTCCACCCTCAACAAAGTTTCTCGAGTCCGTTCCCTCAACCTCCTAACCAACCCTCACGGCTACCTTATTTATCTTTACCTACAACATTCTCCCCCTTTCAAAATTACGTTATTTCACGGATTCTTCAAACAAGCTCTATACTCTCAATAACTAAAACGACCACCATACAAAACTTACCCTCAACTTTACCCAAACTAGTTTGGTTTCATACTCCCTTTCACTCTTCTATTCATCCATGCTTTGCTTCCAATCAAGTGTGTTTGGGAATATTCAAGAAGATTTAAATAAATTTTATCATTTGCTTAATTTTATTTGTCAGAGAATAAAAGAAAAAGAAAAGAATAATCTACATGATTCTGTAAAAATTTGAAAACGGAAAAAAATTATTTTGAATATAAAGAATTCAATTTATGTTTAGATTTGATTAATGATATAGTTTTTTATATTGATTAGTTAGATCCAATTTTAGTTTCAAAATTAGGTTATATTCAAATCGAGATTTGGTTAAGAATAATTGATATTTGGTTTTGAGTTAAATTCAATTTAGAAATAATGTGAAAGAAATAAGGACTTGGTTTATTTGATGGGCAAAGACTATGTTTCTGCAGTAAAGAATATGAGAAGAGAGAAAAATAAATGGGAAGAAAAAAATAAAAGAAATAAAAAGAAAAAAATTAAATTGTTCAAAAAAAAATAAAAGAAGAATGACTAGTTTTAACAAATGAAAAATATAGAAAAACTATCTTAAAAGAAATGGAGAAGGGAGGAAAATGGAGGGAGAAACAGAAGAGAATAAAAAATAAAGAGAAAAAAAAGTTAAAAGAACATAAAAGAAAAAATTTAAATTGCTCAAAACGAAAAAATATAGTGACCAATTGTATAATTTAACCTAAAATTTTCGTTTGAAATGATAATTTAATGTGTCACGTCAGTTTACCGTTATACCGTTAACGGCTTAATGACTAAAATGTTACAACACGGTAACGTAAGTGATTAAAATGTAATATTTTAAACATAAGTGACTAATATGTAATTTAAGGTAAACAAAAATGACTATTTTAGCAGTTTACCCTAAAAGATTGCCCATGCCTCGATTGTTTTGATGTTTCTTACCACGTTAGTATATTCGTGGTCACACGCTCTATTAAAATGGGCCCAACAAGGCAAAGCCCTCTTTTGTTTGGTTTTGGGTCAGTAAGGGCATGTCAAACCTTTAAGCCCAATGTATCCTTTGGGTTGAATCGACTCCACCCTCTCGAATTGCAAAGCACAAAAATACAACAATGTTGTTGTTTTCTTAAACGGTCTTTTAAGAAAAGAAATCTAAGATTCATACAACATCTAAAGCTAGTATTTCATATAATATCAATGAATTTTTTTAATTTTATAAGTACATTTTTTTACTACTAAGAGTTATGTGTTATCACTTATACATAAGAGGTTTTACGATATACAAAAGAAAAAAAAATCATACCAACATTTTTAACGCTAGTCACTAGACTGATACTAATATTAATAAGCGTTAAAAATTTTGGTATACACTTCTTTTTTATGAAACGTACAATATGTGATAATTCAAAATTGTTGCATGGGCCATGCAACAAGTGGATGTAGAAGAACTTGGATGTCTTGTATCTAATATGGAAGCTTAAAGAAATGCAATAAATTGGTGTATAATAAAAATCAGGTAGATGATTGAATTGGTTAAATCATCAATTTTTGATATAATCGATTCTTGATTCAATTAATAAGTTTGAGTTGATTAAATTTTTATACTATATCTAGTTAAAAATAAATAAATAATTAACCCAACACAAAACCTAAGAAAAAACCATATTAATTAAAATCAATGAGTAAAGGTTAAGGCTTGTCCAAGTTTCTAGTATAGAACAAATATTAATTTTCACTCAAAATAATTATTGTAGGTGTCTACTATATGGTTAGTTTGGATATAGCATGTTAAGAATAAATAGTTATTTTAAATTTTAATGACAATTTTAATGCATTAAGTTTAAAATTTTCATGCTATAAGCATAAATGTATTTTAAATTTGATTCACGTGTTTTAAATATGTTCCATATAAAATTTGATTTAGCATTTAACATTCATTTGAGAACAAAACTACAAAAAGAATATAGTTGATATCATACTAATGCTTTAAGTACTTAATTAAGAGGCTTCAAAATTTTGGTAAATAGTTTTAAGGTAATCTATAATGCAGATCACTCTAAAATAGCATCGTTCTTATTTAAGTCACTATAAATTTTCTTTTTATCAATTTAATCACTCTAATTAAGATAATTGTTTGAATTGGAACTGTCATTAAAAATTTCGTTAATCCACTAACGGGTTGTTGACGCAACATTTTTTTTTTTGTTTTGACTAAAGTTAGGGTCCTCCTTATAATTAGTCCAAAACACTTTTTTTTATTTACAAAATAAGAACCACTCATTTTCATTACCCTCAACATCCATCATAAAAACCACTAATCTTCATTACCGTCAATTCCCTACTCCCATCTCTATCGCTCCTCACTCCGTCGCCCCCACACCATAAAAATGACGTGATGAAACGTCTATTGTACCCAAAAACAAAGTTCTGGAATTAATATTATGTTCAGAGAAATGGAACAAAAAAAGTTGAAGCAATAACGCATAGACTCTGCATTCCATATATGTTTGGTTTTTTACTTTATTTAATTTCCAGATAAAATGCAAACCATCTCTAATTCTAGATTTCTTCACCAATCACCCCAAAGATTTAAGAATGAGAAAGTACCCAAACCTCATTCAATAAACCGTCGATTTTAGCCCTAAAAAAAGAGCTGATTTTTGGGTATAAATATTTTGTATCCATTAACGGGTACAAATGATGTTGTTATGGGGGTGGGGGACGAAGCGAGGAACAATAGAGATGGGAAGCAGGGAATGAGCGATGATAAAGATTGGTAGTTTTTATGGTGGGTGTTAGGTGGTAATAAATATTTTTGTTTCATATGTTGCAAATTGTTATAGAACTTTTTATAACCCAATTGCAATCCGGACTTGCGACCCAGAATTCAACCTGTAATTGAAACCCTTACTATATTGCAGGACCAACATGGAATGCTCCAAAATCATGCGAGGTGTTATCAACAAAGGATTCCTCGTAACCTGTGTGAGGTACTCTTGAGATCACGCCTCACGGCCTTGCGAGGTGGGATATGCGATCACTTATGTGTTACAAGGGATGCCTCACAATCCGTGCGAGGCGGAATATCAAGGCCTCGTGACCTTTCGAGGTGGGATACACGACCATTTTTTATAATACTAGGCGTGAGCCATGTTCAAAAGACACATATATGATACGTGTCGTCCTAAGTTATATGCATGGCACCTAACTACCTCCTTAATATGTCATGTAAAGAGAACCATATCTTATAAATAAGGAATGATTGCCTAGGCGAAGCAAAATAAAACCTCTTTTGTTTGGTTTCGGGTCAGTAAGGGCATGTCAAACTGTTAAGCCCAATGCATCCGTTGGGTTGAGTCGACTCCACCTTCTTCAATTGCAAAGCACAAAAATATAACAATGTTTTTGTTTTCTTAAATAATTTTTTGTGGATAAAAAATCTAATATTCATATAATATCTAGAGTTAGAATTTCATATACTATCAATGAAAATTTTTAATTTTATAAGTACGTTTTTTTTTACTACTAATAGGTATGTGTTATCACTTATACATAAGAGGTTCTACGATATACTAAAGAAAAAATTCATACCAAAATTCTTAACACTAGTCACTAAACCAATACTAATATTAATTAGCATTAAAAAATTTGGCATACACTTCTTTTTATGGAACGCACTGTATGTGATAATCCAAAATTGTTGCATAGGCTATGCAACAAGTGGATGTAAAAAAACTTGGATGCCTTGTATCCAATATGGAAGTTTAGAGAAATGCAATAAATTGGTGTATAATAAAAATAGGGTAGATGATTGAATTGGTTAAATCATCAATTTTCGGTATAACCGATTCTCTATTCAATTAATAAGTTTGAGTTGATTAAATTTTTATGCTATATTTAGTCAAAAAAATAAATAATTAACCCAACACAAAACCTAAGTAAAAACCATATTAGTTAAAATCAATGAGTAAAGGTTAAGGCTTGTCCAAATATCTAGTATAGAACAAATATTATTTTTCACTCAAATAATTATTGCAGGTGTCTACTATATGGTTAGTTTGGATATAACATGTTAAGAATAAATAGTTATTTTAAATTTTAATGACATTTTTAATGCATTAAGTTTAAATTTTTCATGCAATAAGTATAAATTCACGTGTTTTAAATATGCTCCATGTAAAATTTGAGTTAGCATTTAACATTCAATTTGATAATAAAACTATGGAAAGAATATAGTTGATATCATACTAATGCTTTAAGTATTTAATTAAAAGGCCTTAAAATTTTGGTAAATAGTTTTAAGGTAAACTATAATGCAGATCACTCTAAAAATAAATAAAGGCATTACATTAATAGATGCTCCTAAATCACACATAGCTTTTTTTAATGCCAATATTCCCTATTTTGCAGGATATAGAAAACATACCTTGGTCATCACACTTAAGTGGAATTTTCCTTTGTAGCACTGCAGACACGTTTTCCCCCACATTTACCCATTTGTTTCCTTGGAGCTTCTTTTTGCCGATGCACAGTTCTTTCAAAAATTTTGCATAGTGTGAAACTTGTTTAATTGCATCAAGTAAAGGAATATTAATTTCTACCTTCCGGAATGTCTCAAGGATTTCTTTTTCCTCTCGTTCCTTTTTAACTTGGGCAAGCCTTCCAGGGTATGGGGAAGGTACAACAAATGGTTTATGAGGTGCTGGCTCGGTGAGAGCTGCTAGTTTGGCTTCTTGTTCAATGTCATGGTCACGACTCGTGCCAAGCACTAACTCTAACTATGTTCCATATTTTACGGTCATAGCATTCGCATTTTGACGTGGGTTCGGCTCAATTTGAGATGGCAATTTTCCTTGGTTCTCCAAACGATTAACTGTAAGTTCTAACTTATTTGCTGATCAATTTCTTAGAAGTGTGCCTTGGACTTTTGTTAGAGCTTTTCGGTGCTAATGGCCAACCTCTATGATATGGCTTTGAGAGATGACTTTGGAGGTTGATACTGTTGAGGCGGAGGTGGTCTTGGTTGATATAGTTGATTATATCGAGGATTCGATCCATAACTCTGGTTTGAGTGATCCCTTCACCCTGCATTGTATGTTTTTTAATATGGATCGTAACGCCTTTGAGGTGGCTTTGGAAAGTTTCCAACGACATCTACTTATGCATTTGTGTCCTCAAGTAAAATTGGGTACGAGTCGGTAAGATGATCAAGCTTAGCACAAATCTCGCACAATAGAGCTGGGTTCGTCTGTCCTGCAAGCATATTTTTAACAATATTAGTAAGTTCATCAATCTTATTTACTATGGAATGAGTATTTAACTCATGAACCCTTCTTGTAGGTTCCATAGGTGGTTGATACTATTGAGAATTTGCAGCCATAGTTGAAATTAATTCCCTAGCTCTTTGGGGAGTCATGTTCACAAGAGCCTCTCCACTAGCGACATCAATCATCTTCATTTCCATTGGGAGTAACCCCTCGTAGAAATACTGTAAGAGCGATTGTTCAGGAAGGCCATGTTGTGGGCAACTTGTGCATAACTTCTTGTATCGTTCCCAATATTCATAGAGTGATTTTGTTTCTTTTTGTTGTATCCTGGCTATACTCCTCCTTAATTTGGCTGCTCGTGTAACACCCCTAACCCGTATCTATTGTTAAAGTAGGGTTACAAAGTATTACTGAACAATTCAAAACATAAAGCATACATTTTCATAAATCATTCAACACAATCACAATGTTCCTTATAAGGGCCTACGAGGCCTTAAACATGCTTTAGAAGTGGTTCGGGACTAAACCAATAATATACGAAATTTTTTTGGAAACTTAGAAAAATTTCAATTATACAGGGGTCACACGCTCGTGTGAACAGGTCGTGTGCCTCACACGGCCCCAGACACGCCTGTGTCTCTGGTCGTGTGGAAATAGGGCATATATACTGACTTGTATCACACGGCCAAGGACACGCTTGTGTGCCAGGCCGTGTGAAAACTGGAGGGTATACTGACTTATGAAACACGACCAAGTCACACGCCCATGTGCTAGGCCGTGTGCCAATAAGGGGGTATACTGACTTGTACTACACAGCCAGTCACACGTCTGTGTGTGAGACCATGTAGAGCATACTGACTTCAATTCAATTTCAACATCAGGGGACACACCACCGTGTAACATGACAGTGTGTCACACACAGCTGGGACACACGTCCGTGTCTCTGACTGTGTGGACAAAAATAGGCCATTCGCAAAGCCAATTTGCCACCCTAACTTCAAAGTAACAACACAAGGCAAAATGGTACCATTTCATTATACAATTAGGCAGCCAAAATCATCAACCAAATGCACAATTCATACCATTATAATTTCATCTATTCCAATTCTCAAATCACTACCATTTACTTAGCCAAATACATGCCAAAACAATATCAAACAATATGGTTCATTTATCATAATTCACATAACCATTTTAACTTCCATAATGTCTTGGTTTCAACTATGCCAAAACAAACCAAAATAAGTCATCATCATGGCTATATTTATACAAACCAAAACATATACATTTACAAGTCATTTCTAATAGCCAAAGACACATGAATATTAACATCATTTACAAGCCAAATCTCATGGCTATAATCACAACCAAAATACCACATCTAGCCTATACATGCCATATACCATAAATGTATAATTCAAAAGTACCAACTTAGATGTTTGATAGTGTGATGATGCTCCCGACGACTCCCGGATCCGAGCTAGCCTTGATATCACTATAAAACACGGGAAAAATACACAAAGTAAGCTAATAAGCTTAGTAAGCTCGTATAATATAAACTTTAACTAATCACAAATACAACATTCATCAATCTAAACATATTATCATGTACTTTATGATTACTAACAAACCTTTCACCTGCGTATTCATAAGCTTATATACAAACTTTGTATCTTATTAGATTTTAAGCTCATAATATACATATACATACCTATACCAATCCATAACAAGTTCATACATACACAAAATACAGTTGAATACTCGATATCTCGCACACTAAGTGCCACACTCGATATCTCGCACACTAAGTGCCACACTCGATATCTCGCACATTAAGTGCCATACATAGCCGAAGCTATCTCAAATCACACACTAAGTGCCGTATATAGTCGAAGCTATGTCGATTAGCACACTAAGTGCCACCAATAGCCGATTTGTCATCAAACATAACTGTAGTCTCGTATATACAATTTATACAATATTTAAGCACTAAAAGCACAATTATTACAATGCTTAATACATACAAACTTACCTCGCATTCAAAATTGGTGGATCGGGTAGACTACTCGATAACCTTGCTTTTCTCCCGATCTAAATCCGAATTCTTTCTTTCTTGATCTATATGAATTCAAAATTAACTTATTTAATCAACTATTCATTCAATTTAGTCCAAAACATACATTTAAGCCTATTTGCACATTAGCCCTTAAACTTTCACACTTTTAACAATTTAGTCCTTATTTCACAAAACACAAAATTCACATAGCTTCAATAAACCCAAGCTTGACCGAATTATTTATAGGTCCCTAGCAGCCCAAAACTTTCATTTATTTCACATTTCAACCACACAATTTGCACATTTCACAATTTAATCCCTATTATGCATTTTCATCAAAAATCAATTTACAAAACATGAAAATCTATTATCAAGCTTTCATATTTCAACATTAAACATCAAAGAACATACATATTCAACAATGGAAACTCTTAAAATCTTTAACAATTTTGCGAAATAGTCCCTGGGCTAGCTAGACCTATCTCCAACGATATAAAAAACATAGAAATCATTAAAAACGGGGAAAAAATCGTACCTTAATGAGTTAGGAAAGCTTGTCCGAATGAAAACCTAACATGGCTATTCATTCCTTCAAAATTTTGGCTAAGGAAGATGAATGAAAGAAAATTTTATGTTTTTGTTTTAATTATTATCATTTATTTGCTATTTTACCTATTTACCCTTTACTAAAACATTAACATTTAACATAAACAATGTCCATCTTTGTCCACTTATGTTTCAAATGGTTTAATTACCATTTAAGGTTGCCATATTTAGAAACCAAAGCTATTTGAAACCTTTAACAAGTAGAATAAATTTTTGCATTTTACGCCATTTATTCCTTTTTCACAAATTAACCATCTAATCAATAAAATTAGCTCACGAAATTTTCACACATATCAAATAACATGCTCTAAATATCAAAAATAATATTAAAATAATTTTTTGACAACAGATTTGTGATTTTGAAACTACTATTTTGATTTAGCTAAAATTGGGCTGTTACAGCTCGAGCTGTTGGGAAAAACCTGTCAAGAAACTATCGAGACATATCAGTTCAAGTATTAACAGATCTCAGAGGTAAATAAAACAGTCATTCTCTAGTAGAGTCAGCTAATGAAAAAGGAAAATCTCGTAGTTTTATTTGATCCTTAGTTATTCCTTTTGGTTTCATGCTTAGACGAACCATATGGAACTCTTTCGAATGAGTATGAGGGTTCTCGTTTTCGAACCACAAAAATTAAGCAATAAATGTATTAATCTCAACTTAACTCGAACGATATTTCGTCTGTCGGATAAGTTATGAATAGTGGTTGTTGTTTATTTGGTACAGTTGCAAGTTGGCATATAGTTTGATTTGCCATGTCGTCTAAATCTTCAAATGAGTATATATCTTCGGTGTAAGATCCTTCTCCATAGTTAGGTTATGGTTGTTTACCGCACTGAATAGCTTCCCTTCGAAGTGTTCGAGTCAACTTTTCTATCCACAATTCAAGTGCTAGAGTCCCCGATTCTGACCTGGTCATGAACAAAATAAACAAAAATTAGAAATTTTCACAAATCCCCAGCAACAGTGCCAAAATTTGATGGGCGTCAAAACCACCAAATATAAATTCCTACGACTAAATAATGTAAATAGTAGTATAGAGTAGTAGGGTCGAATCCACAGGGACTGGCTATCTAATTATACCTTTTTCAGTGACCAGAATCGCTATCGCGGTCATAGTCGTGCCCACGACCTGTGCATAGCAATGCTGAAAAAATAAAAATTAGGGGTTTAAATTGATTAAGATAATAAAATAAGGAAATATGAAGTGTAACAAAATAAAAAAAAAACAGATTGAAAAAATAAATTTAAGAAAATAAAATAAATGGAAAAATAAAATATTTTTAAGCATAGCCTTAGCCTCGGTGTACTCCAATCTTGACTCGATCCTTGAAATAGATCCTCCCTTCCAAGCAATAAGCTGGTTATAGCAGCCAAGAACGTCTCGATTGCCAACTTTTCCATATGTAGTTGATCCCGATACGACCTGCAAATCGAATCTTGTCAAATTTCTAACTGCAATACACGTGTTCTTAATTTAAGATTTCAACAGCCTTGCGATTTGAAAAGCCCAACTCGAATCACTGGCATCAACCACGTGGGTCATTTAAATCCAATCTCTATCTCCCTTGACGAAATCCAATGAGCTTTTTCCACCTAGACACGCCAATTTGTTCATGGGAATTTGAACACGGTACAGCCGATTCGACTTCCCAACTGTACGCCAAGCAACTCCAACCCAACGTACACTTTTTGAATCGAAGTTGAATCAACTTTAAGGGATGAATTTGTACTATCCCATGTACTGAAGAGATAGAAAATACTATGTTGAGAGGTTTTTTAAGCGGGTTTGTATCTCACGATTGTTTTGTTGGAGCAATTTCTGGACTAAAGCTAAATAGGGGTTTAGTTAATCATGGAAAGAATCATGCTTGAAAATAAATGGTTTTATGAAAAGTGGAAAGGTGAGGGCCTTGGAAGGTAATTAAACCAAAAATGTTGAAAGTAAAAGGAAAAAAAAATGAAACAGAATAGAAATCACAGAGTGACGTTGGAAAAGGAAGAAAAATAAAGGAATATTTATTGATTACAAAAGTCAAGTGTGTATTTAATTGGCTATAACCACTAGGTATTTATTTACACTTCTAGTGCTAAAATTTAGCTAGATTTTTCTTATATATTATCACTAAATAATTTAAAATTTAAAAATCAAATTTAAACTATATTAAATTTAAACGAATTACAAAGTTGTAACAATATCAAAAATCATTTGATCTTTATCCAGCCACTTTTTTAAAAAATCTTCAACCCTTCAATCTTTATCTAGTCATCTTTGTATCTTCAATCTTTCAATCAAGTCATCCACTTCGCTTTTTGTTCCAATTTAGCCCCCTTTTATAAGAGTTTGGATTCAGCACACCAACTTCATTCCTGATAAGAAAAATCTAAATTTAATAGCATTTTATTCGATAATTAGCTAAGAATAAATATATTAAAATACGAATTTATCTTGCTACCAACCACTCTAGATTTTTTTATCAATTTAATTACTCTAATTAAGATAATTGTTCGATTTGGAGCTGCCATTAAAAATTCCGTTAATCCACTAACGGATTGTTGACGCAACATTTTTTTTTAACTTTTGACTAAAGTTAGGGTCCTCTCTATAATTAGTCTAAAACACTTTTTTTATTTGAGAAATAAGGACCACCCATTTTCATTACCCTCAAAATCCACCATAAAAATCATTAATCTTCATCATCGTCAATTCCCTACTCCCATCTCTATCGCTCCTCACTACGTCTTTGACACCCCTAATCATTATCTGTCGCCAGAACAGGGTTACAGAGTATTACCAAACTTTTAAAATCAAATACGAACATTTCATATCATTTAACATAAATATCAAAAACTAATCATAAATCACACATATTGTCCCTTACATGAGCCATCGAGGCCCAAAATACACATTAGAAATGAATCGGGACTAAACCGGAACCTCAGAGAATTTTTCGCAAAACTTCAAAAATTTTCTTAGGTGCAGGGGACACACTCCCCTGTGGCCAGGCCATGTGGCTCACATGGTCAAGGGACACACCTGTGGCTCAAGCCATGTGGGTATTCAAAATAAGGGCACACGGCCGTGTCCCAGCCCGTGTCCATGTGCTAGACCGTGTGACTTGGGTCAGTATGCACACACCTTTGACTTGGGTCACACGGCCAAGCCACACGCTCATGTGCTAGGCCGTGTGAGCATGCTGACCTATAAAAATAAGGTTCACACGGCCAAGTCACACCCTCTTGTGAAAATACCTGAGTATTCTGTTTTGAAATTTTAAAGATGCATGGGACACACGGCCACACCATTCGCCCATGTGCTAAAACGTGTGTCACACATGACTAAGACACACACCTGTGTCTCTGCCCTTGTGGACGAAAATAGGCCATTTTAAGGTCACATTTCTCACCCATATTTGATTTCAACCTAAACACTTCAAATTTCATACTCATAGGCCATAACAAGACCTTTAATACACTCAACTCAAGCTCTAAGCATATCATATTATCTCATATATCATAGCATATCAAATTTACCATATTGATCAAAACACATATTTGCATATTTAACTATCTCATTCACCAACATGCCTATAAACTATCCGTCAATTAACCACACCCAAACATATATCAAGCATGATAAGATTACACACACATATATAAGTTGATTGGAAATATAAACAAAATATAGTTCATAATATTTACACGAACCAACTTTACTCAAAACCATTCCAACCCTATACATGCCATATAAACCATAGTGTATATTTCAAAAGCTACCGGAATAAGTTGGATAGTGTGACTTGATGTGCTGATCCGATCTTCTGACCTCTCGAAAATCTACAAAGACATTAAATAACATGAATAAACTTAATGAAGTTTAGTAAGTTCGATAGGTTAAACATAAATCTTACTGAACCTCCTATAATAAATCAATTAGATAAATTCATTTAATGTAAACTCCCTGCCAATCACAACATCAAACGATGAATATACTTATTTCAGATCAATACCAATAACAAACAATATGTCTTTCAATTTCTATTACATAATCACTTACCAAATCTTCCCAAATTAGAGAACGACTTACGGACAGGAGTACATGGTTTTCAGAAGCCCGAAGGTTGAACAGAAGCTTATAAGAGCTAAACAGAAAACCCATAAGGGTTGAACTGAAGCTCGTAAGGGCTAAACGAAAACCCATAAGGGTTAAACAGAAGATCAAAAAAGCTGAACGAAAACTCATATAAGTTAAACAGAAGCTCGTGAGAGCTAAACGGAAAGTAAACACGAAATTTCACAACAAATACTGAACCTCGGTTTACTTGGGTAATTTGCCGTCAAATCCTCCAATGCCGTATTGTGCCACACAACGATTGTAATAAAATCCCGCATTCTATTTAATCCAAATATTCAATTCAAAAGTATTAATCCAATAATAATTCATTTATAAAAATAGAATAAATGCGAAATTCCATTCACCAAATCAATGTAAATATTAAATTTTAACTGTTCGAACTTACCTGGGTTAAATTGTAAGATTTGTAGAAGTTCAGGGACTATTTTGCTAATTTTCCTTTTTCACGAGTATATACAGGCTCTTAATCTAAAATATAAAACTCATTCATTAGCATATATTTCAGTTCCTATTCACTTCACAATTAATACCCCTCAATTTTTTGAAATTACACAATTACCCTAACTTTTTACAACTTTTGCAATTTAATCCCTTAACTAGTTAGTCCATTAAATGAACTAATTTTTCTCAATTGACAATTTATCTAAATATTCTAGGCTATTATACAGCCTTTAATAAATATAAATTTAATACCAAGCCCTAATATTTAACTTTTTTCACGATTTGGTCCTAAAATCAACATTTAACAAAAATTACTTTATAAAATCATCATACAACAAAATCAAAGCTCTAAATCCATTTTATTTTATCAAAAAAATCCAGTATTCATCAATGGTAATTTTCAAAATTCTTAATAAAATAAAAAACTAAGGTAATAACTAGTTGGACCTAATTGTAAAAGTCTAAAAAATATAAAAATTACAAGAAAAGGGCAAGAATTAAACTCACTTGAAGTAAAAATATAAAAGCCAGCTTAATGAGCTCTCCTATGGCTATTTTTTGCTGAGAATTGAAGAAGTTCTAGAAACCTTTAAAATTTCAATTTGTAGTTTTAATTTTGCTTTATTTATTATTTTGCCATCAAATGGCTATTTTTTTTATTATTTTCACTACTTATGCCGCCTCAGCCATTTCATTTTGGCTTATTTACTCTTTAAGCCCTTCCTATTTACCATTTAAGCCATTTAATTACTATTTTTTTAATTAGCAAGTTTTGCACCTTTTTCAATTTAGTCCTTTTTAATTAATTAGCTATCAAAATGTTAAAATTTTCTAACGAAACTTTAATACTACCTTAATAACACTCCATAAATATTTATGGCTTAGTTTATAGAATCGAGGTCTCGATACCTCATTTTCTAAACCACTTGACCTAATAAATCCTTATAAAACACAAATTACTAATTTAAAAATCTTTCTAAAACCGCATTTGACTCGTAAATACTAAATATTAAAATTTACGAGCTTACTCATCAGATTAGATGGTCTCAAGCCACTGTTTCTGATATCACTGAAAATCCAACTGTTACAACTCTCCCCCTTTAGGAAATTTCGTCCTCGAAATTTGTTACCTGAGAATAGATTCGGATACTGTACTTTCATTGATTCTTCGGCTTCCCAGTTAGCTTCCTTTGAACCATGTCGATGCCACAAGACTTTTACCAATGGTACTCATTTATTCCACAACTCTTTAACCTCTCGAGCTAAAATTCTCATTGGTTCTTCGAATACGTCACATTTGGCTATAGCTCAATTTTACTACAAGGAATCACATGTGAAGGATCAGATCTGTACTGTCTCAGTATCGATACATGGAACACATTATGAATTTTCTCAAGTTCAAGAGGCAAAACTAATCGATAAGCTACAGGGCCAATTCTTTCAACAATTCCATACGGTCTGATAAATTTTGGACTCAATTTCCCTTTCCTACCAAACTGTAACGCTTTCTTCCACGGAGAGACTTTTATGAATACCCATTCACCAATAGCAAATTCCATATCTCTTCATTTCAAATCTGCATATGATTTCTAACGATCAGAAACAACTTTCAAACCATCCCAAATAATCCAAACTTTATCCTCAATCTCTCGAATCAAATCAACTCCTACTAGTTTAGATTCATTCAGTTCATACCAATATAATGACGTCTTACATTTCCTCCCATAAAGAGCTTCAAACAGTGCCATTTTTATACTGGATTGATAACTATTATTATATGCAAATTCAACTAATGGTAATACCTTTCCCAGCTACCCCCAGACTCGAGTATATAACATCTCAACATATCTTTCAGAATTTGAATCTCTCGTTCTGATTGCCCATCAGTCTGAGGATGAAATGTTGTACTGAAATTTATCTTCATACCCAAAGCCTCTTACAGTTTACTCAAAAATCTCGATGTAAATCTCAGATCTCGATCCAAAATAATAGATGTTGGAACCCCGTGTAACCTCACAATTTCAGAAAATTTCGCTAATTTCTCAAGTGAAAAGTTTGTTCTGACTAGAATAAAATGTGTCAATTTAGTCAATCTGTCAACAATCACCCAGATTGAATCTTTCTTTCTCAGAGTCACAGGTAAACCAAATACAAAATCCATCGTGATATGCTCCCATTTCCATTTAGGAATCATGACAGGTTGTAATAAACTCGTTGGTACCTGATGTTTTACTTTCACTTATTGACAAATCAAACCCTTAGCTACAAATTCACAAATTTATCATCTCATAGCCGACCACCAATACATCCGTTTCAAATCACAATACATCTTCGTACTACCCGGATGAATAGAGTACATGCTATCGTGAGCTTCAGAAAGAATATCATTTCTTGAATCCGTATTATTTAGAACACAAATTTTATTGCAATAACGTAACATACCACTATCATCAATGCTATACTCTAAACTCAGATTGTCCTGAACCATCTGTCGTTTCAACACCGATTTCGAACCATCATCTTGCAATTTCTGAATTCATTGAAGAAACAGAGGTTTCGTTCTCAACTATGCTAATATAGAACCATCTTCATTAAGAGTTAAATGAGCGTTCAATGCTCAAAGTTCAAACAATGACAACTTCCAACTAAGTGCATCCGAAATCACATTAGCCTTTCTTAGGTGGTAATCAATAACCAGTTCATAATCTTTCAGTAGTTCTAGCCACCGTCTCTCTCAAATTCAGCTCCTTATAAGTCATCAAATATTTCAAACTTTTGTGATCTATTAATACGTGACATTTCTCACCGTATAAATAATGTCTCCAAATCTTTAAAGCGAATACGATTGCAGATAACTTAAGATCATTTGTAGGATAATTCTTCTCGTGCGACTTTAATTGTCGAGAAGCATAGGTCACTACCTTTCCTGATTGTATTAGTATACAACCTAAACCATTTAGAGACGCATCACTATAAACAACATACGATACACCAAATTTTGGCTGGGTTAAGACTGGGCTTCTATCAACATCTTCTTCAGCTGATCAAAACTCTGCTGGCACTTATCGGACCAAACAAATTCAACATTTTTCTGTAATAATCAGGTTAATGGCGATGCAACAATCAAAATTTTTTTGACAAAACATCGGTAACAACCTGCTAAACCCAGAAAACTTCGTACTTCTGAGACATTTTTCAGAGTTTTCCAATTTACCATAGCAGATACTTTACTCGGATCAACTCAAATCCCATCAACTGATACTATATGACCCAAAAATCCAACCTCGTAAAGCCAAAATTCATATTTGCTAAACTTTGCATACAACTGCTTTTCTCTCAAAGTTTGTAGCAAAATCCTCAAATGTTATGCATGCTCGAATTTTGTCTTGGAATAAATTAGTATATCATCAATAAGCACAACCACAAATCTATCCAAATAAGGTTGAAAAATCCGATTCATTAAATCCATAAAAGCAGCAGGAGCATTCGTCAAACCAAATGGCATTACCAAAAACTCATAATGACCGTATCGAGTTCTGAAAGCAGTCTTTAGCACATCACACTCTTTAACCTTCAACTGATAATACTCGGATCTAGGGTCTATTTTTTAAAACACTACAGCACATTTAAGTTGATCAAACAGATCGTCGATATGTGGCAAAGGGTATTTATTTTTAATTGTGGCCTTGTTTAACTGTCTGTAGTCTATGCACAGTCTCAAAAAACCATATTTCTTTTTCACAAATAAAACAGGTACACCTAGGGAGACATGCTCAGTCTGATAAACCCTCGGTCTAATAACTCTTGCAACTGTGCCTTTAATTCTTTTAGTTTAGTTGGTGCCATACGATATGGTATTACTAATATTGGAGCAGTTCTAGGAATTACATTAATTACAAACTCAACTTCATGATCATGTGGTAAACCCGACAATTCTTCAGGAAACGCATTAGCAAACTCACTAACAATTGATAATAGATCTAACTTCAATTCTGAATCCCAGGTATCAAGAATATTAGCTAGAAATGCCTCATTACCTTTTCGTATCAATCTCTGAGCAGAAAAAGCTGAAATAATTCTAATAATTTCTTTTGAT
Organism: Gossypium longicalyx; assembly: GCA_025698465.1. Taxonomy (NCBI): domain Eukaryota; kingdom Viridiplantae; phylum Streptophyta; class Magnoliopsida; order Malvales; family Malvaceae; genus Gossypium; species Gossypium longicalyx. The sequence goes on along the minus strand of CM047006.1, from coordinate 28,383,141 downwards.
TCTCAGACTCAACTGAAATCATCTCTCTTGTTTGACATTTCAAATCAATCTGTTTCTATTTGCAATTTACCACAGCATCATGCAAAGATAACCAATCCATTCCCAGAATAACATCAAATTCCCGAAAGGGTAGCAACATCAAATCAGCAGGGAATTCACAACCTTTCACTTTCAGTGGACAATTACAACACACTAAATTAACTATTACACTTTGACCTAATGGGTTAGTAACTTGAATATCATAATCAGTAGATTTAATAGATAACTTATTTTTTTTTACTAATGCAGTGCAAATGTAAGAATGAGTAAACTCGGAGTCAATCAATACATACACAGTAAAATGAAATAGATAAAATGTACCAGCAACCACATCTGGAGCAGTGGCTTCCTTTCTAGCTCGAATGGCATAGGTACGTATAGGTGCTCTAGCCTCTGACCGAGCAGCAGTATCTTTTATTCCTGAACAAGCAGTCCCAGTAGCACTATTTTGACTCGAACACCTACTTCTCTGAGAAGTAGCCAATTGTTTTTCTTTCTGCTCTTCATCCTTTTTTTGCAATTGAGAATAATTTCGGATAAAATGATCAGTTGCTCCACATTTGTAACAAGCCCCCACTTTACTTTTATACTTACCAAGGTGGTATTTCCTACAGTATCTGCATTTAGGCTTATGAGTATTTTGCACACTACCCACACTAACAGTGGGTCTAGTAATTACCCCAAAATCTTGTTGAATCATCTTGTTTTTATTCGAACGTTTAGGCATTGAGGTAGCTCGACTGAAATCATCTTTAGACTTTTTCACCGGTAATGCTGAAAATGATTTAGAAGAACCTCTTCTGTAAGATTCTTGATTCCGTCTATCACGTTCCATTTTTTTGCTGTACACCTCTTCCATCTTCTGTGCACGATCTGACAAAACAATAAATTCTCGTATTTCAGTGCCTCCAATCATTATTCGGATTCCATCATTCAACCTTTCTTCAAACCGGATGCACATTTCTTCTTCGATTGACACAATTTCCCGTGTATATTTACTGAGGTATACAAATTCTCTCATACTCAGCTATTGATCTATTTCCTTGACATAACTCAAGAAATTCCCTCTTTTTCTTGTCTAGATACCTTTTACCGACATATTTCTTCTTAAATTTAGTTTGGAAAAATTCCTAAAAAATTTTCTCCTTTGGCATTACCGCTACTATTACTGACTACCAGTTATATACTTCCTCTTTCAATAATGAAATAGCACATCTAAGATAATCATCAGAGGAGCAAGCCATTTCTTCAAAAACCCTTATTACATTTTGAAGCCAATATTCAGTTTTAATCGAAACAGCTTTAACCGAATCATCCTCTAATCTGCCTCTAAATTCTTCAGCTCTACACTTTCTGAATTTCTCAATCAAAGTACGTTTACTAGATTCAGTCACTGAAGGAGGTGGAGGTGCAACCGGAGGCACTATAGGTGGTACAATAGGGGGTGAAAGTTGTTGAGCCGGATTTCTTTCTTGCATAAATTCACTGAACCACTAGTTCATATACCTAAAGAACATATTTTTAAGTTATTATTCTTGAGCCGGAAGGATCGAGACATTACTACTCGTCCTATGTTCAGAAGTCTGTGCTCTACTATTAACTTCATTATTGTCAGCACGTTCAAACCCGTTTGACATCTTTACAATCTATAAGAAAACAAATGTTAGATCAGATCATACACATCACACAATCACAAATTTATATGGCATGTATTTCTAAACATTTCACATGCTATGTTTAGCCCGAGAATCGATAAAACTGTAACTCTGATACCACTATATGTAACACCCGAACCCTTATCCGTCGCTTGAATAGGGTTACGGAGCATTATCAAACTTTTCAGATCAAATACGAACATTTCATATCATTTAACATACATATCAGAAAATAATCATAAATCACTCATATTGTCCATTACATGAGCCATCGGGGTCCAAAATATACATTAGAAATGAATCGAGCTAAACTAGAACCTCAAAGAATTTTTTGTAAAACTTTAAAATTTTTCTTAGGTGCAAGGGACATACGCCGGTGTGGCTCACACGATCAAGAAACACACACTCAGGCCGTGTGGGCATTCAAAATAAGAGCACACGGCTGTGTCTCAGCCCGTGTCCATGCCTGTGTAACTCCCTGACTTAGGTCACATAGCACGCCTGTGTGCTAGGCCGTGTGAGCATACTGACTTGTAAAATTAAGGTGCAGGGGTTACACGGCTAAGGCACACGCTCGAGTGCTAGGTTGTGTGAAAATACCTGAGCATTCTATTTTGAAATTTTAAAGATGCTGGGGACACATGGCCAAACCACATGCCCATGTGCTAGGCCATGTGTCACACACGGCTGAGACACACGCTCCTGTCTCTGCCCGTGTAGACGAAAATAGGTCATTTTAAGGACACATTTCTCACTCATATTTGATTTCAACCTAAACACTTCAAATTTCATACTCATAGGCCATAACAAGACCTTCAATACACTCAACTCAAGCTCTAAGCGTGTCATATTATCTCATATATCATAGCATATCAAATTTACCATATTGATCAGAACACATATTTTTATATTTATACCATTTATACTATACTATCTCATTCACTAACATGCCTATAAACTATCCATCAATTAACCACACCCAAACATATATAAAGCATGATAAGACTACACACATATATATAAGTTGATTGGAAATACAAACAAAATATAATTCATTATATTTACACGAACCAACTTTACTCAAAACCATTCCAACCCTATACATGCCATATAAACCATAATGTACGTTCAAAAGCTATCGGAATAAGCTGGATAGTGTGACTTGATCTGTGATCCGATCTTCTAACCTCTTGAAAATCTACAAAGACATTAAATAACATGAGTAAGCTTAATGAAGCTTAGAAAGTTCGATGGGTTAAACATAAATCTTACCGAACCTACTATAATAACTCAATTAGATAAATTCACTTAATGTAAACTCCCTGCCAATCACAACTTCAAACGATGGATATACTTATTTAAGATCAATACCAATAACAAATAATATGTCTTTCAATTTCAATTACATAATCACTTACCAAATCTTCCCAAATTAGAGAACGACTTACAGATAGGAGTACATCATTTTCAGAAGCCCGAAGGCTGAATAGAAGCTCATGAGAGCTAAACAGTAAACCATAAGGGTTGAACGGAAGCTCGTAAGAGCTGAACAGAAACTCATAAGGGAGAAATAAAAGCTTAAAAAAGCTGAACAGAAACTCATATAAGTTAAACAGAAGCTCGTGAAAGCTAAACGGAAAGTAAACACGAAAGTTCGCAACAAATGCTGAACCTCGATTTACTTGGGTAATTTGCGGTCAATTCCTCCATTGTCGTTTTGTGCCACACGATTGTACTCAAATCCTACGTTCCATTTAATCCGGATATTCAATTCAAAAGTATAAATCCAACAATAATTCATTTATAACAATAGAATAAATACAAAATGCCATTCACCAAATCAATGTAAATATTAAAGTTTAACTGTACGAACTTACCTGGGTTAAGTTGTAAGATTTGTAGAAGTTCAGGGGCTATTCTACTAATTTTCCTTTTTCACGAGTATCTACAAGCTCTTGATCTAAAATATAAAATTACTCATTCATTAGCATATATTTCAGTTCTCATTCAATTCATGATTAATACCCCTCAATTTTTTGAAATTACATAATTATCCCAACTTTTTTACAACTTTTACAATTTAATCTCTTAACTAGTTAGTCCATTGAATGAACTAATTTTTTCTCAATTGATAATTTATCTAAATATTCTAGGCTATTGTACAACCCTTGATAAATATAAATTTAATACCAAACCCTAATATTTAATGTTTTTACAATCTGGTCCTAATATTAATATCTAACAAAAATTACTTTATAAAATCATCATACAATAAAATTAAAGCTCTAAATCATTAATGATAATTTTCAAAATTCTCAATAAAATAAAAAACTAAGGTAATAACTAGTTTGACCTAATTGTAAAAGTCTCAAAAACATAAAAATTACAAGAAAAGTGCAAGAATTAAACTCACTTGGAGTAAAAATATAAAAACGAGCTTAAGGAGCTCTCCTATGGCTGTTTTTTGCTGAGTATTGAAGAAGAATTTGTCTAGAAACCTTTAAAATTTCAATTTGTAGTTTTAATTTTGCTTTATTTACTATTTTGCCATTAAATGGCTATTTTTTTATTATTGTCACTACTTATGCCGCCTCAGCCATTTCATTTTGGCTTATTTACTCTTTAAGTCCTCCTTATTTACCATTTAAGTCGTTTAATCACTATTTTTTTTAATTAGCAAGTTTAGCACCTTTTTTAATGTAGTCCTTTTTAATTAATTAACTATCAAAACGTTAAAATTTTCTAACGAAACTTTAATACTACCTTAATAACACTCCATAAATATTTATAAAAATATTTATTGCTCGGTTTATAGAGTCGAGGTCTCGATACCTTATTTTCTAAACCATTTGACCTAATAAACCCTTATAAAACACAAATTACTAATTCAAAAATCTTTCTAAAATCACATTTGATTGGTAAATACTAAATATTAAAATTTACGAGCTTACTCGTTGGATTTGATGGTCTCTAACCATTGTTTCCAATACCACTGAAAATCGGGTTGTTACACCGTTGCCCCCACACAATAAAAACAACGTGATGAAACGTCAATTGTACCCAAAAATGAACTTATGGAATTAATATTATGTTCAGATAAGTAGATCAAAAAAAGCCTAAGCAATAATGCATGGACTCTGCATTCCATATTTGTTTGGTTTTTACTTGATTTAATTTCTAGATAAAATGCAAAGCATCTCTAATTCCAGATTTCTTCACCAATCACCCCAAATATTCAAGAATGAGAAAATACCCAAACCTTGTTCAATAAACCACCGGTTTTTTCCTTTTGAAAAAGAGCTAATTTTTTAGTACAAATATTTTGTATCCATTAATGGGTACAAACGATGTTGTTATGGGGGTGGGGGACGGAGCGAGGAACAATAAAGATGGAAAGCAAGGAATGGGCGATGATAAAGATTGGTTGTAATGGCTAAATTCAAGGCTATCGGAATAGTGGTTTCGTAACCACAAATCCGATTTAAAGAGAAATTTATTTTAATATTTTTGCATGAATATTTATATGATAAGAAAATCGTATTAAAATATCGATAGAAAAATTTTACCGATTTAGTGGTTAGTTAGAAAAAGGAATTATTGAAGGAATTGGGTAAAATCAAGGTATCGAGACCTTGATCTCATAAAAATAAGTAGAAAATATTTTTATAAATATTTATAAGATGTTAGTAATGTGATATTAAAATTTCGTTAGAAAATTTTAACGTTTGGGTAGGTAATTAAATAAAAAGGACTAAATTGAAAAGGGTGTAAAAGTTACTAGAATGATTAAATAGCTCAATTGTCAAAGGAGGAGGGACCTAAAGAGCAAATAAACCCAAAGGAGATATTTTGGGCGGCATAAGCTAAGAAATATCAGGAGAATTATTGAAATAAGGGCAAAATGGGAAAATAACAAAATTTACTAAATAAAAGTAGGACTAATTTGAAATATCTAGAAATCTCTTCATTTTTCTTCATTCTCATCAGCCAAAAACGCCATAGAAGGGTTTTCTAAGCTGGTATTTCATAATTTTTGCACCAAGTGAGTTAATCCTTGCCTATTTCTTGTAATTTTCGTATTTCTAAGACTTTTACAACTAGGTCGTACTATTAAATTCATTAGTTTTTGATTTCATGGATGAAATTGAGAGTCACCATGGTTGAGTGCTGTAATTTTATGATGAAATAGAATGAAATTGAAGCTTTAATTTATTTATGAGATGATTTTATTAGGCAATTTCAATAGAAATTGATTTTTAGGACCTAATTGTGAAAATATTTGGAATTAAAGTCTATTGCTGAAATTCTGATTCCTAAAGGTTATAAAGTAGTTTAAAGTGATAGAATAAAGTGTTAATTTATAAAAATCAGCTCAATTGAGAGGCTGATTGAGTAGGGACGAAATTATTATTTATTAAAAGCTTAGGGGAAAATGGTAATAAATAGCTTGTACTAAAACAGTTTTGGACAGCAGCAGTAGACTAATTTTAAAAATCACCATAAATTGTAGAAATCGAATTAGAAGATGAAAAAAATATGAAATTAAAGCTTATTGAGTCTATTTTCTTATATAAGAAATGGTGTAAGCAATGGATTTGTAAATCATGAGATATAATGAATTTTTTGAGAAAAGGTCAGAATGGATTCTGGTTCCCCTATTCTGACTTTGAAAAATCATAAAAAATTTAAGAAAAATAATTAGGGGCTTAAATTTATATGTTTAGAATCTAAATGAGTATTTTCAAGAGAAACAAACGGGAACATCATCCGAATCCTGTATGAAGAGATAATTAATTTTTAGTGAAGAAGGGTTAGAACTGTCAGACAGCAGAACATGGGTGACTTTAAAGAATAAACTGTATTTATTGGCTAAACAAAAAAAATTTAAAATTTTATGATAAGAAGAGATATGAGTCTAGTTTCTGGAAAAATTAACGGATCCTAATTTGGAGTTCTGTAGCTCAAGATAAAAATAATTTAGTGACTATGACTCAAGTAGACAGCTTTGAATGAACTATAAATAATAATGAAATTATAGAGAATGTTGCATATGAACATGAAATGTATTAAATTGATAATTAAATTTATTTATTTAGATCCAGAAGATTCAAATACGAAGCTAGATCGAGGAAAGAAAAAAGTTCGGGATTAGTAGATTTTTGTATACGAACAAATATCGAGGTAAGTTCGTGTAAGTTGAATCGTATTCTTAAATTCTTGAGATTGTATGTTGTTGATGTGAATATGATTTGAAAGTTCATTGTATGATCATTGATGAAACATTGATATATTTGATAAAAAGGGGAAGAAATCCCAGTTGAATGAAAGGAAAATTAGATGGATCTCTGAAAAGGAATTGACGGTAAAAAGGATCTAGCCCGGACGGGTGATCCTATCTTAATATAGCCCTCCCGAAGAATATGTGGAAAATGGATTTAGCCCGGACGGGTAATCCGAATTAGGGTTTGAATTTAGCCTGGACTGGTAATTCAGATCCAAGCTTATTAGAGTAATTGTCATTGTAGGGAATTTAGCTTGGACTGGTAATTCCAACAATACTCTATGAGTTTATATTATAGGGGATTTAGCCTGGACTGGTAATCCCGCTGTAAGGATGAGGTTCACGGGAGTGTGCTCTCTGAAATGGAAATGTACGCACATGAATATAAATTGACGGACCCGAAAATTGTACATTAAAAGTGTACCTCTGAAAATCCATCGAAAATTCCAAGAAATTCAACGGGATAAATATGGAAAAATAATAAGGGAATGGAAATCATGATATTGATGAGCTCATCAATCATGGTATATATATTATTGACACATGAAAATTATTGGACTAACTTGAGTGTTGAGTTTGTGCATGTTAGGGTAATAATGCACTGAATGGATATATGAATGTATATTGCATTGTATTGAAAATATTAAGTAAGTATAATTCTTGTTACATGGGCTTACTAAGCACAAAGTGCTTACCCTGTTTCTTTTTCCCCTATTTTGTAGTGTTAAGAGCTCAGAGGTCGGATTCGCTCAGAGACACATCACACTATCAACTTCAAGATTTCGGTATATAAATAAACTTTATTTTGGAAATCAATGGCATGTATAAGCTAATAAAGTAAATGATAATATGAAATGAATGTAAGGTCAGCCATTGGTATGGCTAACAAATCTTGGTTTTGGTATGTGATGAGGTTATCTTATAAATATGCATGAATCTATCTTGAAAATATGTTGAATTGGATTGGTTGATGTGGATTGGTCTCGGTTTAAAATTTGCAGGGAAGGTTAGATATCTATAAAGGGGTTATATTGAGTGAAATAAATAAATTAACTCGTAAACTCCAGTAATACCTCATACCCTATTCTGGCAACGAATACGGGTAGGGGGTATTACATTGATGGTTTTTATGATTAGTGTTAAGCGATAATAAATGTTGTTGTTTCATATGTTGCAAATTATTATAAAACTCTTTATAACTCAATTGTAATCCGGCCTTGTGACTCGAAATTCTACTTGTAATTGACACCCTTACTATCTCATGGGGCCAATATGGAATGCTCCACAATCTTGCGAGGCTTTATCGACAAGGGATTCCTCATAACCTGTGTGAGGTGCTCTTGAAAGCATGCCTCACGGCCTTGCGAGGTGGGATACACAATCACTTATCTGTTATAGGGGATGCCTCAAAACCTGTGCGAGACAGAATATTAACACCTCGTGGCCTTTCAAGGTGGGATACGTGTGAACCCTGTCAGAAAGACACATATAGAATACGTGTCGAACCTAAAAGAAGAACATGTCATCCTAAATTATATGCATGGCACCTAGCTACCTCTTAAATATGTTACATTAAGAGAACCATATCTTATAAATAAGGAAGGATTGCTCCTAGGGAAAGTAAAACGAAACCTCAACACAAATAAATAAATAAAAAGTGTTTTGGACTAATTATAGAGATATCTATATCTTTAATTAAAAGTAAAAAAAAGAAATCAGGCCAGCTATCTGTTAGTAGATTAAAAGAATCTTTAACAGCAATGACAATTCGAGCAATTATATTAATTAGAGTAACTAAATTGACAAAAAATTTTAAAGTAACTAAAATAGAAACGACACTATTTTAAAGTGAACTAGAGTATAATTTTTCTTAGTTTTATTTAATTTTGTTTCTTTTAAAAGAGGAAAAATAAAATTGGTATTTAACACCTAACAAACATTTTTTTTTTCTTTTACTATAGAAAAGATTGCATAAAATTGTGATTCCACGTTATCCCTATCCCTTTCCAATATGAGAATGACAAATTAGATTTTTCCTTCTAATTTTTAACTTCTGATTTTTAGCCTTTTCCTCCTAAAAATTCTCGAATCCAACTAAAAATACTAAAAATTAAGAGAAAAAAATTAATTTGTTATTTTCTTATTGAAAGTGAAATTACAATTTCATATAATTTTTTTTCTTTATTTCTATTTATAGTGGAATAATAAAAACAATATTTTATATAGAATTAAAATTACAATAATAGGTAGAATGATAAAATATATTACAAAATTCATTTTTCAAATTTTAGAGACAATAATCTTAAAAAACACACACACACAAAGACTGTTATCTATATATTGATTCGAGGCCGTTAATTGTCCCTCTTTTTCCGCTTTGACATAGACGAGACGGTAGTATTCACCGTGGACAACGACGAAGAAGACGACGGCTCAGGTGACCGGCGCCGTGGTCCGACTCTAATTGGCTCTACTTTACTCGAGCCGATCAAGTGAGGGAAATTGAGCTTAGCTTTGGCACCACGAATCTTGAAAGCGGCTTTATCGTAAGCCAACGCAGCGTCCTCCGGCGTTTCGTAAGTCCCTAACCAAACCCTTAAACCGTTCCTGTCGGGATCCCTTATCTCCGCCGCGTACTTCCCCCACGGCCTCCTCCTCACTCCTCTGTAATGCACCATTTTTACACGCGCCGCCACCGCTGCAGCAGCCTCCGCTTGACTCGCTTCCCGCGGCGGCTCCTCCTCCGCTTCTTCAGGCTTTGTTGAGCTAAGGAGACTAGTACAGCTGCCGAAAAAGGGTTCATTGAAGCTGGACACCATGGCTGAAGAAGTTAAAGAAGCTTCAAAATCATCAGCTAGAAGATTCTGGCTAATGATGTCCAAGGAAGCAAGGTCAGATTCTGACTTAGTCTCATTAACCCACATTTTCTTTTTTGTTGCTTGGATTCCAAGAAAATAATGGAACAAAGCTAGTCTTTTTTTTTTCCTTTGAAGAAACTGATGAAGAGCTGGAAAATATATAAACCCTAAAGTCCAACCATGGAAGAATCTACAGCCATTTCATATTTGAAAGTTGAAAGAGATGTGTCTCTTTTACTTATTTTATTTGAAATATTCCCTATTTCTACGAAATTTCATATTTTAATTTTCTATGAATCCAAACGTGCTTTTTTTAAATAAATTTTTTTTATGAAACTTAGTTATTAAACAAAAAAAAAAAAAAAAGAAGAGAGAGCTACCTAGTAACCTACTTCTTTATTGTTTTAGTGTATGAATTTGGTAATTTTTTTTAATTTAATCCTTAAATTTTTTTTATCTAATTGAAAAAATAAACGTCAGAAAATTAAGTATTTAAAATTTAAGTTATAAAATATTTTTTACATATTACTTAAATTAATTACGGAATTGATGAATATAGATTTTAAATTTATAAAAAATTATATTCTATATTAATTTTATCTTTAATTTTTAAACATTTCACCTTATTCTAAATAAAAGTCAAAATTTAAATGTAAAGATTTTATAAGACAATATAATATTAAAATAAATAAAATTAAATTAATTAAAAATATTATTCATTAAGTGATAAGTTGTTGTTATTAACTTATCATTTTTCACACTTTTTTATGGTAAAATCTTTAAAATTGGATTCTGTTAAGGTACAATGATGTGATACTCTGAGATTCGTTATCTAAAATTTTTAAATATATATACTATCTAAATTTAAAAAAAAAAAAGAACTACAAAGAAATCAATTTTAAAATGTGATATCATCATACTTCAACAGAATTCAAATTCAAGAATTACTAAATTAAGGGACTAAATGTTAAATTTAACCCTTTAATTAGTAAATGTTGAGGATGAGTCATTGTTACAATGGGTTGCTGATGAATGATGATGATGTGAAACTACAGTGCTGTGGTTAAATAATTCAGACTTTGAGATGGGTCTTACTTAATTATGTGATCCATCAATTTCTTTGACAATTCTAATACATTCATCTTTAGAAATATCAATATCTTTTTTTTCTTTTTTCTTTTTTTATAAATTAAGGACATGAATTCCTTAGTTTCTCATGAATTCCTTAGTTTCTTACAATGAAGACAAATTCTGTCCCAACATCAAATCCACACTTAATAAATTATGACCAAAGGCTTAGACTTAGCTAATTGGATGTTTTTTTAATTGTATTGCACCAATTAGGCTTATGTTAGACTTACCTAATTACAAGAAAAAAGGTTATTAAGGGTTATTTAAAGACTTATTCACCTAATTAATATGTATATGTATACTATATAAAAGCCATAAGTCCTTCCTTCGTTGACACATTTCATTGCTCTCTCTTTTTTCTTTTTCTTTTTTTAATATTTTTTAACGTTATGTCGACGTTTATAATGTCATTAGTTAGCTTAAATATTTTATTCTAATTAAAATATTAATGTAAGTTTAAAGAATTTGTAACATCGTTAAATTTTTTGTTAAATTCAAGACCATTAACATGAGGACTAAATTCCAAATATATAGATAATACAAAAACTTGAAGCATATTGTAATATTTAAATTTTAACTATTTATTCCAAAAAAAAATTAACCCAACGCAAAGTGTGGCTCGAAAATTATACTACTTCTATTAAAAAGAAAGAAAATAATTATAACAGTTTGTCTGTGTCATAAAGTTAATTTCCATTGTTACATAAAGAACATCCTTAGCATGGTAAAGCCAAAATTTTATTTCAACAAGTCAAAATTAAATTATATATTTTTATAAGAGTTAAAATGTAATTATTATATTAATATATATATATATATATCAGTTTTATAGTTTGCGAGAACTAAATTTAAATGACATCAAAAGAATTATGATGCTTTTAAAATAATAATAATAATAATAATAATAATAAAGAAAACATCATGATTTCCACATGCTAAATATTAAAAAAAAAAAGAAAAGAAAAGCAAAACAATTATTGCTTATTATAAAATTCACATCAGTCGAAATAAAAACAATTGAAAATTCCAAAGTCTTTAAAATTAAATTAATTAATTGAAAGCAATCCCCCTGGGGTATGGCGCAGTGCATAAAATATTACAATTGAATTGAAACCATATCTTAGAAAAATAATGCCTTAGAATAATTTTGAATTTCACACGCTTTTATAGAATTTTAGTCCTCAAATGTCAGAACACTTAATTCAAAATAATTCCTTTCAAATTGACGTATATCATCTCCTTTTAAGGGTATGCCCCTCCATTCATAATAATAGGAATTTAATTATAATAGCAAACAAAAGTTTGATTTATAAGATAAAAGAAGAGGCAAAAATTAAAATTAAAATATCATTTCATCCCTCCATTTTCGAAAAATAAAATAAGTAAAGTTTATCGTTGAGTGATAAATGAAAAATTCATGGAAAGTTATAATTCTCACTACAAAACAGTATTGGATTTGGTGTATTATAAGGGATTTACTTTTTCTATTGATTCCTACGGATTTGATCAAAAATAATTCTTAAATGAGGTATTCAACTCAATGGATGGATCGAAAAACAAATCTTTATTGGCTCTACCTCATTTTTTTTATGAAAAAAATGAATCTTTTTATCGAAGGATCAGAAAAAAATAGGTCCAGATCTCCTGTGAGAATGATTTGGAAGATCCAAAACAAAAAATAGTGGTATTTACTAGCAACAACATAATGAAAGCAGCTAATCAAGATAAATTGATTTAGAATCTAATTCAAATCTAATATAGCACCTATGGGTACATAAAAAATGTATTGAATTGATTTATTAAAAAGAATCAATCCGAACACATCTTCGAATATGAAATTTAAAGGCTCATTTGACAATCTACGTAAATTATAAACTATTTTTAATTCCTTGAAATTTTCAATATTTTTTATTATTTGTTCTTTTAGATTTTTTTTATAAATTATATGTATAATACCCATCTAAAAGAAAATAATTTAATTAAAATTTAAAAATTAAAGGTTAAAGTGACATAATAAATAAACATTACGGATTAAAATTTATCATTACACCCTAAATAAAATCTAAAATATTAATTAATAAATTGCCCAAGAAATTCAAAATCAGAACCAAGATGTAAAATCTTTGTGTTCATATGGAAAATTTTGTACGATGTATAAGCAGTCAACCTTCGTTTTAGAAAAGATTTGTACGAAAAATCAACACTCTTACAACACGAGGAAATAAAGAAGAACCTTAAAAGTGGTACCACTGTACGTAAGTCATAAATCTTTAGGACAATTAATAGAACATAAATTAATTTAATGTCTGGAGAAGATCTTCAGTCGTTTTCAAATATTCCGAGTTTACGAAAATGTCAACACCGAGTCTTCCATTAATGTCTTCCTACTTTGTTTCAAATTATTGTTAATTAAGCATGCTTTGTTTTGAAAAGAATTAGAGAGAGGAAAATATAGAACATGAAAACCCTAGCTTGTGATGTAATTAAAATATGTTAAATTGGTGTCAATTGAGTCTTAGTTCGATTGATATTGATATTGTTGTCAGTGTAAGAGGTCATGAGTTCGAGTGTGCTGAAGTGCATTATCTTTTTATTTAAAGGTTGGAGAGAAGTTATAGATAATGATAAGAACTATATTAGTATACGTGCGGAAATCATGGATTTAAAACATAGTTACATGTTTAACAAAACATAAAATAAACAATGAAATTTATAATTTGAAACTAATTAATCTTAATAACACATGTCGAGTTGATTTGTAACGCCAACTCAATTAACAACATTATTAATATATACAACTGATAGAGATAATAATTTGTGCATATTAAAATAAAAAGGTATAATACGTGTTGAAATGAAGTTTTTGTGGAGAGATAAACTTAAGGTTTTATTAATCCAATTGACGTGAGTTCAAATTCTATCGTATGCATATTTTTATTGGTTTTTATGAAAATGAAAAGACTAAAATACCCTCAAATAATATTTATTGGTTTTAATTACGAAAGAGCATTTCCATAATTTTCTTACCTGAGTTGGTGACCGGTTGAAGGTGACACAAATTCAGTAAAACACTTAATAAATTGTATAAATATACAACTAATAGGGGTAATAAAAGTGTGCATAATAAAATTAAAATGTATATAAATATCAAAATAAAGTTTTAGCTAAGTGGTAAATTAAAGGTTTATCTAATGTAATTGGCATGGGTTTAAATCTCACCATAGGCATAGTTTTATTGATTTTTTTAAAAGTGAAAAGACTAAAATACCCTCAAATAATATTATTTATTTTAATTACGGAGGGGGTATTCTCGTAACTTCCTAATTGAGTTGGTGACCCAGTTGAGGGTGGCACCAACTCAATCAGGTAAGGGTGATATCGGTTCGGTTCGATCGAGTTTTTTAGTTTTTTGAATCGTCCATCACAAATCGGTTTGGTTTTCAAATTTTCCATATTAATTTTTTTTATTTTCAGACTCATTTTGATAAAATGAGTTTTGTTTTATAGCTTTTGAATATTATTTGACAAAATTTTAAGGATTTTTCATTAATATTTCTAAAAAATAATAGAACTTTTAAGTTATTTTCACTATTCTAAATATAAAAATATTTATTTTTATTGTAAAAATTAAAATTAATTATATATTAAATAAAAAATAGAATTCGATTCGTTTTCATGGAATCGCAGTTTTTGAACTTACATTTCATATACCATCCAAATACTTCGATCGATCTTCGATTTGATTGGTTTGAACGTAAGAAAGATTAAAACCTTTTGAAAGAAAATAAATATTAACAGATATCCTAAGAATTAAAATTAATTATATATCAAATAAAAAATAGAATACGATTCATTTACATGGAATCGCAGTTTTTGAACTTACATTTCATATACCATCCAAATACTTTGATCGATCTTCAATTTGATTGGTTTTGAACGTAAGAAGGATTAAAACATTTTGAAAGAAAATAAATATTAACGTTATCCTAAAAATTAGAAAATAAATGAGGACACTCTTGTAACTTTCAAGATAAATTTTAAAAAAAAAAACATAAAAAAGTATTCCAAAAACCCTAATGTTTTCATACATTATACGTCGTGGAACAAAGAGAAAGGATTGTATGAAACTGTGATTCCACATCATTCCCATCCACTTTTAATAGGAGAATGACAAAACAGATTTTTCCTTCTATTTTTAGTTTTTTTCTCCTGAAAAAATTTACATTTAACTAAAAATATTAAAAATCAAGAGAAAATTTCTGATTTATCATTCTCCAATTAAAAAGAAATATGAATAATATGAAATTACACAATGTGATCGGATGGAGCAATATGATTATGCTTTAAACTTTTTTGTTTTCGAAGAAATGATGGTAAACACTCGAGGTTATTGAAAAACTAAAATCTTCCCCAACCTCCTCCACTTCAATATTAATTATAAATTAATGACCCCAAAGGCCCTGAAGGGAACATTCATAGAAATGTCCTCGAATGCAAAACATCAAGGCTTTGGCTTTAGGTTTAGTTCCCATTTTGATTATGTCTCCTTATATAACCCACAATATCCTTGGCCAATAGCAACCTCTTCATAGTTCACTTACACTCTCAAAAGAAAAAAAAAGAGTTCAAAGCTTTGTGATTTTTAAGCTTATGGAGGTTATTTCAGAATCAGAGTTCAATATACTTGAATCTTTTCATCACTATCTTTTTGATGATTTTTATGAAATTCCAGCAGCAACAATAACTTGCAGCAGTGATAATGGTGTTTTTGTTGATCAACCTTGTTACAACAGGAGTTTAAGTTTCAGTGGTGTTTTCTTGAATGAAAGTTGGGGTGATTTGCCCTTAAAAATGGATGATTCGGAGGATATGGTGGTTTACAGTGCTTTACGTGACGCTGCAAACTCTGGGTGGACTCCTTCTAACGAGGTTACGGCGGCGGAGGCGGTTGAAGAGGTGGTGGTTTCAAGTGGGGAAGAGAAAGAAGGGATAGTTAATGTGGAGCGTGAAGCAAACGCGCCACGTCCGCCGAGGGGGATGAATTTTAAAGGGGTGAGAAGACGGCCGTGGGGGAAGTACGCGGCTGAGATTAGGGACCCGAAGAGGAACGGCGCCAGGATTTGGCTCGGAACCTATGAGACGCCTGAAGATGCTGCTTTGGCTTACGATAGAGCCGCTTTTGAGATGCGTGGGGCTAAGGCTAAGCTGAATTTCCCTCACTTGATTGGCTCTAACACTTCGGAGCCGATTAGAGTTGGTTCGAGGCGCCGGTCACCAGAACCTTCAGCTTCGACGATGTCCTACGGATTGAGAGGTAGCTCGCCGAAGCCGAAGAAGAGGAAGAGTGCAAGCAACTCAGAGGATAAAGCCACGCCGGAAGTGGTTCAATTGAATACTTGGTCGACATTTGGAGACCAGTTTTGGATTATTTGAGTCCGACCCATTTTTACTTGGATCTAAAATAATACCCCTGAAGAATTTTTTTTTTCAAAAAAAAACTAACGAAATAATAGTTTTATTTTTTTGGAATCTTGAAAATTAATTATTTTTTTTTACCATTTCTCATTAGTGTAATAACTCCTTTATTTGTTTTTCTTATTTTTTTAATAAACTCATTATAGGTTCTGAACATATCTCTTTTTGATATAATATTTAGAACTATTTAAAGCCCCTCCTCTAAGGGTGAACATTCAAACAAGTCAAATCGAATCGAGTAAAAAAATTCGAATTAATCAAGTTGACGAATCTTATTTTAGCAACAGAACTCAATTTCAAATTTTTTTCAAATCGAATCAAATTAACAAATCCTATTATTTATACTTAATATCGCGTTTAACAGATTATTTAACTAGTAAACAATGTACAAGACTAGTTAATTATATAAGGAAGGTTGATGGATAAACATTTATCAAAATGACGTAGTTTTACTTTTTAATTTAGTGGTTTTGACTTTTAATTTTTGAAAAGATAAACATTTATCAAAATGATCAAAATTTTTTAATTTTTTTTATTTAAGTTGATCCGAATAACTTGATTAACTCGATTAAGTTAAACTATTTAATTCAAAATTTGAATTTTTTTATTAAAAATTTCGAATCGAATCAGACTTTGCTCAATCCTACCATCCTCAACTAAAAAATAGAAAGATAATGCGTTTCAACGTACTTGAACCCACATCCTCCTACATTGACAATAATATCCATACCAATCGAACTAAAACTGAATCAACATATTTTTTAATTTTTTAATCTTACTTTTCCTTGTGAATAGAAAATTATTATTTGATTGTTTAATAAAATATTTAGATCGGGATAAAGTTAAAAAATCATTTTTATTAATTAAATTTTCATATATAAATATTAACTCAAGTATTTCAATAACAATTCGATAAAAGATAATATAATTTCTTTTATCATAATTTTTTTTCAATCTTTAAATCAAAATAAAAGAGCGTCCTTCTGATTGAAATACTTGAGTTAAAATTTAATTGATAAATTATATAATTTTTTATATTTTATTGAGAGAAATAATTATAAATCCAAAAAAAAATAATATTTTAGTAACTAAAAATGTTTTTTTTTCCTTAAAAGTAAAAGGGCCACAAATTTTCCATCGAGATGGGCGATAAAAGACTAACATCAGCAAGTTGAGAGTCAATGACAATGAGCGATTTGGTCAAATAATAGTACAGTAAAAAATAGAGTAAAAACCGTATGAAAATCATGTTTATTAAAATATTTATTTGTATTAAAATAAATTTATTATATGTTTTTTTATTATATTATATTTTATTTAATGATGTCATGTTATTATTCATTGATAATTTATAAAATTCATACACGAATAGTACATTAAATATTATATATATATATATATGTCAATTACTGACATAAATTAATTATCTAATTAACCATAATTTAATACTACTACTAAATAATAGGGATAAATATTAAATTTATATATAAAGTTTGATTTAATGTGCGACTTAATACATGAATTTTGACTTGATTCAATCTAAACACATTTAAAGAAATGAATATATATACATTTATTTTAATATCGGATTAATATTTTTATTTGTATATGTAATATATTAATGTAAAATACCCGTAATTTTAAACATTCAATTTTATCATTGCAATTAATAAATATTTTTTTTTACGTATTTTTTACTCCGTAATCTTCTTATTATAATTTATAAATTGAATGACATACTAAAATTCATAAAAAAAATAATAATAAGAAGAGAAGCTTCATGGAAAAAGATAAATATTGCAAACACAGAGTAAAATGGCAGACATGTTACTCCAAGTTCCTATAAACCTTATAAAATAATATATAATATAATATGTAACATGTGAATGCTCATTTTTAAAGTCCTATCCAACAAAAGAAAACTTCATTTTAAGTTAAAACCAATGAATAAATAAAAAGAAAACAGTATGAACGCTTGAATAAAAGTTATTCCACTAATGAAATATATGACAAATAATGCTGTCAAATTAAGTGCCAAAATCTTTGGAGATAATGGGGTTTTAAAAAAGGATAAATTAATATTTACTCTTTTTTTCTTTTTCTCTTTGGTCCTTTAATTTTTTTGTCTCGGATTTCTCGGTTTTTTCTAATTTACTTCTTAAACTTCGATTTTGTTAATATATGATAACTAGACACTCGAGAGATGTTATAATTTTTAATAATTTGTTGTGTTTTATATAATATTTTTAAAAATTTTCAATGATCAAATAGAAAAATATTGTCAAAATTCGAGATTAATGTGGATAAAAAAAATGTTTAGAGATCAAGTTCGGAAAAATTATTAAATTCAAGGACCAAATGTTGCTTTACTCCAAAATCCTAACATGAAGGTATTTTAAAATAATAGGTAAACTACACCCCAAGTCATTAAACTATTAGCAAAGCTTACGTTTTGATTACTCAACTTTAAAAAATTAAAAAATAGTCACTGAGTTATTCGAAAGTTTTCATTTAAGTCACCGAATTGTTAAAATCGTTGTTACATGACTTTCTCTGTTCGCACTACTTGCACCAATAAAAAACTATCATTTCCCTTCTCTTCTACAATTCAGTTTCTTTTTCATGAAACAACTTTAAATGTTATGAGTTTACAAACCAAAATCCAAACAATTTTTTCTTTAAACTTCGACGTTGATCATCAAATCAACTTGGATATAATATATATTCTTCTACTCGCCGATGGGTATTAATCTACCATATTGATCACCAAATCAACTCTTGGACCTCACTAGCTAAACTTAAAAAAAAATAAAAAAATCTTAACAATCTAGGGACTTAAATAAAAATTCTCGAATAATGTAATCACATAAATAAAAATTTATAAAAATAATTTAGTGTGGGAATTATTTAGTAGAGTAAGTGGGGGATTTTTGGTTGAGAAATATTTGGAAAAAGTGGATAATAATTCAGACAAGCTGGTCAATGGTGGAATAATATTGGAGTTTTGTCCCAATTAATTGTTTAGTACAAAAGCAAAGGTTTAAACAAACATTAAAAAGGCACTTCAAAAACGTGATCAAATTGCATATAATTTTCAAAGCCTAAACCCCCTGAGAGTGAAACTTCCCAGAAATAGAATCATCATTGTAATAAAGGGCAAATCCAGTTATATATATATGATCAAAGTGGACTCAAAAAAATTCAAACCTACACGTCCCAGTCTCAGGTGTCAACGTCAAACAGGAAAATGTATGGAGAAAGTGTCGATATCGGCCTTCTGGAGTCTATTGGTCGGTATCTTTTGGAAGATGATTTTGAAACCCAATGTCCGGCGACTGATGATACTATTAATGTTGATCAATGGATAACCTTTGATCAGTTTTTGGATGATTTCGCCGTCGCTGGAGAATTAAATGTCTCCTTTCCGACCAGAGAAGTGAATGCTGATTCCGAAGTGGTGGAAACTAAACCCCACGCGCTTCCGAAGAAGGCGCATTATAAGGGTGTGAGGAGGAGGCCGTGGGGGACATACGCGGCGGAGATAAGGGATCCGAAGAGGAAAGGTGCGAGGATCTGGTTGGGTACTTACGAGACGCCTGAGGATGCAGCGTTGGCTTATGATAGAGCGGCTTTCGAAATGCGCGGCGCGAAAGCCAAGCTGAATTTCCCTCACCTTGTTGGGTCGGATGAGGTGGAGCCGGTAAGAGTGAGCAATAACAAGCGGCGGTCTCCGGAGCCTGCTTCGTCTTCGGCTTGGTTATCATCGGCTTCGTCCACGTCGGATAACGGAACTCCCACGTCGAAACGGAGGATGAATGAGATTAACTCAGTTGTTAAATCTGAGTTAGGAAGCGAATTTGAACTAAACATGTATTAAATCAGTTGATCCTAGCTGACTTTGTGCAGACAGTTATCTGATAAATGGAAAAATTAGTGATTTACTACTAATTTTATTCTATTTTTAGCAAAAAAAAAGAAAAAGTTTTGGGCCTTTTTAATTAAAAATTCGACATTCAAAATTTTTTTGCTTTTTTTTTTATTTAATTTCTCGTTATTGAATATAACAATAAGGTGAAAATTCATAATTTTTAAAACTTTTACAAGATAATTATAATTTTTATAGAATCAAAAGAGATTTTATATTGAACCTCATGTGATGATTTGATGATTAAGAGTGTTCATCACTTTAGAGGTGGCCTGAATTTAAATTGTATTAATCGCTTCGAGTTTTATTTTAATATTGTAATTTACAAAAAAAAAATATTATTTTAAAGATTATTCTTTTTGGATTTTTTAAATAAAATATACATTTGAATATACCTTTCCAACTAATGAAAGCAAAGAAATTAAAATATATTAATTAATTATTTGTGTAAATAATTCTCACGTGAGATGTTATCATTTTGTCGTATAAAGAAAATTACTTGAAAGTTGGTAGCCTATAATTAATTTAGGCCTACATTAATACTGTGTAAAGGACTAAACTAAGATCAATGGTGAACGTCTTGAATAGTCAAAGCATTTCATAAAAAACGGATTTCTATTTCATGCACCTCTGAATTAAATCAAATTGAAATTTTATCAAATTGAATCATAATCAAATTTTCTTTAGAGTATTTTATCAACTTAATAATATTTGATTTTTTTTATCAAAGTTAAATAAATTACTATATTTTTATTATTAAATTACAGTTCAGTTCAAATCTTTTCAAAGATTAAATTACTTATGTCACGGGGTTAGAATTTTAGTCTTACAGTCCGTGTGACCTTAGATAATTTTTTGTGTTCAAATCCGTCTAAGTCAACCTAACTCTCGCAAAGTGAGAATTCTTTATAGAAATTCTCCAAGGCACCAAAATAAAGCGGAAGTAGTTCAAGCTAAAATAGCAACGAAAGAACAGAAAATGCCACAAGAAAGCAAAACACGTCAAGTGTTTGACTAAGTGTTTTCAAAGTATTCTATTACTCCATAAAGAGTACAAAGAATGGGATGATTACAAATGAAGGGGAAGACTTCTATTTATAGTTGAGCTCCCCCAAAATCAATGGTACAGATTGGGTTACATCAACAGTCGAGATTAAAGACTATCTACAATTGAGATTCTTAAGGGATTGACTCGGCCCTTTAAGATTACAAAATCAAATCTTATCAGATTACATATATTCAAATATTAGTTTTCATATTTACCAATGTAGTCCTAACTTTCCATAAGTATTTCACTGGGCCTGCTCAAATGGGTTAAATGAGCCCCACTTAATAGATTGACCTCCATAATTCGTTTTTTGTACAATGGCCACGGGTTTTGAATCGTGGTTCGTGACATTCTCCCCCACCCATCTCGCAATGCCTTCGTTGCGTCCTCAGAATGGAACTGGTTTGACTCACTATCAAACTTTCTCGATGCCTTAGCTCTTTCTTGACTAGTCTCACTATCAGGTAGTCTCGCCCCTCGAAACATTTGCCTCAGTTTCCATTGTCTCCTAGCTCGAACCATTCCACTCATTGGTTCATCTAGTTTATAAGAGCCCACCACTCTTACTTGCCTTGATTGAGATCCCCTTGACCCTCACAAATAGTGTAATGATCCAAAATCTGTGGGGACCGAAAAAGTATATTATCAACCTCCGTCTTAGTGAAACGGGTTCATAAATAATTATTAAGAATAATTATGAGTCTAGTTATATGTCTAATTAGGTTTTATTTAGGTGAAACTAGTTTAATTTAGAGTAATTATTAAAAAGGACTAGATTGAGTAAAGGTTAAAAGTTTAATTCTAAAACAATAGAAAGAAAAAGGGATTAAAATGGAATTAAGTCATTTGTAATAATTGAGGCAGCAAAATGGATAGAAAAAAAAATCTAAGATTTTTCTTAGATTTTATTAATTATTATTGTTAATATTATTATTATTATTATTATTTGATTTAAAATTTTGTTATTAAATTATAAATAAATTAAAATTTGTGCCAAATGTATGATGATAAATGTGTACATGTGTGATATGTGTATTCATACACATGTAAAAAAAATATAAAAATATATATTTGTATATTTTCTTAAATAATAAGTAAAAGATATTTATATATATTAATAATTATTATTGGTACATGTGTAAAATATGAATAATTTCTTATATAATAAGTAAATGATAATAATTAAATTATAAGATTTTTTTAATAAAAAAATTGAATAATGACAATTGTAATAAAAATATTGGTACATTTGTTATAAAATAATTTGTTTACTTAATATTAAAGAAATATAGAATAACTAAAAGAAATAAGTAAATAGAATAAAAAGAAAGTAAAAAAAAGAAGAACAAAAAAGAAACAGAGAACAAAATGAAAACAGGAGAAGAAAAAGGGAAAGAAAAAAAAAGGGAAAATTGGGATTTTAAACCTTCAAGTTTAATTGGTAAGCTAAATTTAGCCATTTTCTCTTAATTTTGATGTTTTAGAAGCTTTAAAACAAAGTTTTGTTGAAATTAAATTAAGGTTTTGGAAGTTCTTAGGTTTTTAAGCATGGGTTATGTTGAACAAAAAGAAGAATTAGGGATTTAATTGAATGAATTTTAAGTTAGAATTGAAAAAGGGATTAAATTGTAAAAGAAGCTATAAGTTTTGTGTTTTAGGAAATTAAATTGAAAGAAATTTTAAAATTAATGTTGTAATTAATAATGTAAATTGTTATTATTATTTTCGCAGCTAACAAGGAAAACGAGGCATCAACATCCAAAGGAAAAGAAAAGATCGTTGAGGAGTAAACGCATATTCCGGGTTTGTATTACTATAACTCAAACTATTTATTAAATGTTATATTGAATTTGTAGTCATGGCACATCTAAGATAAGGTAAGTAATAATATTTAAAATTAAGTAAGAATATGTGTGAATATTGAATTATATGTGAATTGAGATAATATATGTTTTGAATTGATTGAATATTTGAAATTGTTGTGGAAATGAATTCGAAATTGGAAGAGTAAAATAATACCCTATTAACTTGTCGGACTAGATTGGATACAAATGGCATGCCATAGAATTGTGATGTGATGAGGAGATTTGTAGCTCGGCCGAGAAGATGATTCTATTATTATATGCTTCGGTTTAGCCGAAGAGGCATTTAATACCTTATCAGTGTGTTTGGGAGGATATATTATACTGGTGTGTTATGGAGGATTTATATTATTTGGGGTGTGTTTGGGTTGGATATTCTGGTGTGTTTAGGTGGAATCCACGTATCTATCAGAGTCCGAGCCTTGTTAATAGGGTAAATAATTGAAATGAAAATTTGAAAATAAGATTGATTGATTTGGCACTACTGAAAAGTACGAGAAAGAATGTATGAATTAAATTATGAATTTAATTAGTATGTGAAAAAAATGAAATATGAATTTAAGATTTATGAAGTGATATATAATTATGTATAATTAGTTTAAATGATTTATAAAGCTTATGGATGATGTTGTAATTTATTAATGTTAAATAGTTTGGTTTATAATAATACCATTGAGTATGAAATACTCAGCATACGGTTGTTTCTGTGCGCAGGTCATTAGAGTTCAAGATCCAGTTCAACATCCAGAAAGATCTCGACTCCAACAAGAAAATTTTGGTGATGTATTTCTTCTTTTTGTTTAAGTGGCATGTACTAGGTGGTTGTGCATGAGTCATGTATATATATATATATATAGGTTAAATGATCTTGTTGTAATTAGATAGTTATGAAATTTTGGATGATAAGTAAGTTTAAAGTTACAAATTAGTAAATTTGGTATTAAATTTTGAAATGAAATGAATGATATAAATTAATTCCTTATATGTTAACACTTTAAAATTTAAGTGATAAATCAATGGATTAAGCATGATTTAGTAGTGTTAAAGATGTAAAATTATTTGGTTGAGACATTGCTATTGATTTTTTTTTTGTTTGAATTTGCAGGGGGTTTTAGGTAAAAATAAGGAGAAATACTGTCAAAATTTTTGTAAAAAAAAATGAATTTTTTTTCGAAATACTCGAACAAGTCTCGTTCTACTTTTAATACATGTTTTGGGCTTCGAGAGTCCAATATAGGACTTAATTATTAAATTATACTATGAATGTTATATTAATTGTGAATTATTCGTAAGTTGTCTGATATGTCCGGTAATACCTCGTAACCCTGTTTCGGCGACAGTTTGAGGTTAGGGGGTGTTACAATTATTGGTATCAGAGCTATTATATTTAGCCGATTCTCGGGCTAAATCGAGCTCAGAAGTGAGTCTAATAGTACATGCCACTTTTGAGTCAAAATTGAGTCAGAAGTGAGTCTAATAGTACATGCCACTTTTGAGTCAAAATTGAGTCGGAAATTTTGGATGCTGACCTATTTACTTGTTTTTGTTTTATAGATAAAAGATGTCAGATAAAAGAATAAACGATACTGATGAAGAAATTCATACCGGAGAAGAAGAATCTTACGGGTTAAATGAAACTGAATCGGTAACACCTAGTATTAACCCAATGAGAAACCAACCTCCTAGAGTAGAAAGAAGAAATGATAGAGATGATTCTGATATATTAAGAGTTATTGTCGATGCTTTGCAAAGAGTAGCGGGGACTGTTCCTTCTACAATTTCTGTACCGACTCAGAGACAGACCTCGATAAAAGAGCTAAGAAAATACGGTGCTACAGAATTTATGGGTTTGACAGGAGTTGATCCATCTACAACAGAGAATTGGATGGAATCAACTAAATGGGTTCTGCAGTAATTAGAATATACCTTCTGGGAATGTTTGATTTGTGCCGTTTCATTACTTCAGGGTGAGGCTTATCTATGGTGGGAATCTGTAATCCGACATTTTCCAGCAGAACAGGTAACATAGGAATTATTTCAAAAGGAATTTCAGAAGAAGTATGTTGGAGAGCTATATATTGAAGATAAAAAGCAGGAATTTCTAATGTTGAAACAAGGTAATCTATCAGTAGTGGATTATGAAAGAGAATTTTCTAGATTGAGCCGGTACGCTACTGAGTTCATCCCAACAGAGGCAGATAGTTGCAAGAAGTTTCTACGAGGCTTGAGAGATGAAATCAGAGTACAATTGGTGTCACAATGAATCACAGAATTTGTAGATTTGGTTGAAAGAGCGAAAATGGTAGAACAAGTTTTGGGATTGGATAAAAAGCCTAAAATGACTAAATTGACCGGGAAACAAGCTGGAATTGCTAGTTCTAATCCTTTACCAAAAAGATCCAGAGAGTTCAGATGTGGCTGGAAGCCAAGCTTCAGATCGGATCGAGGTGATAAAAGTAAGGGTAAACAAACTACTGTTTCTACCAGTAGTGTAAAGGGACCTTCACGAAATATTGATATCCCTGACTGTGAACACTGTGGAAAAAAGCACTTAGGTGAACGTTGGAGGATAACTTGATGATATTTTCAATGCGGGTCCACAGATCATTTCATTCGAGACTGTCCAAAAAGTGAAAGTGTCATACCTGCAGCATCTCAGAGATCAGTGCCTATTGTTCGTGGCAGAGGATCTAGTAGGGGCGGTTCGGTGTCCAGAGGTGGAGGTGTTAGAAGAAATAGTGATATAGTTACACAACAGTCAGAGGCTAAAGTACCGGCTAGAGCGTACGTAGTTCAGACCCGTGAGGAACGAGATACACACGATGTTGTTACAGGTATATTTTTATTGTATTCTGAGCCTATTTAAGCTTTAATTGACCCCGGTTCGTCACATTTATATATTAATTCAAAACTAGTCGAATCGGGGAAATTAGAATCTAAAATGTCTAGAGTTTCTATAAAAGTGTCTAGCCTTTTGGGATAAACGGTGCCAGTAGATAAAGTATGTCGAAGGTGCCCATTAATAATACATGATAAAATGTTTCCTGTGGATTTTTTTTATCATGCCTTTTGGTGATTTTGATATCATTTTGGGTATGGACTGGTAATATGAACATGGGGTAGTTTTGGATTGCTACAAAAAGAGGTTTAGTATTCAGACAGAAAATGGGGACAGAACTGAAGTGAATGGCATCCGTACCAGTGGTTCAACACATATTATTTCAACGATGAAGACTAATAAATTACTGCAGTAGAGTTGTTCAGCATGCTTGGCATATGTTATTAATTCTGATTCAGTTGGGAGTTAGTGCAATCAGATTAGAGCTGTATGCTAGTTTCCAGATGTATTTCTAGAAGAACTACCGGGCTTACCACCTGATAGACAGGTTGAATTTGCTATTGAGGTGTATCCAGGTACAACACTAATTTCTATACCTCCGTACCGAATGTCGCCTACTGAATTGAAATAGTTGAAAGTACAGTTGTAAGATTTACTAGATCGAGGCTTCATTCGACCGAGTATTTCACCCTGGGGAGCTCCAGTGTTGTTTGTTAAAAAGAAAGATGGTTCTATGCGGTTATGCATTGATTATCGATAGTTGAACAAAGTGAAATTTAAGAACTAGTATCCCTTGCCTCGTATAGATGACTTGTTTGATCAGCTAAAGGGAGCTTCAGTATTTTCTAAGATTGATTTGAGATCTAGGTATTATCAGCTGAAGGTGAAGGAAAGTGATGTGCCTAAAACTGCCTTCCGTACTCGTTATGGCCATTATGAATTTTTGGTAATGCCATTTGGATTGAAAAATGCTCCAGCTGTATTTATGGATCTGATGAATCGCATTTTTCAGCCGTACTTAGATCATTTTGTGGTGGTCTTTATTGATGATATATTGGTATATTCGAAGACAGAGGCAGAACATGATGAGCATCTTTGAAAAGTTCTATAGATTTTGCGGGAAAAATAGTTGTAAGAGAAATTAAGTAAATGTGAATTCTGGTTGTCAGAAGTGGTATTTTTAGGACATGTGGTATTTGCCGACGGGATTAGAGTTAATCCGAAGAAGATCTAAACAATTGTTCAATGGAAGGCGCCAAAGAATGTATCAGAGGTGCGCAATTTTCTCGGTTTAGCTGGGTATTACAGGAGATTTGTAAATGGATTCTCGAAGATAGTATTGCTAATGACTAAACTACTGCAAAAGAATGTTCCTTTTACTTGGGATGATCAGTGCCAGAAGAGTTTTGAGACTTTGAAGCAAATGTTGATAGAGGCACCTATATTAACATTACCAGAGTCGGGGAAAGATTTTGTCGTGTATAGTGATGCTTCTCTGAGCAGCTTGGGCAGTGTATTGATGCAAGATGTGAAGGTCATATGTTATGCATCTCGATAGTTAAAACCACATGAACGTAATTATCCGACTCACGACTTGGAGCTAGCTGCAGTAATTTTTGCTTTAAAATTTTAGAGGCATTACCTATATGGTGAAAAATGCTACACTTACACAGATCATAAAAGTCTTAAATATCTTTTGTCGCTGAAGGAGTTGAATTTAAGACAAATACAGTTGATCAAACTTCTAAAAGATTATGATTGTCTTATAGACTATCATCCAGGAAAAGCAAATGTGGTAGCAGATGCATTGAGCAGAAAAACTACGATTGAATTACGGACAATGTTTCCTCGGCTCAGTACTAATGATGATGGGAGCTTGTTAGCTGAGTCAAGGGTTAAGCCGATGATGTTTGATCAAATTAGAGTAGCTCAGATGAAAGATGACATATTATTAAAGAAAAGAGAAATGGTTCAGAATGGTACAACTGAGAGTGTAACATCACGATTTAGGGCCTAGTCGGAACAGTGGTCTTAGGACCACAAATATAAAGTTTGGAAAATTATTTTTAGTATTATTCTGAGGTTATAATATGATTATATTAGTGTACAAAAAATTTGGTGAGTTAATTTTGATGTTGTGAGCCCTATTGCGGAAAAGGACTAAATCGCATAAAAGGTAAAAGTTGCATTTTAGTGCCCAAATATATTAAATAGCTAGAGAACAAAAATTGGGGGCTTTTAAAGGGAAATTATACCCTTTTAAACAAGCTGGCCGGCCATGAGATGAATTGAAACAAATAGTCAAAATGTTTAGGTAAATGATGTCATGATTTGGTAATAAAATAAAGCCTAAAGCCTATCTACTATTTTTCTTCTTCTCCATCTTTTCTCTCCACTGAAAATATCAGTAAATATGGAGGTTTGAAAGCTGAAAATCTACAGTAACTTATTCCTCTCATAATGTAAGTGATCTTGATGAATTTCTTGATGATTTTTACATTTTTAGCATGCTTGTATTATAGGCTTTCAAATGAGATGACTACTTTGCAAAATGGTGATAAGTCTAGGATTTCACTATGTGAATGTTCATGTTATTTTTCTGAAATTTTATGGAAGAATATGAGTCTTAGAATAATTCTAAACAACTTTTGTGAAAGGTGTTAGCATGAAAACACCTAAAGGGACTATTTTGCATAAGTTGCAAAATAGGTGATAAGTGTGTGAAATAGTGGGATTTTGGGGTTGCTATAAGAGTAAAAATAGTTCGTCTAGGTTTGAAATATGAAGAAATTTGATAAAAATCGATTTTCGATAATAGGGGTAAAATGGTTATTTTGCCAAAATCTAGGGGCAAAATGGTCAATTTACCAAAGATGTGAATTTGTGGTAGCCTAATTGTAATTAGTGACTAAATGGGTGCATTTTGCTATTCTAGATCAAGATTTTCCAAATCCGAACCTAGACCGGGGAAAAGTCAAGCAAATCAACTTAACCACTAGTCGAGTACATTTTGTAAACCGAGGTAAGTTGTATGTAACTAATACAACTATATTAATAATATATGTGTTTAAGTTGTCATTGAATGGATATAGTATGAATTGCTTGATTGTGTATTGAAAATGTATAAAGACAATGAGATGGTAGAATTTTCGTTGGAGAACGTTCTAGCTATGCCATTTGGGTCACTTGTGTGAGCTAGTATAAGGCATGTCTGGGACATGCGTTGGCCACATTATGAGAGCCAGTGTAAGACCATGTCTGGGACATGGCATCGGCATTGAGACAAGTGCTAGAGTAAGACGTGTCTGGGACACGCATCGGCCTCGATAATGATAGTCAGTATAAGACCATGTCTGGGACATGGCATCAATTTAATGTGTGAGCCAGTGTAAGATTATGTCCGGGACATAGCATCAGTACCTTTCTCCTATATTTAAGTTTATAGAATGACTGGTAGTGTACCAAATAGTTCAACGGTGTAAGTATGTTTGTGAGTGAATAATGAAAACAAAATCATATTTTGAGTGATACAGGTACCTGATTGGTACGTATGTGAAATGAGCTCATTAGATGACTTATGACTTGTATGGATGGTAATGAGTAAGTCATGTTTATACTTATCCTTGTG
Source organism: Gossypium longicalyx (assembly GCA_025698465.1). Classification (NCBI taxonomy): domain Eukaryota; kingdom Viridiplantae; phylum Streptophyta; class Magnoliopsida; order Malvales; family Malvaceae; genus Gossypium; species Gossypium longicalyx. The sequence continues at coordinate 28,353,400 of CM047006.1, read as the reverse complement.
TTATGAGCATGATAGTTATTGATGGGTTATTGTTGTATATTTATTTACATGCAACTTACTAAGCTTTTATGCTTATCTTCCTTCCTTTCCATTTTCTTATAGTGTCGCCTATTTAGCTCGATGATCACTTGGAGTCAGAGATATCGATCATACTATTGTCTGAAATTTTCGGTATAGTTGGATTTATATTTTTGAACATGACATGTATAGGGCTTAGACTTGATTATTTTGTATCATTAAGTATTGGCCAAATGTGTGGGCTTGGGATAAACTCCACACTTTGTATTTAGCCTTGATGTTGACTATTACTCATTTTGTATATATGCAAAAATGATATTTCTTTCTTTGAGTAAATTGCCTCATGAAAGAATGCTTATTGTAGCTGATTTGGTTGTGTGGTTTACACTAGAATTGGTAATGGTTGAGCTAGTGCAAATTGATGTAGGTAAAGGTGGCAAAAAGGCTTGGTAAATAGCCTTACTTTGCCCACAAGGGCAGGCACACGGGCGTGTGCCTTGGCCATATGACATTATGGGTATACTGACGTCAGAAACAGAATACTCAAGTTTTTACACACGGGCTATGCCACAGGCGTGTCATGGCCGTGTGAAGAATACGAGCTATAGACACGGGCATGTGCCATGGCCGTGTACCCATAGTTGGTGATAAGATCACAAACAGAGAGCTCCACGGGCCATAAACAAGGGAGTGTTGAGGCCGTGTGAGGGAGACGGGATAGGGACACGGGCGTGTGTCCAAGCTGTGTGAAGTCTGCACTTAATTTATGAAAAATATTGAAAATAAATTGGTCACACGGGCAAGGGACCCGAGTGTGCCCCAAGCCACAGGGCGTGTGGAGTCTTAAAATATGAATCTTTCCAAGTTTTCCTTAAGTTCTTGGTTTGGTTCCGAACCACTCTGAATGCATGTTTTGGGCCTTGTAAGCCGAATACAGGATAGTATGCATGTGAAATGAAAAGTTTTAAATTGATGACATATTAATTTATTCACGTGATGAGGATGAGCATGCGGATCATCTGAGAGTTGTATTGCAAACCTTGAGAGACAAACAGTTGTACGCCAAATTCAGTAAGAGTGAATTTTGGCTTAAAGAGGTCGGGTTCCTAGGACACATTGTGTCGGGTGATAGGATCCGAGTGGACCCAAGCAAGATATCGGCTATTGTTGAGTGGAAACCGCCAAGGAATGTGACAGAGGTCCGAAGCTTTTTGGGTTTGGCCGAATATTATAGACGGTTTGTAAACGGATTCTCTATGATGCTACCCCGATGACTAAACTACTACAAAAAGACGTCAAGTTTGAATGGACGGAAAAATGTCAGCAAAGTTTTGAGAAATTAAAGATTTTGTTAACGGAACCCCGGTGTTAGTGCAACTGGAATCGGGTAAGGATTTTGTGATATATAGCGACGCCTCCTTGAATGGGTTAGGGTGGTGCTTATGCAAGAAGGTAAGGTCATAGCTTACTCTTCTAGACGATTGAAGCCATATGAGAAAAACTACCCGACGCATGATTTAGAGTTGGTCGCCATTGTGTTTGCATTGAAAATCTGGAGACATCATCTATATGGTGAGAAATGCCGAGTATTTACCGACCATAAGAGCTTAAAATATTTGATGACTCAGAATGACTTGAATTTGCGACAACGCTGATGGTTAGAGCTAATAAAGGATTATGAGTTGATTATTGACTACCATCTAGGAAAAGCGAACGTGGTCGCCGATGCCTTGAGCAGAAAGTTGTTGTTTGCCCTGAGAGCCTTGAATGCTCAGTTGACAGTGTCCAATGAGGGTTCAGTTCTAGCAGATTTGAGGGCTAGACCGATATTTCTATATGAGATCCGTGAAGCTCAGAAAGGTGATAAGAAATTACAAGCTAAAGTGGCTCAATGTGAATCGAAAATTGAACCAGACTTTAGTATTGACGCCGATGGATGTATAATGTACCAGGACAAAGTTTGTGTACCCAAGAACTGTGAACTTATTTAGAAGATCTTGAATGAGGCTCATAGTAGTTGTTTATCCATCTATCCGGGAAATGTGAAAATGTACAATGACCTTAAGAAAATGTATTGGTGGTCAGGTATGAAAAGAGACATTTCAGAGTTTGTGTCCAAGTGTCTGGTATGTCAGCAAGTAAAGGCTGAACATCAAGTACTCTCGAGTCTACTTCAGCCTATCATGGTCCCCGAGTGAAAGTGGGATCGAATCACTATGGATTTTGCGACGGGTTTTCCGTTAACCCCGAAAAAAAAGATGCAGTATAGGTTGTTGTGGATAGACTAACTAAGTCAGCACATTTTATACCAGTGCGTACCGATTACTCCCTCAAGAAATTATCTGATTTATATATTTATGAGATTGTGAGACTTCACGGAGTACCATTATCGATTATCTCAGACCGAGACTCAAAGTTTACCTCGAGATTTTGAAGAAGTTACAAGAGGCTTTGGGAACCAAATTGAGCTTTAGCACGGCATTTCATCTGTAAACTGACGGACAGTCGGAAAGAGTAATTCAGATTTAAGAGGGCATGTTGCAGTGTTGTGTTCTTGAGTTTTAGGGAAGTTAGGAAAGATACTTACCATTAGTTGAATTCGCCTACAACAACAGTTATCATACAAGTCTAAAAATAGCGCCTTATGAGGTTTTGTATGGATGAAAATGTCAAACGCCCTTATACTGGACTGAGCTAAGAGAAAGACAGATTCACGAGGTCGATTTAGTCAAGGAGACCGAAGAAAAAGTTAAGGTGATTCGCGATTGTCTAAAGGCCGTTTCGGATAGACAGAAATCCTATGCAGATTTAAAACGAAAAGAAATCGAGTTTCAAGTTGGTGATAAGGTATTTTTAAAAGTATCTCCTTGGAAAAAGGTCATCAAATTTGGCAGAAAGGGAAAATTAAGTCCACGTTTTATCTGACCTTATGAGGTGATTGAGAGAATTGGGCTAGTAGCCTACCGGTTGAGATTGCCATTGGAATTGGAAAAGATCCATGATGTATTCCATGTATCCATGCTACGCAGATATCGATCCGACCCTTCGCATGTGATTGAGCTGACTGAGGTTGAGATTTATCCGGACATGACCTATGGAGAAGAACCAGTCAAGATTTTGGCTCGGGAAATCAAACAGTTGAGGAATAAGAGTATAACACTTGTGAAAGTTTTGTGGCATAGACATGGATTCGAAGAAGTCACGTGGGAACCCGAGGGGGCTATGAAGGAGCAGTACCCGAACTTGTTCACCGGTATGATTTTCGAGGACGAAAATCCCTAAGAGGGAGAATTGTAATAGCCCGATTTAGGCCTAGTCGGAACAGAGGTATTGGGACCACAAATCCAAAGTTTAGAAAATTATTTTTATTATTATTCTGAGGTTATAATATGATTATATTAGTGTACAAAAAATTTGGTGAGTTAATTTTGATGTTGGGAGCCCTATTACGAAAAAGGACTAAATCGCATAAAATGTAAAAGTTGTATTTTAGTGCCCAAATGTATTAAATAGCTAGAGAACAAAAATTGGGGGCTTTTAAAGGGTAATTAGACCCTTTTAAACAAGCTGTCCGGCCATGAGATGAATTGAAACAAATAATCAAAATATTTAGGTAAGTGATGTCATGATTTGGTGATAAAATAATGCCTAAAGCCTATCTACTATTTTTCTTCTTCTCCATCTTTTCTCTCCACCGAAAATATCAGCAAATATGGATGTTTGAAAGCTGAAAACTTCCAGCAACTTATTCCTCTCATAATGTAAGTGATCTTGATGAATTTCTTAATGATTTTTATATTTTTGGAATACTTGTATTATGGGCTTTCAAATGAGATGACTACTTTGCAAAATGGTGATAAGTCTAGGATTTCACCATGTGAATGCTCATGTTATTTTTCTAAAATTTTATGGAAGAATATGAGTCTTAGAAGAGTTCTAAACAACTTTTGTGAAAGGTGTTAGTATGAAAACACCTAAAGGGACTATTTTGCATAAGTTGCAAAATAGGTGATAAGTGTGTGAAATATTGGTATTTTTGGGTTGCTATAAGAGTAAAAATAGTTTGGATAGGTTTGAAATATGAAGAAATTTGATAAAAATGATTTTCGATCATAAGGGTAAAATGGTCATTTTGCCAAAGTCTAGGGGCAAAATGGTCATTTTACCAAAGATGTGAATTTGTGGTAGCCTAATTGTAATTAGTGGCTAAACGGGTGCATTTTGCTATTCTAGATCAAGATTTTCCAAATCCAAACCTAGACGGGGGAAAAGCCAAGCAAATCGACTAAACCGACTAGTCTAGTGCATTTTGTAAATCGAGGTAAGTTGTATGTAACTAATACAACTATATGAATAATATATGTGTTTAAGTTGTCATTGAATGGATATGGTATGAATTGCTTGATTGTGTATTGAAATTGCATAAAGATAATGAGATGGTAGAATTTCTGTTGGAATACTAGGAAATAAACCGGACGTTCTAGCTATGCCATTTGGTTCACTTGTGTGAGCTAGTGTAAGGCATGTCTGGGACATACGTCGGCCACATTATGAGAGCCAGTGTAAGATCATTTCTGGGACATGGCATCGGCATTGAGACGTGTGCTAGAGTAAGACGTGTCTGGGACACGTATCAGCCTCGATAATGATAGTCAGTGTAAGACCATGTTTGGGACATGGCATCAATTTGAGGTGTGAGCCAGTGTAAGACTATGTCCGGGACATAGCATCGATACCTTTTTCCTAGATTGAAGTTTATAGAATGACCGGTAGTGTACCGAATAGTTCAATGGTGTAAGTATGTTTGTAAGTGAATAATGAAAACATAACCATATTGTGAGTGATACAGGTACCTGATTGGTACGTATGTGAAATGAGCTCATTAGAGGACTTATGACTTGTATGGATGGTAATGAGTAAGTCATGCTTATGCTTATCCTTGTGTTATGAGCATGACGGTTATTGATGTGTTGTTGTTGTATATTTATTTACATGCAACTTACTAAGCTTTTATGCTTATCTTCATTCCTTTCCATTTTCTTATATTGCCGCCTATTTAGCTCGAGGATTACTTGGAGTCAGAGATATCGATCACACTATCGTCCGAAATTTTCGGTATAGTTGGATTTATATTTTTGAACATGGCATGTATAGGGCTTAGAATTGATTATTTTGTATCATTAAGTATTGGCCAAATGTGTAGGCTTAGGATAAACTCCACACTTTGTATTTATCCTTGATGTTGACTATTACTCATTTTGTATATATGCAAAGATAATATTTCTTTCGTCGAGTAAATTGCCTCATGAAAGAATACTTATTGTAGCTGATTTGGTTGTGTGGTTTAGACTAGAATTGGTAATGGTTGAGCTAGTGCAAATTGATGTAGGTAAGGGTGGCAAAAAGGCTTGGTAAATAGCCTTACTTTGTCCACACGGGCAGGCACACGGGCGTGTGCCTTGGCCGTGTGACATTATGGGTATGCTGACGTCAGAAACATAATACTCAAGTTTTTGCACACGGGCTACGCCACGGGCGTGTTATGGTCGTGTAAAGAACATAGGCTATGGACACGGACATGTGCTGTGGCCGTGTACCCATAGTTGGTGATGAGATCACAAACAAAGAGCTCCACGGGCCATAAATACGAGCATGTTGAGGCCGTGTGAAGGACACGGGATAGGGACACGAGCGTGTGTCCAAGCCGTGTAAAGTCTGCACTTAATTTATGAAAAATTTTAGAAATAAATTGGCCACACAGGCAAGGGACCCGGGCGTGTCCCAAGCCACACGGGCGTGTGCCCTATACCCACATGGGCGTGTTGAGTCTTAAAGTATGAATCTTTCCAAGTTTTCCTTAAGTTCTTGGTTTAGTTCTGAACCACTCTGAATGCATGTTTTGGGCCTTGTAAGCCGAATACGGGATAGTATGCATGTGAAATAAAAAATTTTAAAGTGATCAAAATTTTATAGCCTGGTAGCACCTCAATCCCTGTCCCGGCGTTGGACACGGGCGAAGGGTGTTACAGAGAGTTTTAGTATTGACGAGCATGATTGTTTGAGGTTTCAAAATCGGATTTGTGTTTTAACTACTTCTGAACTAAAAGAGTTAATTCTTTGAGAAGCACACGATGGCACCTTTGCATTGTATCCTGGTGGGACAAAAATGTATCGTGATTTACGGGAGCTTTATTGGTGGTCAGGGATGAAGAAAGATATAGTTGAATATGTCGGTAAATGTTTGACTTGTTAGCGGATAAAGGTAGAACATTAGGTACCGACAAGTTTACTTCAGCCTATTAGTATTCCTGAATGGAAATAGGATTGTGTTACTATGGATTTTGTTACGGGATTGCCATCGTCGGCAAGTAAGAAAATGCTATTTGGGTGATTGTAGATCGACTTATGAAGTCAACTTATTTTATAGCAGTTAGAACCGACTGATCATTACAAAAACTTGCTGAATTCTATATTCGAAAAATTGTGAGATTTCATGGTATTCCAGTGTCTATAATTTCTGATCGGGATCCACGATTTACATCGAGATTTTGGAGGTAGTTTCATGATTCTTTGGGTACCAGACTTAATTTTAGTACTGCATTTTATCCACAAATCGATGTACAGTCTGAACGGGTAATTCAGATACTAGAAGATATGTTTCGGGCTTGTATCATTGATTTTGAATTAGGTTGGGAACGTTACTTACCATTAGCTGAGTTTGTTTATAATAATAGTTTCCAATCTAGTATTCAGATGGCTCCATATGAAACATTATATGGTCGAAGATGTCGATCACCGGTAAGTTGGACAGAATTGAATGAGAGAAAAGTAATTGGGCCAGAATTAATTCAGGAGACAGAAGAAATAGTTAAAAAGATCAGAGATAGATTGAAAGCAGCTTTTGACAGACAAAAATCTTATGCATATCTGAAGCGACGGGATATAGAGTATTATGTGGGTGATAAAGTGTTTCTAAAGGTATCGTCTTAGAAGAAATTTTTGAGGTTTGGTCGCAAAGGGAAATTAAGTCCTCGTTACATTGGGCCGTATGAAGTAATTGAAAGAATTGGAGCGGTTGCTTATCGATTAGCTTTGCCTCTAGAGTTATAGAAGATTCACGATGTTTTTCATGTCTCTATGCTTCGGAGGTACAGATCAGATCCTTCCCATGTTATTCAAATTCCCACTGAAGACATTGAGATTCGATCAGATTTGTCTTACGAAGAGGAGTCGATTTAGATATTAGCTCGGGAAATAAAAGAGTTGAGAAATAAACGAATTCCATTAGTGAAAGTGTTTTGGAGAAATCATAAGGTGGAAGAAGCAACTTGAGAACCAGAAGAGACAATGAAAGCTCAGTATCCTCACCTTTCCTCAGGTAAATTTCGAGGTCGAAATTTATTAAGGGGGAGAAATATAATGACCCAAAATCCGTGGGCACCGAAAAAGTATATTATCGGGCCTCCGTCTTAGTGAAACGGGTTCATAAATAATTATTAAGAATAATTATGAGTCTAGTTATATGTCTAATTAGGTTTTATTTAGGTGAAACTAGTTTAATTTGGAGTAATTAGTAAAAAGGACTAGATTGAGTAAAGGTTAAAAGTTTAATTCTAAAACAATAGAAAGAAAAAGGGATTAAAATGGCAATTAAGCCATTTGTAATAATTGAGGCGGCAAAATGGATAAAAAAAATCTAAGATTTTTTTAGATTTTATTAATTATTATTATTATTATTATTATTATTATTATTATTATTATTTGATTTAAAATTTTGTTATTAGATTATAAATAAATTAAAATTTGTGTCAAATGTATGATGATAAAAGTGTACATGTGTGATATGTGTATTTATACACATGTAAAAAAAATATAAAAAAAATTATTTTTTCTTAAATAATAAGTAAAAGATATTTATATATATTAATAATTATTATTGGTAAATGTGTAAAATATATATAATTTCTTATATAATAAGTAAATGATAATAATTAAATTATAAAATTTTTTTAATAAACAAATTGAATAATGACAATTGTAATAAAAATATTGGTACATTTGTTATAAAATAATTTGTTTACTTAATATTAAAGTAATATAGAATAACTAAAAGAAATAAGTAAATATAATAAAAAGAAAGTAAAAAAAAGAAGAACATAAAAGAAATAGAGAACAAAACGAGAACAGGGGAAGAAAAAAGGAAAGAAAAAAAAGGGGGGAAATTGGGATTTTAAAGTTTCAAGTTTATTTGGTAAGCTAAATTTGGTCATTTTCTCTTGATTTTGATGTTTTAGAAGCTTTAAAATAAAGTTTTGTTGAAATTAAATTAAGGTTTTGGTAGTTCTTAGTTTTTTAAGCATGGGTTATGTTGAACAAAAAGAAGAATTAGGGATTTAATTGAATGAATTTTAAGTTAGAATTGAAAAAGGGATTAAATGTAAAAGAAGCTATAAGTTTTGTGTTTTAGGAAATTAAATTGAAAGAAATTTTAAAATTAATGTTGTAATTAATAATGTAAATTGTTATTATTATTTTCGTAGCTAACAAGAAAAACGAGGCATCGGCATCCAAAGGAAAAGAAAAGATCGTTGAGGAGTAAACGCGTATTCTAGGTTTGTATTACTATAACTCAAACTATTTATTAAATGTTATATTGAATTTGTAGTCATGGGACATCTAAAATAAGGTAAGTAATAATATTTGAAATTAAGTAAGAATATGTGTGAATATTGAATTATATGTGAATTGAGATAATAGATGTTTTGAATTGATTGAATATTTGAAATTGTTGTGGAAATGAATTCGAAATTGGAAAAGTAAAATAATACCCTATTAACTTGTCTGACTAGATTGGATACAAATGGCATGTCATAGGATTATGATGTGATGAGGAGATTTGTAGCTCGGCCGAGAAGATGATTCTGTTATTATATGCTTCGGTTTAACCGAAGAGGCATTTAATACTTTATCGGTGTGTTTGAGAGGCTATATTATACTGGTGTATTATGGAGGATTTATATTATTTTGGGTGTGTTTGGGTGGAATCCGCGTATCTATCAGAGTTTGAGCCTTGTTAATAGGGTAAATAATTGAAATGAAAATTTGAAAATAAGATTGATTGATTTGGCACTACTGAAAAGTACGAGAAAGAATGTATGAATTAAATTATGAATTTAATTAGTATGTGAAAAAAAAAATGAAATATGAATTTAAGATTTATGAAGTGATATATAATTATGTATAATTAGTTTACATGATTTATAAAGCTTATGGTTGATGTTGTAATTTTTTAATATTAAATAGTTTGGTTTATAGTAATACCACTGAGTATGAAATACTCAGCGCACGGTTGTTTCCGTGCGCAGGTCATTAGAGTTCAAGATCCAGTTCAGCATCCAGAAAAATCCCGACTCCAACAAGAAAATTTTGGTGATGTATTTCTTCTTTTGTTTAAGTGGCATGTACTAGGTGGTTGTACATGAGTCATGTATATATATATATAGGTTAAATGATCTTGTTGTAATTAGATAGTTATGAAATTTTGTATGATAAGTAAGTTTAAAGTTATAAATTAGTAAATTTGGTATTAAATTTTGAAATGAAATGAATGATATAAATTAGTTCCTTATATGTTAAAACTTTAAAATTTAAGTAATAAATCAATGGATTAAGCATGGTTTAGTAGTGTTAAAGATGTAAAATTTTTTGGTTGAAACATTGCTATTGGTTTTTTTTTTGTTTTAATTTACAGGGGGTTTTAGGTAAAAATAAGTAGAAATACTGTCAAAATTTTTGTAAAAAAAAGAAAAAGAAAATTTTTTCGGAATACTCGAACAAGTCCCGTTCTACTTTTAATACATGTTTTGGGCTTCGAGAGTCCAATATAGGGACTTAATTATTAAATTATACTATGAATGTTATATTAATTGTGAATTATTCGTAAGTTGTCTGATATGTCCGGTAATGCCTCGTAACCCTGTTTCGATGACGGTTTGGGGTTAGGGGGTGTTACAAATAGGCTTCGACACACCCACATCAAACACCAGGTTAACCGTGAGTATTCCCACCAACTTTGATTTGTCAGCCCCTCCACTTACCCACTTCAGAACTCTGAAAGGGCTATTATGTAATTACCAAGCTAACAGTAAGCTAAAATGAAAAACACTAGGAATGTGTTTGAGATGTACCTTGCTCACATCATTTACTCATCTCAACTACCCAGTCTGCATCACCACTTTAGCCCAAAGTCCGATGCACAACCCACCTCTCTTATAGGTTGTAGCCCCATTAATGACTTAATAAGCTTCATATTTGTTTCATGCGCCTCTAGCACTTTCGAGGAGGTCTTCGTGGTGTTCTATTCTACCAAGTCAATGTTCCTCCCCTACGAAACATCCTTTACTAGCTGGATTGTCGAAAATTTCTTAGTCCCAACCCTCATGTCTCGATTTACTAACACAACACATCGTGGTTGCGAATCATCAAATATAAGAATGCAGTCAGCAAAATGACAAAGACACGCCTTAATCTGGTCAAGGAAGTTCAAGCCAAGAACAAGATCGTAATCATCTAAGTGGATTACCTCAAAATCTTCTTTGCCCTTCCACTCGTCAATTTGTAACTCCTCTCATCGGCTACTCTTATAGTTAGGACCTGATCTGCCACAATTCGTTGTGGCAAATGAGGTTCTTTCCAGCACTTAATAAGCTTATTTTCAAGAAATTTACTTAACTTTTTAGTAGTTTTTCATTTTAATAAATTTATGTCTGATTTCAATAGAATAAGCATGTTTACGCACTTTTAGGTGCTTTGATGCTCCGTTAGGCCAATACGGGCCTAAGGAATGACTAATAGGTTAATTGAGTGTGCAGGATACCATTCAGGTTAAGGAATTTAAAGAACGACTCCAATGTCGTAACATTCATTGGTAGTGTCGCAACGACCAACTTCGAAGGCCAAAATGGGGATTCAAAAACGACAATGTTGCGACACCAATTCTCAATGTTGCAACAATGAACTTTGAATGCAAGCTAGGAAAGCAAAGATGGTGTTGTCGCGACACTAACTCTTCTACGTTGCGACATCCAACTTCAAAGGCATGTAAAGGAATACGAAGGCCTTGATGTCGTGAAACTAGCACTCAATGTCGCGACATGCAACTTTGAAACTTCCAGGAAAGATAATTCATTTTCAATGTCGCGACACCGGTTATAGGGTGTCGAGACACCGATTCGACGAGGGCCAAATTACAACTGAGGGTGTTTTTGTCTACACAACTCATTTTAACTCTGTTTATTCACTTGTAATGGACCTAATATGGTCATAAAACACGATAACTATAAATAACAATGCTTAATGCTTGATTAGGTAGCTTATTCTTTTAATTAATTTTTAGTTTTCTAAATTAGGGTTTGTTTTCATTGGGAATTTGCTGTCAACTTTTATTTTGGATTCAATTTCAAATTTTGTTTTGTTCTCTTTAGTAATTTTTAGTTTTTCTATTGTGTTGCCTTTAAAATTGTTGTTCACTTGACGACTGTTAACGGGTTTCTAGATTCTGAGCTCAATCGACATCTAAATGATCAAAATTTTCTTTTCCCTTTACTTTTATTTTGATATTTGTTTTAATATCTGAATTGAATTTAAGGAAAATTACATCTAAATTCATGATGAACTAAAACCTTAGAGAGATTAACGATTTGATGCAGAATTAATTAACTAAAAAATTAGGGTTTGCCTTAGAATTAGTTGGATTTAATTATGTGTGCTTAAACCCTAGGAAGTTATCTAGGTAAATGAGGTTGAAAGAATAGTTTATCGAGTACCTCTTAGTTTAATCTAGTTTAAATTACAAGGCCAATGTTGGAAAAAAACATGTTTGAAAAACATAATGGAAAGTAAATTAATGGAAAAACCAGAGTTTTAAAATTTTTTTCCAAAACAAGATCTTGGTTGTGATATCTAAAGTAATAAACACTTAATCAAAATTGTACCTTTTCGATTTGTCTAGGATGAGTGATTTGACTGAGTAGTCTTCTCTGCTATCTTGAAGATCATGTTTGCCGAATGTTGGCTCGCTTCAAATCAGATAAATTTTCACAAAAATTGCCAGTGGGGTAATTTCGTAATTTCTCTAAACTTTTGGTTCAAGTTGTAAATCAAAAAATATCTCTAGACATTTTTAATTTTCTCTCTACAACTTTCTCTTGAATTCAAGTATGTGTAAAATAATGACCCAAAACTTTCTTTATATAGGGAGAGTTTAGAGAGTTCAACTATGATTAAACTTAATCACTTTAATAATAAATTAATATAATATTAATATTATATTAAATTTAATATTAAATCTTATTAAAATAATAGAATATTTATCTACAAGATAAATATTAAATTAAATTTAATATTAAGATAATCACTTTAACATTGAATTAATAAAATACTATTAAAATAAGTATTAAATTAAATTTAATATTAAACTATTAAAATAATATTATTTTTTTAATTTTTTAATTTTAAAAATCAAATTCTCTGGTAGAGTCCTAGTTGGAGTGTAACTCTTCCATTATTCAACCACCGAAGACCAACTATCGCCGACCATCGAGATGTTCTTTGTCGCGATTGTTTCAAGCACCGCCATGTGCAGTGATGCAGTGCAACACCCTTACAAAGACACCGATCCGGTTCGATTCTTTGTCGGTTTGGTCCAGGTCAATGACGACCCGATCAGTCCAGTCAAGAAAAATCACTTAGATTTTTCAAATTAAATTTTCAAGAAAATTATTTAATCAAATTCTTTAGTTAAATTATTTAATCAAATTCTTTAGTTGAATAATTCTTACGACCACCTAATTTAATTCCATATTGAATAAATCGACTTAATTAAATTATTTCCAAAGTCGTAAAATTTTTTTTTTGATTCAAATGCAGTCCGATTGAGTTTTTGTTAAGCTAGCGGAGGGACCAATCAGATATATACAATTAGGCTCTTGTAACTGTAATTATGTCTAGAAGTATCGTTCCGATAATTTGCAGTTACTTAATCATATAGTCAATCCACAAGAAGTACCATGATTGAAAACTCCTTATTGTATACTCTTTACAATAGCAATTCATCCAACTGCTTTGTCCAATTACCTTGTCATATGTGTGTTACTCTCATATGATATCCTTGATTCTTTTGAGTTAAATCTGTTCACTCAATAGAATCCTATTTTATCTCATTGTCACCATTGTGTTTTCTTAATGATTAATATTGTAACAGCCCAGTTTAGACCCTAGTCAGAACAGTGGTTTCGGGACCGCAAATCTGAGTCAGAAAAATATTTTAATATTATTTTTTGTGTTTATGGCTTGAGATTAGATATCTGTGAAAGTTTAGTGTGTTAATTTTATCGTTTAAGTGGTTAATTTGATAAAAGGACTAAATCGCGTAAAATGCAAAAGTTACATTCTATTTGATAAAAAGTGTCTAATTGCTATGGCTTATTAAATGAAAGGTCCTTATGTTGTAATTAGTCCATTGATAGTGGAGATGGACATAAATGGCCATAAAATGAATGTTTTTAAATGGTTTAAATTAAGGTTAAAATTGTAAATTGGTTAATATGTTAATATTAATTAAACAAAAATCATTTCATTCATCATCTTCCATCTATATTGCCGAAAATGAGAAAATAAATAGGGTTTTGAATGCTCAAAAACATTCGGCACTTGTGTGGCTTAATTGAGGTATGTATTTTACTCAGTTTTTGATGATTTCTATGTTTTTGTAATCGTTGCTTTGAGTACTAGCTAGCCCGTACCCTAATTTCTAAATTTTTTGATCATTTTTAAAGTTTCCATTGATGAATGCTTGAGTTTTTTAATGTTTGATGATGAATAATGAAAGCTTGGTGCTTGATATACTTGTTTTGTAAAGTGATTTTGAGTAAAAATGCATATTAGGGATTAATTTGTGAAAATATGAAAATGTGGGGTTAAATGTGTGAATAAATGAAATTTTTGGGCTGCTAGAGACTATATGAAAATTCGGCTAAGCATGAGAAATGTGAAATTATGTGTATTTTGTGATTTTATGAGATAAGGACTAAAATGTCAAAATGTGAAATTTTAGGGGCTAAAGTGTAAAATGCCCTAATTATGTGTTTTTGGATTGAAATGAATAAATGTGATTAAATGATTTAATTTTGAATTCATGTAGATCGAGAAAGAAAGGAATCGAATTTAGATCGAAGAAAAGCGAAGGTTATAGAGTAATCGATCCGATTCGTTCATTCCGAGTACGAGGTAAGTTCGTACGTGATAAATGAAGTTACAATTGTGTTTTTAATACTTTAATAATGCATAAATTGTATATTTACGGCTACGACTGTGTACGACGACAAGTCTACGATGTTTGGCACTTAGTGTGTTTCGAGATAGCTTCGGCTATATATAGCACTTAGTGTGCGAATTGAAATAGCTTTGGTTTATGTGGCACTAAGTGTGCGATACTGAGATAGCTTCAGTTCAATGTGATGACACTAATTGTGCGATATCGTTATAGCTTCGGCTAAACATTTATGCACTAAGTGTGCGAGTTCTTAAAGCATTGAAAGATTTCCGAACGATTTAACGTATTGAACAAATAGGTGAGGATGAAATAAATAAACACGGGAAAGTAAAGGTACGTAAAATACCTATGTGGTAGTTGATACTATGTGTATGAAGCTTGATAAAATGGTATATACATTATAAATGGTTATGTATTAGAATTGAATGAAGAGATGAGAACTATTAAGTGTTTATTAGTTGATGATTTAGATAATATGAACTGTTGAGTATTTTTGGTATGAAATTACTAAGCTATGAAGCTTACTGTGTGTTATTTGTCTGTGTTTTATAGATTATTGAAGCTAGTGCGGACTTGGGGATCGTCGGGAATACGTCATCACACTATCGATTATCTCGTTGGTATTTTGGTAACCTTGTATTTATGGTATATGGCAAGTATAGGCTAGTGATATTTTGGTATATTTTGAGTCATGATATTACCCATGAGATTTGGCTTGTAAATGTGGTATGTATAACTATCTAAATTGGCTTGAATTATGTGCTTGGTAAGTGTAATATGTGATGTATATAATGCTTTATGAATCGGTTTGGTTCGAGATGATGATATGATGAGTTTTGTGATATGAAATAGATGATATTATGATGAATTAGTTAATAGGGAATATATGCAAGTTGTGACGATTTTGGCATAATGATTTGGTATAATTTGAATATGGAATTTATTAGTTAAAATGGTTAATTATATATGTTATGTGTATGTTTTGATGGGTTTTGGTTGCTTGTAAATGAATTGAAATGGTACCAAATAAGTTGATTTGTATGCATGATTGTAGGGTGGCAAATTGGATTTCCAAATGGCCTATTTTTGTCCACACGGGCGTGTGTCTTGGCCGTGTGTGACACACGGCTATGTTACACGGCCATGTGTCCCCTGGGGTATCCCTACGAATTTAATTTAGTCTTGAGCACGGGCTAGACACACAGGCGTATGGTTAGCCGTGTGACCCAAGTCAGTTTTGACCACGGCCAAGGCACATGGGCATGTCTCCGGCCGTGTGGTACAAGTTAGTATGAATGCCCTGTTTTCACATGGCCTACACCATGGGTGTGTCGGGTGGCCGTGTGAGGCACACGGCCTGTTCACACGGGCATGTGACCAATGATTTTATGAAATTTTTCTAAGTGCTTGGAAATTTTTTGTATGCGATAGATTTAGTCCCGAACCACGCTTAAGCATGTTTTAAGGTCTTGTAGGGTCTCGTAAGGGACATTGTGAATGAATTTTGTTTATGATTGTATAAATATATGTGAATGGTTTGTATTGTCTGGTAATGCCTCATAACCCTATTCTGGTGTCGGATACGGGTTAGGAGTGTTACAAATATGATCACTGTCAACAAATGACTGTGATAAATGCTCGTTTTTGAACTAGCAACCGGTGGCCATATTCTATATTTATCAATCCACACAATGGCAATGAGATGATATCATTAACTCTTTAATTGAGCTATGAATTCCACTATTGCTAGTAAAGCAATGTCATACAGAAGTCATGTAGGCAAAATACCGGCTATAGGCTTGATCATCTTTAAGCATAAGCCTCCACTTATATCAAAGCACATGAGTTGCATACACATGGTCAGTAACTCAGAATTTAGTAAATCACACTATGAACTTCACAAGTGAATTAATTCACAATTAATTCACAAATGGATTCAAAATTAATTCATCTTGGGTCCAGTCCAATATATCATTCTACCAATGAGTACATCTATGTCTTTACCTGTTGAGTCAACTGCTTCTATAGCCAAGACTAGTCATTTTTCCAATTGGAATTATAGATGACATAATAACCCTTCTCAGTATTTGAAGCAAATGCTTACTTTGATTCTTTTATTGGATTACAAGCTTAGTTAGATGATCTACTGAAGTAAGTTGTCTTTTTCGTAATGTAAACATTCTTACAATGCCACTTATCTTCAGTTTGAACTTAGACAATTAATGAGCTAATATTTGCTTGTCACAATTACGCTATGCATGCAAAATATAAAAGAAAAAAAATTACAAAAGACATAATAGTGATATGTGAAATTAACTTTATTTATTTATAATTCAAATAAATAGAAAGCAATTACATTTACTACAATATGGACACATTTCCCAACACTTTGACCGCTTGTCGTCATCCTTGCGGACTACAAGAAAAATCAACACTAAAAACAACAATTAATCAATAACCATGCGCGATGTCTGTAAGTGTGACAAGTCAGTTGTAATATAATTGTAAAACGAGGTACGGAGTAATTCGAGGATCGAACCTACAGGAGATGACAATTAAACTGATTTTAGCTACAAGCATGCACAATAAAGAGTCTAACCAACTAATCGCTAAACACTATAGTACGACAAACCATAAAGTCAAGAGAAATTATACTGATTAGCGAGCTATCTTCAAAGGACTAAATTATAAAGTGTGCAAAGTTACAAAATTAACAAGTAAATAAAAAATGGTGGTTGATTAATTTTGATATGGTTCACCAATCCTCGAATTAGGGATCTAAATTGCTTAAACTCCTAAAATGGTTCCATTTTACCTTTCGATCTCAAAATTACCAAATTAGACAAGTTAATCTAGTTTATCTCTCGATCTCAAATTTACCAAATTAGACAAGTTAATCTAGTTTATCTCTCGATCTCACTGGCTAACCTGGGAGTAACGAATAGATGCTCAACAAGATTACCTATCGGTCTCACTTGCCTAGATTTTCCCTTAGGGGCGTCAATCTTAAGTTTTTAGGTTTGTTCTATTTAGTCCAATTTATTGCAATTTAGTCCCTTACTAAAAAATTAGCTTACCCACATCTCCATCAATCAACCCCCTTAAGGTTTAGTTACTTATGATAAAAACTAAGCGAACAAATAATAAATAAGGAAGCATGGCAGCCATTAACATCAAGGTCAACAAGAAAATGAAAGTTTGGATTTTTAACCTAGAAAACTTAAAAGAAAAGTAAAGACAAGTTTCTAACAACCAAATAACAAACAAAGAACACTAAAGATGAAGTTTTTAACATATGAAAATAAAAGAAACTGAAAGAGCATTAGCATAAAGAGTTGAATGTCATTACAACTAAAGAAGAGGTACTAAAGGTGCAAATAAACCCTAGCTACAGTAATAACTAATTTAACAAACTTAGGAAATGGAAATAACAAGAAGCAAATGCAGAGAAAACGAAGCTACAACTATGGAAAAAGATAGAAAATGATAAAACCTAGAAAAGATGAAGAGAAAAACTAAAGAAAACTATCTAAAGCTATGCCTAATGCTCTTACTCTCTTTCCTCGGCCAAAATTGGTTGTTTTAGTAGCAAATTCTGACCCACAATTGTTGACCAAAAAGCCCTTGAACATGTCTTTCTGATTGGTGCTTCAATTGGAAAGGGCTACCCATGATGTCATTTTTTTGTTTCCTCACGATGTTGATATCGCGATACCCAGTTATAGATGTCGTGATATCATCGGCAATTTCAAAATAGGGGATCCTTAAAGTGATGGGTATCGCGATACCCAAGGAGGATATCGCGATACCACTGTAGGTGGTCTCCATTCTCTTCATTTTAGCATTGTTTAGGTTATCATGGTTTTCAGGCTTTGATATTCCATACCCCTTCCTTTAGTGATGTTCTTGCTCGAATTCGACCACCAACACGTTCCTACAACACTCAATCAGTTGTTAGGGTCCCCAATGGCACAATTAGCCAATTTGTGTCTCAAAATGAGTAAAAGGAGGCATTCACACTTATTTAATTGCAAAAACTAAAATTAAGCTAAACTGCTAAAAAAATTAAATTGCTTAAAAAAAGCTCGTTAAGTGACACGATGAGCCTAATTTGACATATCAAATTACGGAAAATGAAAATCTCCCACACTTAAGTCTTTGTTTGTCCTTAGGCAAACACACAAAACATGCAAAAAGAGATGACCCTTAAATAATGAATTTATTTGACAATTGATGAATGGGCATGCACTATGTACCAAGTTTTGTTATTGTACTACTCAAAATTGATGTATTGCAAACTCATAGTTTTGAGAGTAAATTGTTTTAGTTCAAAAAATTACAGAGCAAACAAAAGTAGAGGTAGTTTAAGAAAACCAATTTTACACATTGTTCTATCACAATAAGAGAATAAGACATGATGTATCTATGTATGAAAGAAATCAACTTATTCATTTTCAATAAGTTTCCACAAGTTTCGGTTTGTAAATGAAGACGCTAAGGTCACATAAGGCTTAGTGAATTGTAATGTTCTAAGGCTTAGGTTGGTACGGATTCAAAGAAAGGTAAGCTCAAAACGGTTCAAGCACTATGAATAGTATAGCACGCTAGTCCTTCAACGTTGCAACGAAGAGCTCCCGTAGTCACGACATCAACCTAGCATTTTGCAAACTTTACAATTTGGTCCTAATCCAACCTTGGGTTAGCAAAAAAGCTTTCGTAAGCTTAATTGAGACCCGATAATGATTCTATATCCTATTATACAAATTTTATACTTGTATTTAAATGTTTTAATGTTCTCAAATTGAGTATAAACGATCATAGTTGCTCCGACAACGAATGTGGCATTCTATAGCTCGGACCCGATGATCGGGTCGAATATGAGATGTTATATGCCAAGTGTTTAAGTAAATGCTCTCAAAATATTCTATTACTCTAGAAAGAATACAAAGAATGGGAAGGGATGGGATGATTACAAATATGGGTGAGCATTCGATTGAGTCAAGTCAAATCGAGTAAAAAAATTTCGAGTTAGTCGAGTTTACGAATCTTATTTTAACAATCAAACTCAATTTGAAATTTTTTTCGAATCAAATTGAATCGAGTCAAAAAATTTTGAGTCAACTCGACTCGAGTTAACGAATCATGTTATTTATACTCAATGTCATGTTTACATGGACGGATTTTAATTAATAGAAGAAGTACAAGATTATTTAACTACATATATGGACCGATTATTTAATTAGTTGAAGAAGTACAAGATTATTTAACTACATAAACAATATTATGATTTTGCCTTTTAACTTAATGGGTAAACATTTATCAAAACAATAAAGTTTTGCCTTTTCTTATTCGAATTTTCAGATAACTCGAATTATGCAATTCATATTCGAGTTAAACCGAAAATTTTGATTTTTTATTCGAGTTGATCTGAATAACTTGATTAACTTGAATAAGTTGAACTGTTTAATTCAAAATTTGAATTTTTTATCAAATTTTTCGAATCAAATCGGATTTTGCTCACCCCTAATTACAAATGAAGGGGAAGACCTCTATTTATAGTTGAGCTCCCCCTAAACTAATGGTACAAATTGGGTTACATAAACAGTTGAGATTAAAACCTATCTATAATTGAGATTCTTAGGGGATTGACTCAATCCCTTAAGATTACAAAATCAGATCTTATCAGATTACATATCTTCAAAGATTACTTTCCATATTTATCAAGGTAGTCCTAACTTTCCATAAGTGCTTCGCCAGGCCACCAAGGGAATAAGATCAATTCAAGTGGGTCAAATGAGCCCCATTTAATAGATTGACCTCCATGAGACACTATTTGTGCAATGGTCACGGGCTTTGAACCGCAACACTTGTTCAAGCTTGAAAAACATCTCAATATTCAAAAGAGTTTAAACAAAATATTAAATACGAAAAATAAGTTTAAACAAAAAAAATTGTACCACTGTAAAATACAAACCAAGCTTAGGCTCTCATGTTTAAACTTGATACTGGATTCAACTTATTTTTAAGTTTATAATATCTTTTTCTTTTCTTTTGTAACACCTCGACTCTCGACCCCATCGTTGAGTCCAAGTCACAAGGTGCCACGTTCATTGTCTGAGCAACTGTAATCAATCATACTCAATCCAACGACATTATACATTTAATATAAGTAAATTATGCGTATACTACAATACGTTATCTATTTCGGGTCTTATACAAGCTTACGAAAGCTGTTTTTCTAACCTGGATTCGAAATGGGACCAAATTGTAAAAATTTCAAAATATCGGGTTGACGTAACCACATCAAGGATTTCTTTGTCGTGACGCAACATATTGAGTAGGCCTTATCGTAGCGTTCAATACTCGGCGTCGTGCCGTGGCATGACAACTTTGTCATGTCACAATGTCGAACGTTTGTTGTTGCAACGAGACCAAGTTGCGATACTACAGCGTGACGCCGAGTATTGAACGTTTTGACGAGACCTACTGAGTATGTTGCGTCACAACATCAACCTAATGTTTTGAAATTTTTACAATTTGATCTCATTTCATACCCAAGTTAAAAAAAGAGCTTCCGTAAGCTCATATAAGACCCGAAATTGATAACGTATTATACGCATAATTCACTTATATTAAATGCATGATGACATTGGATCGATTATGATAGCTCCAACTATGAATATGACACCTTGTGACTCGAACCCAATAATAGGATCGAGGTGTTACATCTTTTATGTATTGCATAATCTATACCATATATAAAAAATAAATTATACTATAATTGTAATTATTAAAAATATATTAATTTTTTTTTTGTATTTTTTTAAGGATATACATTAAGTTTATATATCTAAAGTTGTAAAAAAAATACTAAATATTAAAAAAAATACAATTTTCAAAATAAAGGAAAAAACAACATTAATGTTAGCTAATTCAAGATATTAATACCATACATAAACCAACCCAACATCTATCCAAAACAATTGAACCCATGTTTTGCAAAATAAAAATAGATTCATATAAGACGATCAGAAATTTAATTTAAAATTGTATATCTTTGGGTATCTAAATGTTTAAAAGGTTTCTAGCCACACCACCAGATTTGATCCCTTTCTTCTTTCCCAACTCAATACGAATTAACAATGAGTTCAACACAAGCTTAACACAATCCTCAAATTCTTAAGCAACAATGACACATTCACTAAAAAACCAAAGCAGCTGTCCCAAATGCAGAGAATCGTCTGTTGCTGGAATGTCCTGAACAAAAATCTGGTTTGGTCACTTTAAACACCCATCCGATCAGTTTCATGCTCTATCTTCAGACTAATGGATGCCGTCTCCTGTAAATTTGTCCATATCAATAAGATGCAAGTCAGTTTGTTGTCATATTTTACAGGGTTAATGTACTATTTAATGTTCAGTTTGGTACTTGAGTTTTTTCAATTTTATATTTCGAGTTTTTCTTTATCCCATTTAAGTACCTGAATTTGGCTTCGATATTCAATTTGGCACCTGATTTTTTTCTATCCCAATTAAGCACCTATAATTTTTTACTAGAGAACATGTGTTAGACATTCATTGTACCATATGATATCATTTGGTTTGGGTACCAAATTGAAAATTGAAGACAAACTCAAGTCCCAAATTGGGAACCCAAAAAACTTGGTATCAAATTGAACCTTGAAGCCAAACTCAAGTACCAAATGGTGTAAGGTTAAATCACTATTTGGGGTCTGAACTTAGCAACTTTTCCCACATTGGGGCCTGGATTTTTTTTTTGTTCAAGTCAGGCCCTGAATTTGGCAATTGTTCCCACATTGGGGCTTGAACCTTTTTTTTGTCCAAGTTAGTCCTTGAACTTGGCAATTGTCCCACATTTCAAGGACTAACTTGGACCAAAGAAAAAGTTCAAGCCCCCATATGAAAACAATTGCCTAGTTTAGGGCTTAACTTGGAAAAAAAAAAGAAATTCAGGCCCAAATATGGGGAAAATTGCCAAGTTCATGCCTCAAAAAGTGATTTAACCCAATGGAATATGAACCCTATTTTACAAGTCATCCTAACCAAATTATCTACAACATTAAAGACAGTAAAGATCGGATTTGAGAATATAGAAAGAGAGTAAAAAACGAAATCACCTCTTGGGTCGGATTCGGTCTTCTTCATAGTCCATCACTCCACCAGGTTCAGAGTAGATCTCCTCAATCCCTCGAAAGTCAAGGTCGGCCTGCTTACAGTGTGTAACTTCTGCCACAACGTAAGTAAGCCACATCGACCAACATATCTTGATATTGAATGAGTGAAGTTTATGGCATGCTATGTAATTATATATGCATATTTGCAAGAATTAAAAGGACTCACTTTCCTAGCATCACCCCCTCCTCATATATATATCAATATTTAAGGGGACCATGCTTTTTAATAGTCCAAAAATGAATTACAGCAAAAACGCAAACAGGAAAACTAGATTCAACCGACCTTGACGGCAACTGACTTCTTTACTTCTTCCACCTTATCTTCAACCTCCTTCCGATGCTTCTTGTCCAACTCGCTCATTGTATCAGCCCATTTTATCTTCTCTTGAATTGAGATGAGTAAGTTGTCTGATGTGCCCAACCTAGGTTCTCATCCATGGACAGATGTTAGATATATAAGATGATATTGATCAAATTTAACATTGCATTACCATCAAGCCTACTTAAACTAGCTAGCTCTATTTGACAAAGCCAAAAGCAAATATAACATAAGACAGTAAAAAGTATCAATAAAGACTTCAGCATGAACAGAGACCTTAATGGCATGCCTTACTAGAACCAGAGATTTACCAGTTTGATAGTGTTTGTATCATGCTCCCAAGTTGTCCTGGCCTCAAATCCCTTCCAGCAGCAAATTGGACCTTCCATAACAAATATTAGGAACTTCAATAAGCAACAAATGAAAAGAGAAAAGCTTTGAAAGGTGAGGACTCATACCTCAAAACATCTTCGCAGCTGATCCAGCTTTCCTCTGACTATACCCTAACAAAAAGGTAGAGAAAGAATGAACAATCAGCACGCTTTCAGTTTAACAGTAGTACAATTTGCTTCCCTTAAAAGTCAACCCTCCTTCTTAAAAAGCACATGGCATGTATTGAATGAAATCAAAGCATCAAATCCACAAGGCTGATCCAGACTTCCAGAGTAAGTTTCTGGATTAAAAAGGAATAAAGAATCATGCTAGGGAACTACCTACCGCATATATGCATTCATTGATGATAAAATCTTCAAGTTCACGGACATTTGTGACATCTAACTCCAGCATTAGTTGATCATATGGTAGGACCTGGAGGAGGTATGTTATAAAAGTGAACATACTTGATGCAATCAACATGAAAAACTTACAGAATAATTATCATGCAAAAATTTCTCATGAACATACACATACATCTCATGACATCTAACTCCAGCATTAGTTGATCATATGGTAGGACCTGGAGGAGGTATGTTATAAAAGTGAACATACTTGATGCAATCAACATGAAAAACTTACAGAATAATTATCATGCAAAGATTTCTCATGAACATACACATACATCTCATTCAATTAGGGAGAATAACAGAATTCAGAACAAAAAAGTGTTAAACATTTTGCAGGCGATTCTAGAGAACTTGTTCCATCGTGTCATTAAGTCAATTATATGAAAGTGGCATGATTGAAGAATATCAGAACATACTATAACCACTAACAGGACCAGAAAATAGCATATTTAGATCTGCCAATGCCTCATATCTCAGAGAATACCTTGTTTGTCTCGGCAAGTGTAAGGACAGTCAATTGCTTTAGCTTGAGAACTTGATCGGGGAGCAGTTGAGGAAGACTACCACTATTACCTAGTTATACAGTTTAAACAGCTAAAGTTAATCACATTATGTTGAGTAGAAGAAAAATAAGAACAATCAAAACTGAGAAGTAAATCAAGTAGCTTAGTTAGGTAAAAGGAATCCTAATGCCTACTGTGCCTGGAACAATAAACATCAGAGACAAACACTGTTAGACTCAAGATACTAGCAACAATGAAGAGAGAGAATATGGAAAGGGTTAAAAAAAGCCAAATCACTAAGCTGGACAATTGATATTTAAATGTAATGCCTTGTAAATTAGCAGTCCTTGAAATTTCCATTTGGATAATCACATGAGTGTAAATAATTACCTTAACAAGATTACCCGAACAACAGTTTACATATTATGATTATTCTCAGTAGCTCTATATTCACAATTATCATGAATTTCACAGAAAGTTGCCACAAGAAAAAACAAAAGTTATATCCTTAACATTTACAAGAGGCAAAACATCTCTAACTGACCACTTTTCATGTTTAAATTCAAACACCAAGGAAAATAACACATTCATACTCCTTATTGTTCAATAAAAGTCTTCACACACACAGAGGCAACAAATATTTACTACTAATAATCTTCAAATTTTCTCAAAAGAAAAACTTATGGTACGAAAAGGAAATAAGTGTATTAAATTCAGGTTCCAGCTTACTCTTGTAATCACTCCATGTGCCATGTGCAAACAACCGAAGCACCTCAAGGTAAACTGAGTTTTCAGTCCCTTCAAGCTGCAAAGGTACATTGATTTCAAATAATTATAAGGAAACTAATAAATGACACCAAAAAAAGAAAATAAGAACTGATCATCAAGAAAACTAAAACAACATATATAGAAAAAAGCAACAATCTAATAGAAGACTAATCATTTAATTGCTAGGGCAGTGCAACCCGCTTTTATGATTTATATACATAAATTCCCCATAAATCTGGTAAAGCTAAGCCAAATTTGAACATCATAGACTAATGAACAACCCCAGCAATCATCATTAATGAAAATAATAGGAAAACAGTAAACCACTTTGCCAGAATTCCTTCTCTTTTTATTATTATTATTATTATTAAACAAAAGAATCCCTCAAATGTCAAACCTAATTTACTTGAAGGTATTCCTCTGCTATGTATAAAAATTCAAACAGCTAAAACAAAGTACACGTCAGGAAAATAGTGTACAAATATATCAATCTCAAAAGTCAGTTTCCCTGGTTTTCACTCAATTTCTTCATCAGCCAAACAGGGTGCTAATATGGCCGGTATCTATTGAACAGTAAGCAAACTATTTATACAACAAGGATAAACTAATTACGGCCTTGATTTCTTAGATTTAAGGGAAAAATAAATAAAGAATGGAACAGGTTCTAACCTCAGCGACTGTAGGCACGGCAAGGATCTCGGAGAAGGCGAAGAGTGAAGCATGCGACGTCGCTTCGACAATTACGGCGCCAATAGCTGAACCAACTTGAGCTGACGCTTTCTTCACAAAGTGATCGATTAACTCTGCTTGTTTTTGCTCGATATCCATCCTCAAAATATTAAACCCCTCAAATCACACACGGGAGGGGGCAAAAAAAAAAAAAAAAAAAACTTCAAATAAGATGATTGAAGAATATTCTTGGAAAAAATTACAGAGAAAAGAAAAGAAGAAAACTAGGGTTTGGTACTGGGAATGGTGAATCCAATGAGGGGAAATTAAATTATAGAGTTTAAATAAAATAAAAATACTGCAAAATTTGTGGAATTTGAGAGATTTTCATTTGTTTTAGAAATAGAGAATTTAGTTTAGGGACATAAAGATGCCCCCGCTTTAGCTTCTTTTTTCTGGGTTTTGGTCTCTTTATTGACTGTGTTTTTATATGATTAAAAAAAATTAATTTGACAATTATTATTTTTTTAATTTTAAAAAATTATAAAATAATTATAAAATTATATTATTTAAATTATTAAATTATTCAAAAATTTTATTTAACTCGATGTTAATTTTCTTTTATTAAAAAAGTTCAATTAATAAGTTTAAGTTCGTATCATAGATTAATACATATTGATAAGTAAAAAATATATATTAAATTTAAGTAGATCTAATTTTAATATCGAATATAAAAAAATAAAATTATTTAAATTTAAATTTATAAATTTATAATATTTAAAATTACTTTATAAAAGAGAATGAAAATAAAAATTATATTTTAATTTTTAAGATAAAATCATTGTAACATAAATTTATTAATAATTTATTTTTCTCCTTAGAGAAAAAAGAGAGTGAAAATTGCTGATGTTTTCTGTATTGGCAACTTTCGGCAAAAAAAATCACAGGTGTCATGAGGCTTTGACATTTAAGGGTTGAGATAGAACCATATATTAAAATAATTCATTGGATGCATTTATTAAGCGCACAATAATATTTTTTTAATTTATATATAAATAAAAAATAGTATTGTTTTAGGGTAAAAAAAGAAAAGAAAAAGGGCGTTCTTTTTATAACTTCAGCGGATTCTAATTTGTATGTATTTTCGGTTACAGATAAATTTGAGACACTCCAAATATATTGATTTAAGAGAATGTAATTAAAAAAGTTAAATGGTGCTATTAGTATTCAGTTATAGATTTAGAGTGGATTAGTATAAAAATAGTAGTGATAGTAATAGATAAAAAAGTAAATAAGGTAATACATTACATTGTATCACTTATCTAAATTTGATTATTTTTAATTTTTATAATTTTTAAATTTTTAAATTTCAATCATACTTAAATAATAATTATTAAATTTATTAACTTATCGTTTTGCCGGAACTAGAATTTTAAAATTTAAAAAAATAAAAAGATTAAAAAATACCAAATTAAAATACAAGAGTAAATAAGTAACTTAGGCATGGTATAAGACCCTAATAACATATTTTAACATAAAAAATTACGCATAGAGAAACTCAAAAAATAAGTTAAATTCTTAGGGATATTATTAAACTATAGTAACGAGGTGTTACGATCAATATAATGATAACACATAAAATTCTCATATTTTAATATAATTTTCAAATTTTGATACCGAATAGATATAAATTTTTGAATTTAAATATTTCCGTATATATTAACCTAGATTAAGCCCGCTCTCTGTTAATGAAATTTGCTTGGACCCAACAACCCACCGACCGAACCATCAAATGATTACTGGTTAATAAGCCCAACTAAAACTTTTAGTACTAAAAATGTCGTTAGCCTGGCCCTAAATTTGGGGACAAATTTAAAATAGAGGTTAAGTTCTAATTTTGGTGTTTCTAGTATACTATAATTTGAAAAGAAAAACAATTATCTTTAATTAACATTATTTTTTTGGGTAAATTATAATAACGAGACAAAACTCAAACAACTAACGTAATTAGCACAATTTGAACTCAAGCTATATTTAAAACGGTGAATATCCTTAATTATCAAGCCATCACATGGGATTGAATTAACATAATTTTATTTTCTTATTCTTATTTTTAGTAGGTAATCCGAATTATTAATGCTTTAGCAACTAACAGTTTTTACAATTTAGATTAATTACTAACCTTATAAAAGTATAAACAAATTAACTAAATCCAAAAATTTAATATAATATAAGAACCAAAATCAGAATTTGACCTAAAATTAAAATAAAATATTAAAAGATGACGGATTTCTTTGAACCCAACACGTGGTAGAGTTCACGTCTTATGCTCACGCCACGTGTATAAAATAGTCAACGTCTCTCATTGACCGTGAGACTTGGCGCGGACTGCTAAACTGCACCGTTCGTTCACTTCCAGTCTCTGTGCTGTCAAGACGGATGATGAGATTCTCTCAACGGACTCCTCTCGCTTTACACTTCCATTGTTTTGGACAAAAAATAAAGCACGTAAACTCAGATCTCCGCCATCTCTATTGGTTTATATCCATTCCCCAATGCTATGGCAGTGGCCTCTGCCGCCGCAGACGATCGATCCGCGGAGGCCGCCGCCGCCGCCCATGGATCCTTCTCTTTCTAAATGTGCTTCCGATGTCGTTTCTGGATCTTTAATTTTGCGGAACGTTTCGTCTCCTAACGACGCGACCGGTTGCAACGATCCTTCCATTTCATGGCAAACACTAGTCACAAAGATGTTGAAATTCAGTTTCCTTATCTTTTTATCACTCTCTTAAGAACTTAATTCATTTCTCTGTTCCGTTTATAAAAGGGAAATAGGCGAGAAAGTAGATTTGGATTTTTTTTTTTACATTAGTTTTCTCAATTATTGATGATTATGCGTGAGCTCGAAACAAATTTCCATTATTTAGGCGTATTTACTTTCATCAATCTTTATATTATTGAAAATCTGTTGAAAATTTCTTCTTCTCGTGGTTAAATTCGTAATTTAAACTCTGGAAGTTTAAATGCATTCGATATTCTAAGTGGCTAAGGACCATCTTGATGAAGACTATAGATAGAAGTGCCAACCTTTTTGGTAAAAGTGCAGTAATAGTACTATGAAGTTAAATGATATGGGTATTTTAGAATCATCATTTAGTTCGTTAAAAGCGGTGCCAAATTTCTTAGGCTGAATGCTTGTGAGAGACCAATAAGGGAGTGAGCTCATGGTTAGTAGCGAACAAGTAGCTGTTTGGCAACAAGCTCGATCTAAGATAAATGTCGAATTTTGTCTGGTTGGTGTTCTGGAAAAGAGAAATATGATTTTTAAATATTTTTATCTAATAATATTTTGAAAAGAGGTGGTTTATTAGAGGTTTTAATCAATGAATAAAGGGTAATGTACTTAAACTTGGAATTATTACATAAGGTAGGCATGGAGACTTTCTATACTAATAAGCCTTTCCAAAAAGGAGGAACCAAATGCATTTAAAAAGAGGAGTTAAATCCTTGATAATTTTTAGCATAATGGCTAAATCTTATACTTCTGAATTTCAGTCTCCAACAACTTTGAAGAGTGAAGAATACCGCCAACTGTTTAGGCTTCCTCCTGAAGAGGTGAGTGTCTTTAGTCTGTTATGACCTCTTGCTGTTAGCAATTCTCTACTTGTCTCTCGTTTTTTGGGCATTCTTTGGTTTGTAAACATGAAAATCTTTTCCGTGATGGATGAGAAAGAGGTACTTTAAGTTTGTAGTTAAGAAGTTTTGGACACCTAAACATTCATGTAGTACACGCACCAACCAAAGAATATGTTATTTTGTTTTCGGTCAATGTTTTGAAAATGCTTGTTCATTCTTTCTCTCCTACTTTATATTCTAAACAATAATTCTAGTCATCTTTAAACATTTTTAAAACAATCTCTGAATTTCAAAAGAAGTGAGTGTTTCTAGTCTGTAGTCTACTCATTATACCCAGGGGTCAACAATCCTTTGATTTTCTCCTTTTTGTTTGACAGTCTTTGCCCTTAAATGAACTTCCTTTCTCCTAATTAACATGATAGAGATAATGAAACATTGCATTAAGGAAGATGCCAGAAATCAAATCTTTTTATTTTTACTTTTGGTCATATATTTTTAACTCGTAGTTTGAAATTTCTCACTACTTTGCATATTAGACATCTAATGATATTGTAGGAACATTTTCTTTTGACCTCCACTGCAGTTCCTTGTTCAAGATTTCAACTGTGCATTCCAAGACGGTATTCTTTTTCAGGTACTCTACATCTTTATATGTCCTTAACTAGTCTTGGACTTGCATGCTATACTTGGATGATTTCTTTACTCTGCTGCATCTAGTAATTTTTCTAGGCAGATCACCTCACCTTACTTTTGTCAATCTGTGGAGTTTCTGGAGTAGATGATGTTATATTCATTCAATATTTTATGGCTCTAAGTCTAATTATGTTCATTCTCTAATTATCAGGTTTTATGCTTTTTGCAGGGCCACATGTACTTATTTGCTCATTTTATTTGCTTTTATTCTAATATATTTGGATTTGAAACAAAGGTAAACCTTGAACATTAATTTTACTCTTAATTTGTTTCCCTGTGTCCTTTTCTTGGCAGTTCTTTTAAGTTTTACCTGAAAATGAAACAACTTTGGAAATTTTTGTGGGTTTCTTCTGCAGAAGATAATCGCTTTCAATGAAATTAAAAGTGTTGAAAAAGCAAAGACTGCTGGAATCTTTTCTAATGCAATAGAAATCTTTGCTGGAGGGAGGAAGGTAGTAGGGCTTGGCATTTATTGTCTGTTCTATGTGAATATGCATGCATTAGTTCTTCTATCTCACTTTGCTTGTTGACTTCACTTGGCAGTACTTCTTTACATCATTCATTTCTCGTGATGAAGCTTTCAAAATCATTAATGATGGATGGGTGCAGCATGGTAATGGAGGCAATGAAATTACAGAACAGCAGGTATCTAATATTCAAAGCTTAAACATTGAAAAAGAAATATTCAAAGCTTAGTATCATTGAAAGAGGATGTACATTTTAACTTAGATAATTGATTGCAGTCAATGTTGATTAGATCTTTTGATACCCCTTCTTGTGCATACCATTCATGCATATCTTGAGTGCAAACTA